>JARFJB010000994.1:2417500-2887500 GCA_036346205.1 Vesta saturnalis | reverse complement strand
GTGATTAGTAAATATGTCAGTATACTAGTACCATTTGATAAATTTCAATTAATGAATAAATTACTACTAAAGATTAAAATACGGAAATATAATAACGTAACATAGTAAATTAATATTTCACAATAATTCTATTTAAGCAATAGCAACGTGGGCCTTTGAATACGTTTACTACAAAACTTGAGTAATTTATGAATACTTGCCGCTAACGACGAATGCAGCAAATTTTCTCAATAATATAAATAATATTAGTGTTCGAGAGAATAGCGTTAGTAAGAAAATTTGAATCTTTAAACTATAAATTATTTGTGAAGCCAGAGTACACGTCCTTGACCGTAGGTAAATGAATTATAATTAACTCGAATAATTATCATCATACTTTCGAAGTATAATTTATGACAGAAAGGGGCAACGTTTTGTAATAACTCGCCCCACTTGAAGATTCTTTTACTCAAGTAGTTATAATACGAAATGAAGTCGAGGTCATTCATGATGCGTTTTAGTTTTGTTTGTATTCATTGATGCAGAGTTAGTTGTATAGTAGAGGTAGCGGACATTAGTTAGTCGACTTTCAGACTTCATTCTGTTATATCGGGCTTGTGTGGTAAGCGTTGTGCGTGTTGAATTCTATACGGCTCTGTATTAAATAAGATGGTCTAATTTATGTTTGACTTCGTGAAGATACGGCCAAAATAATTATTCGGTAAGTGTTAATTTAATAGTATACTTAATTGTGTGATTCAAAACATTTTTCTGTGTGAGCCGTGAGATTCCTTAACCGGTCTAGGTGTACACCTGCCCCTAGCTCTCTTTCAAGAATGCGTATCTCGTAACGCTGTCATTAATTTTAACGTAACGTTATGTGGTTATGTAGTTTTTTTGTTTATAATTACCATTATCGTGCTCTAAGTTGTTTGTCTGTGTTCGATGATCTGGTAAGGTATCTTCGAAGTCTACGCTATTTTTAGAAAAAAGTTTAAATGTATGCGGATTTAATTTTATGCGGAAACCACCTGTTGACTGCAATTTGTAGATCAAGGGTGCGCGCTGGTTATTTGCATATAGAAACAAACCTTAGTTAAGGAAGTATGTATAATACAGGGAACTGGCACGAAATAATGATTCATGTATATGTGAGAGTCCTTGAATATTTTTTAAAAGTATATTAATTTGTCAATTGAAACGC
Organism: Vesta saturnalis; assembly: GCA_036346205.1. NCBI lineage: Eukaryota > Metazoa > Arthropoda > Insecta > Coleoptera > Lampyridae > Vesta > Vesta saturnalis. The sequence goes on along the minus strand of JARFJB010000994.1, from coordinate 2,886,317 downwards.
ATTCAAATACAATAAAATAAAAAAAGATCATAATTCTCAATGCTACTGTCAATTTTGGGCAAAGTACAAAATAATTATTTGAATTATAGTAGGAAATCATACAATTATCTCGTTTAATACAGATTAATGATACCTGGTTTTACTTTTTTTTCGACAATGTTAAATTACATCAATCTGTATTTTTAATTAACTGTTTATAATAACTGAATAGTATGGTTGGCCACTAAATTTTAAATTATAGAAAATTCAAGTTACGCTATCAATGGTGGAATATATGCATGTAATGTATAATTAATTTCTCAATTTTAATGGGAGAAAGTAAGATTTGCATGTTATAGAACATTTAGAAGTTAAAAGTGAAATTTTACAACTAAGCAATTTACTTTTGTTGTAATTTATTTTAACACTTACTTTGTCGCTATCTATTGTACGTGTTGGTATTTCGTTAATTAGGCAATTACCATTGGCGTATCGTTGGAGAAACTGTCACCAATGAAACCATAATAACCTACCAGCACAGAAAAAGGTAATTGTATCCTTTATCTGTGGTACCAGATACCTACAAACTGAGAATGTGAAAATTTTCGTAATTCGTAGGTACTGAAATGAATTCTCGAATTGGTGATGTCGCAAACCAATTTTCCGAAAAGTCGATAACAGATTCATAACAAAATATATACAGGGTATCCCAAAGATTTGGGGCGGAAGATTACACCTATACTGTTGATTTAAAAAAAATCTTATAACAGATTATTGTAGTGAACAATGAGGAGCATCTGGTGAAAATGTTTTTGTATATACAGGATGGCCCATTTACGAGCACTGCACTAAACTTGTGTTTTTTTTAATGGAACACCATATACCGGGTGGTCGTAAAGGAAGGAATAAATTCAATATCTCGTAAAGCACAATTTTTTTCAAAAATCGCTCGGACCCGTCGATTTTATATTTTCAGCATATTTTGCGAAAAAAAATTTTATACAGGTGTCTCAAAAGATTAGCTAAAAATTTTTTCAAATTGCAACAATTTTTTTGCATTTTGGATTGCTTACAATTCTAAACATTTGTCATGCAGCATGTGCTATACCTAAGTCCAAGCGTTTTGGAGTTATTCGCATTCAAAATTTAAAAATTGAAAAAGGTCATGAAGAAAACGAAAAATAAAATAATTTTTATAACGTTTTATTATATCGAAAACAAAGATTCGTAAACTTAAAAATAATTTTATTTCAGCAAATGTTCGAAATGTCCTCCGTTAGTCAACTGACAATAGCCTAATCGATCTACAAATTCCTGCTGCACATTTCGAACCATTTCGGGCGTTAGTTGACTAACGGAGGACATTTCGAACATTTGCTGAAATAAAATTATTTTTAAGTTTACGAATCTTTGCTTTCGATATAATAAAACGTTATAAAATTATTTTATTTTCGTTTTCTTCATGACCTTTTTCAATTTTAAATTTTGAATGCGAATAACTCCAAAACGCTTGGACTTAGGTATAGCACATGCTACATGACAAATGTTTAGAATTGTAAGGGCAATCCAAAAATGCAATAAAAAAATTGGGTTGCAATTTGAAAAAAACTTTTTAGCTAATCTTTTGAGACACCCGTATAAAATTTTTTTCGGAAAATATGCCCGGAAAAAATATAAAATCGACGGGTCCGAGTGATTTTTGAAAAAAATTGTGCTTTACGAGATATTGAATTTATTCCTTCCTTTACGACCACCCGGTATATTTTTATATGTTAGAGTTCTCTGTTAAATGATGAGCAAAATCAAACAAGGTAGTATGGGTCTACGACCAACGGTTCCAAAGTTATTGGCATTTTTATGTAAAGAAATTAGTCAATTAAGTAGGCTCTTGTTCCACCATCTTGAAAGATATCGGAGTCAAATTCTGGGATTTGTTTTTCCAATGTGTCTAGTTTTAACTTCTACATTCCGATTGTAGATTATTTTCTCTGCATATACAGGGTGGTCCATTTTGTTCCATTTTATTTTTCTCATTTTCTGGTACATCCTATATTTTATTACAGATTTGAATGGCATTTTTTACGAGCTTTCAATAGATATTCACTTTGTACTACCTATTCCTAAGTATTGTGTTGTGTGCGCGCGAGTGTGCGCGCGTGTGTGTGCGTGTTCACGTCTCAGTGCGCGTGCGCGCGTACGTGCGCGTGTGCGTGTGTGGGAGTGTGTGCGCGCGCGTTTACGCGTCATTGTGGGTGTGTGCGTGTGTGTGCGTGTGTGTGTGCGTGTGTGCGTGTGTGTGGGCGCGTGCTTGACCGGGTGCGCGATTGAGTGAGGGAGTGAGTGATTGATTGAGTGAGTGAGCGAGTGAGTGAGCGAGCGTGTGAGTGAGTGAGTCAGTTACTGTGTGACTGTGAGTGTGAGTGTGTGTGTGTGTGTGTGTGTGTATGTGTGCGTGCGTGCGCGCGGCATATGTTTTGAACCATTAAAGGCATCCATATGAAATTTGGTACAAAAATTTGTTGCCATAAAATCTAGGTCAAGATCGTTAAGGTGCAAAATCCAACCAGTGGCGAGGCATTTCTAGGTGATCAGAAAGCTAAAAAAATTCATTGCTTCAAATTTTAAAAAGTTACATAATTGAAATAACAAACTAATGCTTTTTTATATCATTTCTAAATAAAAAAATATATAATAACTAGGTAGTGGCGCATCTTTTTAGGGTGCAAAATTTTGCATTTTTTAATTTATCAACCTTTTTTTTTAAAGTCGAGCATTGGGGGTTTTTAAGATCCCTAAGAATAAACTTTTTGTCAAAATTAAAAAATTCAAACTGGGGGATGATCGTGTTTATTTAATTTATTAACGGATTTTTTTGAAAGTCGAGTATTGTTGGTTTTTAAGATCGCTAAGTGTAAATCATTTGTCAAAATTAAAAAATTCAAAATGGTCGATCAAAAATGGGGGATTATCGTATTTAAAACCCGATATGACTAAAGTTAAGGTATTGTGGGCTAATGATCAATTTTGCAGCTTTGTTAATTTGTAAAAATTATCTAAATAAAAAGATTTTAAAAACTGCCAGTGACGCACGGTTTTTAGGGTGCCACATTTTTTTTGAAGGTTGGGTATTGGGGGTTTTTAAGATCGTTAAGAATAAATCATTTGTCAAAATTAAAAAATTCGTAATGGCGGATCAAAAATGGGGAATTATCGTGTTTAAAAACCGATATGACTCAAATTCAGGTATTGTGGGCTTTGAAATTATTTATTTACATATATGAGAAAGCATTATGGCAGATAATTTAGCAGCGGCTTTTTATATATATTGTATTATGAATATAACATAGAGGTAACATATGCAACTTTAACTGGAAACTAAAGGGGAAATTGATGGGTAGGCAACTTGTGTTACGTGTTGACCATAACATTTGAAATTAGGAAAGAGCCCGTATGTATTTATAAACGCATTTTTTAACTTAGTGCATAAAAAAGTAATCGGAAGCGGGAAAAAACATTTTGTTCCACGCGTAAGTATAGTATAGTATTGGTTTATTTTTATCTGATTAATTATAATAAATACTGGTTAGCGTAGAGAAATTAAAAAATTAATTTAATATAATATTTCAGCATAAAGTTAAACGAAATTAAATTAAATATTTTACTCGGTATTAAGTACTATTTTAAATAAATTTGGTAGATTTATTTCCATTACTTCTAATTCACATTAGTTGTATTAATAATTACAGTGTACATTAAGTAAAATCCATTACTTCGAAGTCATTTCAAAGTCATTACGCTCTTCTCTAAATTTACGAAAATCAAATTTCACATCATTTAATTGTAGATCCCCCAAATGTATTTATTACCTGTCGTACTAAAATCATTAAGTTTGTCGCATAGCATGCGCATTTATCTAATACAATTAGTTCATCAATATGTGAAATTTATATTAAAACACGAATTCAATGTGTGTAAAATGAATATTCAAAGTTCATATTCAAACCAGATGCTTTATTAAATTTGTTATATTTTCGGGGCACTAAATATCTATGTATGTACGTATGTACAATGTGTTTTTCTAAGTAACATTGTTGCAAAATTATGTATTTACGAAATATTCATAAAATGTTACTAAAAATTTATGATTTTGATTTTACATAATAGCATTATAAACATTTTTGATGAATTTAATTTGTTTCAATTATTACCAAAAATATGCGTAGGCCTAACTCTATAAGTAAAGAAATGATTCTTGTAAAATGTGTTAAACCTATGTCATCAGTTAATGCAGAAAATTGAAAGAATCGACGCGATATTAAATCATATTAGAGCATATGATAATTTAATGTTTTGGTCAACGCCTTTCACTGGTTGCATAAATTCTCGCGGACCCCGTTCCGTCTGTGTTTCCAATTTGCGCGCCTATAAACTATTGGTACATCCCCTCTCGTCCTTACTTTATGGCGTATAAAATAAATTAAGACAATGTCATAATTCACAGAAAAACAAAAATGAAACAATGCTAATTGCAATAAAACTGAAGATATAGGTTTTGTGACACAATACAACATTTTGGACTATAACGCTTAATAATAACTTATTCGTAGAACAGTATAACTGGGCGTATGTCAGCTGGGTCACGTCAGTAGGGGATCGTAAATCTACCGGTCAACTGGGCCACGTATTTTTAATCAGAGGATTATAAAGGATTAAGGTCGTTTGGCATTTAGTACACTAACGTTTATATATTTTTAAATAATCATGATACACTGCTGTTTTGTATCATTAAAAAAAAAAGCTAAACCTACAAATAACTTAGGCGCTTTAGTGGCAATCTACGTTTAAGTGTAGAATTTTTCTTAATTTCCAAACTTCATAACGACAGTGCTCGTGGCCCAGCTGACCCATACTGCTAATCCCTAATCGTTGGGGATTATATCCATGTCGTGGACCAGTTGAACGACACCGGAATAACTATAAACGTTAAAATGGTATTAAATAACACAATGAATCTTAGTAGCTTGGTTTTCACTTATCTCTTCCTATTTCTTAACAAATTAACAAATGAAAGCTACTTATAAATAATTCGTGAAGAATTGTTAAATATTTATCTGCATAGTAACTCGTTAATAACTGGTTATTTACTTAGTGTGCGTCGTGTGCGATGAATTTCTCAAAAGAAGAGCTAATTAATATGATCTATTTTAGGAGAAACTGAAGGAACGAAGCTGTTGGCTTCTAAGATTCATGAACAAAAGTATCCTTTAGTTAGACATCCAAGGCCTTCACTGTATGAATTAAAAGACTTCTACTGTTTCTTAGTTGAGGCACGGCAGTAATGCGATGGTTACTTTAGGGATTTTTCAAAAATTGAGTTACTTGCCAATATTTTCTGTTCACTTATAATCTTCTGTTAGCAAATGAAGTCTGTGTAGTGATGTCAGTGCAGTTATTATTCTTTGTCCGTTCTCCTAAGGAGAGGGTAGACAGGAACATTTTTTTCCATCCGGTAATAAAAAAATTGTAATATTAAGACTTAGTACCCGTTCTAAGTAATACAACTGATTATTAATATTCTTATTGTGTAATGTAATTTTAAAAAAATATTGCCTGGTAACCTCCCTTAAGCCGTAACTAAAACAGTTGTAACTTATGTATAACCTCAAAATACGATACACAATTGCTTTCGTTGCAGAACAGGTCTGAGTCTGAAAAATATGCACCACCTGCATTTAATTAGTACATAAATAATTTTACATGTCCCACTTTCGTAAACATTCATTAATCAATCGATTAACATAAACAATGTGAAATCATTCTACAAAGTATTAAATTTAACAGGTGTGTGTGACAGTAATTTGACGATTAGTAATCTATTGTCGTGGTAATACTTTAACCTACGGCTGGCCAGATATTTAGAAATGTCATTATACGTAGATTATATCATAAATTCACATTTTAAATGTAATTTACGAATGAATAACAAGTAAAATATATAACATACGCAAGGTAACGGTTTTTACTAGTTCTAGACGATTACAGGTTCGTCTTACGGCTCACCAATAGACGTTTCCTATCGCTAGTAAAAACCTGTTTCCCACGTTAAAATTAAATAAGAGTACTCACTCTCCCCACGATAGTTATGCTTAAGTACTACGTCCTCGGCCATTATACAAATTTAACAACACGTTGACATCGAAACGAATTGCATGGCTTGCCAAATTTTATAGATTTTTTCGGGATTTAACAATAACATTAGAATAATAAAGTTTCACAGTTTTGTTGTATATTACGAAAATAGTTAAACGACACACGGCCAATATGCAAATATTTGACTTGGTTCATTGTAAACCTCAACTCTCGCCTCAGTTTATACGACCACGACCGTTAATTGCCACATATCGGCCTTATGACGATAATAACTTAATGTCAACCCCTTACTAAAGATCAAACAATTGATAGGTACCTACATAACCCTTTGGGTTTCTAGATTGTTGGTACTTGCACGTAATACGTAGGGTAAGGTTAGGTTAACTGAGTCACTTTTTTTATTTTTTTATGTTTATTTTTTCAAGAAAGGTGAATTTTTAATACATTATAATATTCAGATATAATTAATGAACTTTTAAAAAAATGTCAAAAGCTTAATCCAAACCTTAAAAAGGCACAAAGCGTAGCCTAACCTAGTTCAAAGTGGTCCACATGTAGTGAAGTTAACTGAACCATTATTTTAAAATGGTTTTATATTCCTAAGTAAAATAAATATTTCACAAACCAATGAGTGTAAGCTATGGAACAATTGTATGCACGTATGCAAACAACAAATTAAAGAATCACAATTGCGATTATATTACAAAGTAATACAAAGTAATACAAAAAAGTAAAATCACTCAAGTTACAATTGACAGCATATTTACATAGCGAGCTGAGCTTCAATTAACGGAATTAGGTAATTTTAATACAATATCAGTGTCTGGTATAATACTTGTTGGCATGAATTTCATTGTTCCACTCAAACGTTTATAAAATGGCACCGCAATTCCGTCTTTTAGCACTTGTGAAACCTTACATAATGTCTGAACAACGGAACTCCCTGGAGAATAATCTGTGCCATTTTCATCTGAGGAAAGACTCATTATTGAAGAAGTGTGATCGTAGATGACATATCCTTTGGACTCTTGGATTTATTAAGGTAAAATAATTTCCTATTAGTCTTTTTACCTTTTTCTTTGCTGGATTTTTTCCCTGCATTAGATTTTTTCTTTTTCCTTTTTTCTGTCAACCTAGATTCTTCTTCTAAACGGTTTTTGATTGGAGTGCCCGTCAAAATTGTTGATTTAGTTTTCTTCATTTGTCTTCTCTTTGGAAGAGGAGCTTTGGGATGAGGCCGAATATCTTCTGGAGGCACTGTCACAGTTTGACGATTCAATACCACTTACCCTAAAACCATTGCATATATTATGCGACGTGAAGGCAAGGGGCAATGCTCTGCCCACCAAATCAATAACCTCGTATATTGTGATAGATCTCCCAGTTCTGGCCATAAGATCACAACATGCCATTGTCTTTAACATATGATATGGCAGCAGTACCTATGCAGCTTTCATGATTATCTAGAATCATTAGTTTGGGGCATTCTTTTGTAGGCCTTTCATGTTTCAGAAAATGTTGCAGAGTTGGTAAAAACAAGTCACAGTGGCTTCTCTACCAGAACCAGATGTTGCATTGTGCAGCATGTGATCTTAAAAGTGCACTGCTGTTCCTAAAGCACTAATTATTGCTACCATTGTCACTAATGTGCATCTTTCAGCAGAGGTAGCTTGACCAACTGCTCTACAGTCAGTCTGAACTAATACTTTAGGCGGTTACTGCACTGTGATGGCAGCAGTCTCGTCGAAATTATAAAGATCTTGTGGTTCAAACGTGAATTTTTCTTTGAGGGAAACCAAATTCTCAAAAAATACTTTCATCTTTACTTCTATGAAGCTGGTAGAACTTGTTATACTTGCCTGTTCTGGTGTAGATTGTGAAAGTTTGTTTCCTTTTATGAACGTCCTGAGCCATTCCAGACCTGCCATGTTCCCTTCTTCCTAGTTGTTTAGTACAGATTTACCATTTCTTTTTGGAAATGCGCGAGCCATAATTCATGCTGGTTTTGTGGTTAAGCCATAATGTATACTGAAAGCAGTATTAATGTAGTATTAATCAAATTTATATAGGCTAAGTCCAACAGTAAAAGTAAATAAAACAATACATTAAGGTGTATGGGGTTAACTAAGCCTCTGACCAGTTAACCCCTAAATGTGCGGTTCACATAACCCCACATACGCTACATATCTTTGACTACTGTATAATCCCAATAAAAGTATATTTGAAACTTAGATATAAAATGAAAACTTTAAATACGTATTTTCAATGACTTCATCCCACATGCAACTGATAAACCCTAACTTACAATAAAACAAAAACGAAAGCAACAGAAAATGTTCTGAATTTCATAATAATTAATAACTCAATAATTACCTGCTCTAACTGGCAAAATATCAGCTGAGAAGATGTAGGGTTGCGAACATCACAAATCTTGAGTGGTCAATGAATAAAATTGTTTATTTTTTATGAAGTGGTTCATCTCCATGACCAGTTAACCTCATCTTACCTTATCTTCATACCAAAATTACAAACACAACAGATAGCAACTTAATGTTTATTATTTGAATACAGCACATTTACGAAAAAGTATATACACCTCCCGATAAGTAATACTAAGTTTTTTATGTTTTGTTTAGTTGTTGGTACAGGTCACAGAATTAATTTTCGTTTAATTCCAATCTTAATTGATAATATAAAAACCGCTGCCAAATTATCTGCATAATGCTTTGTCATATATGTAAATAAATAACTTCAAAGCCCACAATACCTGAATTTAGAGTCATATCGGTTTTTAACCACCATAATTCCCCATTTTTGATCCGCCATTTTGAATTTTTTAATTTTGACAAATGATTTATTCTTAGTGATCTTAAAACCCCCCCAATACCCAACTTTCAAAATAATTTTGCACCCTAAAAACGGCACACCACAGTTTTTAAAATTTTTTTATTTAGATAAAGTTTTACAAATTAACAAAGTTGCAAAATTGATCATTAGCCCACAATACCTGAATTTTGGTCACATCGGATTTTAAATACGATAATCCGCCATTTTTGATCCGCCATTTTGAATTTTTAATTTTGACAAATGATTTATTCTTAGGGATCTTAAAATCCCCCAATACTCGACTTTCAAAAAAATCGGTTGATAAATTTAAAAATGCACAATTTTGCACCCTAAAAACGGTGCGCCACTGGTTATATATTTTTTATTTTGAAATTACTGTATAAAAAAGTATTAGTTTATTTTAAGCAATGAATTTTATTTTCATTAACAAACTTGACCTAGATTTTATGGCAAAGAATTGTTGTACCAAATTTCATACCGATAGCTTTAATGGTTCAAAAGAAATCCCGCGCGCACATGCACGCATCCAACCACCACCCACCCACTCACTCACGTAATTCGGCCTGGGAATTTCCGATGACGTAATTCGGCCTGGAAATTTCCGATGGCGTAATTCGGGGCAGGGGAATCCTCGATGACCTCGCCTTTCACTTTTGACCTTGAGAAAGTGGTTGAACTTGAGAAAGTAGTTGACCTTGAGAAAGTGGTTGACCTTGAGAAAGTTGTTTACCTTGAGATTGTTGTGTACCTCGAGAAAGTGGTTTGAAATTGTTTCAATAAGAACGAGGTTCTTGTAAGACAAGTGTAGGGGCTATCTCTTGGATCTGTTTTGGTTTGTTTGTGATGGCATCTAGTGTTGTATGGACTAATGAATGTTTTCTGTAAACTTGAGAAAGTTGTTTACCTAGAGAAAGTTGTTTACCTTGAGAAAGTTTACCTTGATAAAGTGGTTTACCTTGAGAAAGTTGTTTAACTTGAGGAGAAAGTGGTTTACCTTGAGAAAGTGGTTGACCTTGGGCATGGATTTGCGCGGGAAATTTGAAATTGTTTCAATAAGAACGAAGTTCTTGTAAGATAAGTGTAGGAGCTATCTCTTGGATCTGTTTTGGTTGGTCTGTGGTGGCATCTAATGTTGTATGGACTAATTAATGTTTTCTGTAACCTTGGGAAAGTTGTTTACCTTGAGAAAGTTGTTTACCTTGAGAAACTGGTTTACCTTGAAAAACAGGTTTACCTTGAAAAAGTTGTCTGCCTTGAGAAACAGGTTGGGGTTGGGTAGCCTAACCTACTAGGCGGGAAATTTGAAATTTGCATTCTAATAGGCGGGGCCCTATTGCTAACTTATAAGAAAAGTATAGGGTTTCACAACTTGCTTTCGGGTCTTTGTCCCCTGGCTCCCTTGGCGAGAAATTTAAATTTGTATTTAAGTCTTTACATTCTGATTGATTATTGCGAGAAATTTGAACTTGTATTCTAATAATGGGCCTAATGCTAACTTATAAGACAGACATAAGGCTTCGCAACTTACTTTCGAGTTTTTGCCCCCTTGGCGTGAAATTTGAATTTGTATTCTAATAAGAGGGGGGGGGGGCTAATGCTAACTTGTAAGACTGGTGTAGGGTTTCGCAACTTGCTCTCAAGGCTTCGCCTCCCTTGTCGTGGCCCCTTTGGCTGGAAATATGAGTTTGTATTCTAATAAGAGGCCCTAATGCTAACCTGTAAGATCCGTATAGGGTTTCGCAACTTTCCCTCGGACCTTCGTCCCTTGTCGTGCCCCACGAGCTCAAATTCTGAATTTGTTAATTGCGTTATCTACTTGTGTATAGACTAATAAATGTTTTCTATAATATAGCTGACGCCACCTAGCTGTATATATTAAGAGTACATACAAGTCTCTGTAATGGTTATGGTGGGAAATTTGAAATAAGGGGTCTAACACTAACTTTTAAGGTAAGACGTTTGCATCTGTGCCTCGACCCACCGATCAACCTCGATCAAATCAAACAACGGGACTTCGCCCCTTGTCCTAGCCCCTTGGCGGTAAATTTGAAGTTGTATTCTAATAAGGGGTTCTAATGCTAACTTGTAACACTACTTAAATAAAGTTTGCCGTGAGTAGGATTTTGAACCTACGACTATTCGAATAATGGAGCCTAACGCAAATACTCAAAATTTTAAGATATCTGCTGCACAAAAATAAAAAGCAAAGGCTTTTGTAGACCGCATCTCACCTTTCGTAGCTGATGTTGATATGCTAAATGTTAAAAAATTAACAAATGACCATAATGCAGAATGTGTTAAAAAAATAACAAATGACTATAATGTAGAAATGTGTTAAGCTAGAAACAAAAGGTAAAATACGTGCTTCTGGGTGTGTACCGACATACAAAACGCTAAAGTACTCTTGTAACCTGATGATTGGACCGAACACGTTAAAGTAAGCTGTTATATTACAGATATGACAAATCAAATGAGTAAGTGTACAATAGAAACTCTTGCACGCACTCCTGAACTCATTATATTTCATCTTAATATCCAGTGTTTGAAAAATAAGCTACTGGAATTGAGACGTATTTAGAAGTCCAAGAGTTAAATGTTGTTTGCATTAGTGAACATTGGCTTAAAAATAACGAGATCAAATCGATCGAGTGTGTATAATGGGCGGTAGCATCATATTACAGCAGGTCTTCTTCCAAGCATAGAGGTGTCTTAATATTAATAAAATATATAAACGATTGTAAAATGTTAAATGACAGAAATGTTCTTTCAGTAGAAATTCATTTCGAACTGGCTGGTGTGCAGGTTTTAAAATATAATGTGTGTTGTTATTGTATATAGACCACCAAATGGAGATTTTGTAACGTTTTTAGAGACATTAGAAAATTTGTTAATTAGTTTAGGTAAAAAGAAAGCTATAATTTCTGGGGATTGGAACATTAAATTTTGTACAAATGAAACTAACACCGTCAAACTATGTGATTTCATATTACCATATCTATTATTGCTAGGGTAGTCTAATTTAATTGTAATAAACAATAAGAAAAGGAAAAGGCCGCGTATTTCATTCCCTCTCCAAGGGGGAGGGCGGGCTGTTCGAGCTTTCCAAGCTCCTTCAGTCACAATCATGGATTCCCAGCATACATACATACATTACATATATATATATATATATATATATATATATATATATATATATGCATGGTGGGATTAAGGATGGGTGTGGTCAGGATAGGATCGGAAGGAACGGAGTTAGGGTTCTGAGGGGGAAAAATACTACCCCAGCATTCGCCTAACCAGCCGCACATGGTGTGCTTATACGCAGTGACCATGCCGCTACATGTGTATGAGGAAAACCCCCTGAAAAAACCTCATACAAGGTATGAATGTAAGAAGGTCGTGTCACCACTACGCTACTAGCTCGGTATAAACAATAAGAGGTATCAATTATGATATAAAAACAAAATAAATGCTTACTTGTACTCTTGTACATGATTGTATTTAACAGACAGAATGAAGGTAACATAACTAATGTGACATCATGTGTTTTGATTGGTGTATTTGAAGCACGTGAATTTTACCGAAAGATTGTATTGTATCCATAAAATTTTTTCTTCAAACGTCAGTAAACATGTCATTTTGTGACGCAATACAAGATCAGCAACCTATACAAATCCAAATTAATGGTAGGCTTTCGTTTCGTGAACAATTTGTTTTGAGAATAACTGGGCCTAGGTCAGGTTTGAAGGAAATATAGCATATTCTATGTGGAGGTAAAGTGACTTTTTTTGCCTCATCTCTAATTGAAACAGAGATTCGACAAAAAAGTATCACTTTAGCTCCGTATAAAATAATATACAATTACGTCCGACCACGTTATAAAGGACTGTTTAGAACATAGTTTGGCGGCTATAAAGTACCTCTTTATTGTAACTTGTAATATAAAGTAAGATTTCGACGTCTTCAAATTAATATGTACAACTGTCAATGTTAACATAACAAGTTTAGTAAAATTAACATTGCAACTAAACCAAACTAAATATTAAATAATATAACAAATATTATTGCTTATTATAAGGGTAATATTGATAACACTGATTGTTATTAGAAATATTCATGCCTAGAATTTCGTCGCTTTTCTTTGCTATTTCTGAAATTCTCGAGTTTTCTTGACCTTCTACATATATGTTGGAAGTAGAAGGTTCTTCAACAAGTAGGATCTTCTTTGCAACATTAATTTTGGTATTTACGAAGTCATCAATATACGAGGGTAAGATGAAAAATTCTCGGCCTGACAATGAAAGACTGCGACTTTCAGTTAAAAAATGTTTTTTTTTCTACGTAATCTCCCTTGACTTTAACACATTTGGTCCAGAGTTTCTCCAACATCAGTATTCTTTCAACTTCTTCATTGGATGCTAAACGCTTCCCAACAACAAGTTTCTTCAAGTTTGGGAATAGATGAAAGTCTGAGGGTGCCAAATCAGGAGAATGGGGGGATGGCCGATCAAGTCGTACCTCAAATCCCGAATTTTTCCCATCGCCAACGCATTTTTCTTCTTCAAACCAGGCCTCTTCTCGCGAATTTTGGCATCCAAGCTGGCCAAGAAGGTTGGAGTAATATTCGCCTGTAATTGTTCTGCCTTTTGCAAGGTAATCAATTAACAGGATTCCTTGCGCATCCCAAAAAACGCTGGCCATGACCTTTCCGGCAGACGCGATTGATTTTTCTTTCTTTGGCGCTGAGCCACCGGCTTTTACCCACTGCTTGGACTGCTGTTTCGTTTCTGGTGTGTAGTGGTGGACCCATGTCTCACCCATGGTGACAAATCGCTGTACAAAATCGGTTGGATCTCTATTGAATCGGTTCAAAGATTGCTGCGAAAATCGTTTGCACATTTGTTTTTGATCTGCGTTTGGCGAATGCGGCACCTATCCGGCGCAGAGCTTTCGTTTCCCTAATTCTTTGTACAAGATGTTTCGCACCCTTTCTTCCGATATCACCACACCCTCAGCTATCTCACTCACCTTTCCTCGCCTATTGTCCAACACGATACTATGCACATTTTCAATGGGTTCTGGTGTGATTGCGGTTTTTGGCCGTCCTTCACGTGGGTCTTCTTTGAGGGATGTGCGACCACGTTTAAATACAGCTGCCCACTTTTTAACAGTTGACATGGAATGAGCAGAGTCCTCGTAAACTTTGTCAATTTCGGTCGAATTTCCGTAGGGGTTAATCCATCCAAAACGAAGAAGACCGTACGATATTCAAGTTTATCCATTTTAACGAAAAACACGCAACACGTCTACTGCAAAAATTCGTGTAAACAAACTACTCGAGAGAACAAGTTGAAACTTGTCATACGAACTAATGACACGTGGACCCAGACAGGAAACAATTTTTTTCTGATTGAAGCGTCATCTCTGTATTCGGCCGAGAACTATTCACGTTACCCTCGTAGCCTTTCGCTTCTGCGGATGAGCGCCAATCCCCATGTTTTTTTATTCGTTCCATGTTGGCTCCTGCATTTACTAGAAGGGTAGCCGGGGTGCACCTAAAGCAATGCCCGTATATAAAGAAACATCTAGACCTAAATATTTGGCCACCATAGTTGGCACTTTGCCAATTTTGTGTACTCCGACGGGTTGAACAATACAGTTTCCTTTAATGCAATTGACGAAAAACCTTTTGTGTGGTGTCTTGGCCGGTCGAAGTGCCATGTATTCTCGGACAAGTTCAAGTAGATTCACATTTTTAGCTTACCTGGTACTATTATAAAAGACCGATCTACTTTGGTTTTGGTGTCTTCAAGTTTGATTAAAAGGTGCGTTTCAAAATATTCAACACATGTTGTCAATAATGTCACTAATTCTTGACGTCTGCAGTCACCAGCCACACCAAAGATGAGGAAAACGTAATACAAATTATGTTTAGTAAATATTCAAAACAAAACGTTATTAAAACATTAATACCTTATTAAATAAATCATCCTTATCAGCTTTAATCAAAAACTCATCTATATGGTCCTTAGTCAATATAAGGGACTTTTTAATGTTATATCCTTCTCTTTTTCTTTTCAAATAAGAAATAACGCTTGGAAATTTATTAATGGCATCTCCTTCATGTAGATTTATGGTTGATCGTATCATTGAATCATAGTGATGAGCTTTTATATTGTGAAAGAACGCTGTTGAAATAAGCTAGAATGATATATTCACAAGTTTTTTTATTTTTAATCAAATTAAGAACTGACTTAGAAAGAAGGAACTAAACGAAAAACTAAGCTGCCAAGATTACCGGCGTCTAAATATATTTGAAATTATTAAGATATAGGGAAAAAGAGAACATAATTGCAAAACGTAATAACGATGGCATAGGTTCAATCCGGTATTACTTCAATGTTAGTGACGTATGTAGCATTTTAGAGAAAACTCACAAAGATACTGGCCACAAAAGGAGATTAGCTATGAAAAAAGCAATTAGCAACAAATATTGTAACATTACCAGAAGCGTCATTGAGGAATACTTAAAATTATGTGCTATGTCTCAACTAAAAAAAAGTCAACATAGAAGAGGGTTCGTTGTTAAATCATTAATTTCGACAGGATTTAACAAGAGAGGACAAATTGATTTAATTGATATGCAAACAGAACCAGATGGTCCTTATAAATTTATTATGAATTACCAAGATCATTTAACGAAGTTTGTGTTCCTCTGGGCTCTAAAGACTAACAGAGCTGAAGAAGTAGCCTATAATTTAATAGATAGTTTTTGTATTGTGGGGGCTCCTCGTCTATTCCTTAATGACAATGGTAAAGTTTTTGAATCAAATAATTAATAGTCTCGCAGATAGGTATGTTTCCAGCAAAAATAATTCATGGTAAACCACGCCACTCACAAACACTTGGATAGAAGAAAATCAGTCATCCAAATGGTCGGACGGATTAAGATTTGTACAATTAAAGAAGAATCGATTAGATATACTGTTAACGAGAATATGGAAAATAGATTATCTGATAAATTTTATGCAAAATTAATAAATATAGATAATGACGAGAGCAGTAATATTTCAACAAATCAAGCAGCTGCCCAACCCATGAATGAACCAGAAAATCATTGTCACGAAAATTATGGTGTGCAAGATGATTTACTAAGGTAATGTAATTAAAGAAAACATTTTCCTAATAACTAAATAAATTTATTTTAGGGAGAATGAAGCTCGCATATACTTAATTAACCAGCGCGTAGTGGAGTATTTGACCTCAAAAGTTGGCCATAATTCAGGATCTTGTCGGTTTAATGTCAAACTCAGGATATAGAGGCGGATCCAATATACCATCCAAAATGTAAAAACCTTCGTAGATTCCATTACATTAGAAACCGCAATTTTGGAAACAAACCATTTTCAGTTCTAGGTATAGAAAATAAATTTTGAAAACATTTATTGCTGAGTAAACTTGATATAATTGCAAAACAACTTCATTTAAGGTTATAATAAAAAATATAATAATCGGGTGTTTAGGTTGTTATTAATAATTCCACCCTTAATATAACTTATACCCCTAATAATAAATAGAAGATTTTGTGTCTTCAGCTCAGTCGACGATTAATCGGGCCCATGTTCTTAAATTTTGATTTGCTTTGATTAGAAAAGGAGTGTGTGGTTAGATATGTTCGCCTTTCAAAAAAAGCTGTCTGCACATGAACTCAATGTGCAAAACGAAATGCGCGAACAACCCCACTTTAAAATGTCTAAACGCGTACTTTTCAACCAATAAGGTATGCAATTCACATGACACAAAAATTAACGAAGTTGCCTAAATTATTGCATATTTTAACACAACTTAAAAAGATTTGTTGCAAGGTCTAGAAAATTTATATGTACATTTCAAGTGTTCAAAACAAAATACTGGATTATGTGAATTATATATGAATAATATCCATGTTAAAAATCCGGTCTCTCTAAACTGTGCTGTGGTGGTTCATCATTCTTTAATCATATATCTGCGAAAAATTAAACGGCTCATCTGGTAGTAGGAGTGAAAGTGTTTCCTTGTCGAAGGGTTTGCCGGTTTTCTTTGGTGTTTTTCGAGTGCAGCTTAGAAATGGATCCGAGGTGAGCAATAATCTATTCACTATGTCTCGGTTGCAGGCGATTCTCGAATAGTTCCTAGCGAATCGTAAGCGATATTGTGAAAGTGTTTGTTTTTTGCTTCCGCAGCCTCTTCATACAATTGTCCAATGGGTAGCATGGCAAGTTCGATTATTGTTGGCCCATGCATCAATACTGTATGTATTGTAGGGGTCATTGGGTACCACTCATACAATTTCACGTAGTTTTGCGGTTTCTAATGCATAATTTTTAAACTTTGCAACATCTACTTTGCATCCAGATGAAATTGTTTCTAAGATAATTTTGAGCCTTTTTATGATTTCGATATTAACACCCGTTATTCTCGCAGCTATTTCAGGATCGGCGAAAAATCTCCGGGACGTATTACCATCATTGGTATTGCTAAAACCTTGCTTTGGAATATCCAGCAGTCCCATTCCTTTTTTGAATTTACTTTGTATTTCATGTTTTCTTTCCTTGAATACCCTCTTTTCATCTCCTGTCCTAGCTTGCCATTTTTGCAAAGGTATTTTGTATAAGTGCAACAGAGATTCGAACAATCTTATTCTCGCATGTAGAACAGACATTACAAATTTAAGAGCATCATTATTTTCAGTAAAACATTTGTTCGAATTGTTAAAATCCTTTGAAGTGATTCCACATAAATAACATCTCATTGTTAAAGTACTGCTGGTGGCGGCATTGCATATTTTCCCGTCGACTATTGTAGGGAGTAATATGTGTTTGATTTTCATAATGACACCCGAGTGTCTTGGAACTTCCGTAGCATTCAGCGTACTCACTTTGGTTTCTATGAATTCTATTTCTTCATTGGTTATATCTGACGATTCATTGAGAAATCTTATCGTAATTGGTCGACAAAACCTTGGGGATGATGGCACTCGATTTTGCCAAATCACTTTGTTTCTATCAATAGTAGATGACAACTGTAATGGCACAAATGAACTCTGAAAGATATGCTCGTCACTGTCCTCAATTTCTTCGAACTTTTGCTTAAACTGGGACTGTTTGGAATCGTTACAACCCCACTTTGAAATACGTTGCAAATGATGCAGTTCTTCTAGCTGTAATGTGTCCAGGACATCTTCCAAATACAAACAAAGTCTTGACGCAGTATGATCCAAATTATCTTGAAGATTTATTTCTATAGTTTCATCAACAAAAGTAGCCTCATCCTTCGGGTAGCAGAATTTTTTTTGCTCTCATTATCAAGGAATAACACGGAAAAATGTTTTTATTACCTGCATGTATAAATTTATATTGATTTCTTGAGAGGTCAGCTTCCACAAACATTGAAAGCGCTTCTTCGGGGGTGTGTTATTTCACAGCTTTCATATTTTCAGCTGATGAAATAATGGTTTTGATTGATTTGGCGTTCGTAGGCGTTAAAGTTAGTTTTTCCATCTTCGCAACATCTTCATTGTCCGATGCACGGTGACGCATTTTAGCCGCATACGAAAGTTCCTCAGCAGCATATTGATTTCTTAGCGTTTCTGTTTTTCTTAGACCTGCAACTGCATTCTTCAAAAGTTTTTGTCGGCCGACCGGTCCCAGGATTAGATAAAATGTTTGATGTAACAACCATCAAATAATCTTCCATTTTTCATTTTTCATCCATTTTGTGGTGTGGACATTCTTTCATAATACTATAAAGGCTGAATCTTCTGAACTCATTCTCCACCATGTCTTCAATGATTTACAACTAACAAAAATGTAAATAACTAATGGTAGCTGATACTGTCGAGAACTGTTAAAACGAAATATGAAATATCATGTTTCGTTTAAAATGACATGACAATTTTTTAATGAATCTCCGCTTTTGCTTTTTTTTCATCCGAATTTAAAGTTTTCATTCTGTTTGGGTAGGTTACACGATCATGTTTTTCACCTCCCCTTTCATAGTTTATATTTCTTTATTAGATTCAACCCAAGACGAGTGAAATTTGGAAGGACAACGATTTTTGAGTAAAGTTATCGAATTTACTGTAATTTCCCCCATAGAATGTTTCCTAATTGTGTGAAATATTTTCACCCCAACTAAAACCCCCAACAGAGGATCTCGGATGATCTAGTTTCATCTTCTTATGTCATATAGATCGAAAGATTTGAGAGAAAACACTGAAAAATCTATATAGGATCGAGGTAGAACACATCATCTCCGGTCATTTGAGAGACTGTATAAAAAGTGGCGGACGTAGTCGGAAGATTTTCTTATTGGATCTGATCAATGACAATGCTGCCTCGAGAAATGGTCGACAAACCCCGATACGATATTAAAATCCTTACTGAAAGTACAAGAAGAGTTGAATAAATACACACTTATATTTATTTTTTTGAAAACCATTTATATACAGTTCAAAAATATTACAACCGTTAAAATATAATCATTACGATGTCAGGATAGCATACATGTTCTCAGAAAACCAATATATAACGAGTGAAATCACCAATCAATGGTAACGTTGGTGTACAAAATTAAACCGATCAAAGAATAAAGGAAAAGAGTCACTTTTGACTATCTACAGGGGGAATATGGTACGCTGAAATGCCCAAAAACCAATGTTTTTCCATCGCAGTGAACCTTCGGGCATCAGATAATATAGTTTACATGCGCCAAAATTGAAGAAAAAATTTTTACTTTTTGACCAGATTTTACATTTGAATACTCCACCGCAGCGTCGGTCGCTTTGAATACGTTGGTAGTTTAAAAAACAAGCAACAGAAATTTTACATCAAAGTTGATTGGAACCGGACAAAACGTTTTCGTTAAGAGTCCTGATGTCGGCAAAGGACGCTTAGCTCCTCGTAATGTTTTGGCTGTTGTATTATCTTGTAAAAGAAGATTGTACTAACTTGGCACAATATCTGACGTTTTGGAGAAACTTTATGCAAGGAATGAATTTCAGGTAGTTACTTAATATAATTGAATTTCTATTTTTCAATATTTTGTATAGGAGCATCGCTAATGGGGGGGGGGGGCACTTATTTTGCCCCCAAACTATTTTTATGGGAATATTTTTAATTTTTCGAGCAAAAATAGTATTTTTTAAACAATTTGCCACAAAAAAGGTGCTCTTGTTGAAAGTAAAAAAAAATACTGGTCTGGAGTTATTTGAGGTTTTGTTAAGTAATGCTGACCGATTAATAAATTGTTTTAAAATGAAACAATTAATAATTTTGATGCGCGAGAACGAACTATCTAGGGAATAATGATTGTTTCAGAAACAACTATGAGGTAAAAATATTGTAAATTATTTAGAACTTAAAAATGGTTTTAATTGTGTGACATTAACACAGAACAGACAAAGGAAACAATTAAAAAAAAACAACGAATAACACAAAACAAACGGAAGCAAAAATTGAATAAGTAGGCATTAAAAGTTCGAAATGCCTACCATTTTCACTAATACATAATCGTAAACGTTATTCAATGGAATTTATTTGGCTTGAATATACTTTTTCTTTCACTAAACTCCACACATCAAAATCCAAGGGATTTAGGTCAGGTGACCTTGATGGCCAGAGGATAGGAGCATCACCGTCTCGACCAATCCAACGATTTGGAAAATGTTCGTTGAGCCATCTTCTAGCTGGTCTACTGAAATGAGGTGGAGCACCATCATGCATAAAAACGATATTTCTTCGTAGATCAAAAGGCAAATTTTGTAATAGCGGAAATAATCGATTATTAAAAATTCATAGTAATTATCACCATTTAAATTTCCATGAAAAATATGGTATGCGAGGCGGTTGCCTATTGAAGCAGCCCATACATTCAACTTAAAATTATGTTGATAAAGCGTTACACGTTTAACCTTTCGATTTTCCTCTGCCCAGAAGTGACTGTTAGGACTATTAAATATCCTTGTCTAGTAAAAGTTGATTGATCGGTGAAAAGAATATTTTGTAAAAGATCTTCAGGCAATAATTCTTGTACTTGCCTGTAGTGAAACGGGAGCAATAATTGTTCTTTTAATACACGATGTACACTAGTAACACTTGCGTTACTTGCCCTCGCCACATTTCTTACACTTATCGTAGAATCCGCAACAATTAGATTTAGAATATTTTCTTCTCTTGGAGGAATTCTTGCCACTCGTGGTCTACCAGAATTTACCTTTTTTGGTTTAAAGGTCCCAGTCTCACGGCACCGCCTCACTAAATTCAAAAATGTTTTTGAATCCGGGACACTATCGTCTTTTCTCTGCTTTAGCATTTCCATCACATTCCCCTAATGTTAACAACATATCGGTATAGTCACTATTAGTGTATATATTCATTTTCAAAGTTTTTAAAAGCGTCATTACTTGTTAAACTAACCAGAAACTATCAACAACAATGTTCTTTTGTTTTCTTATTTTAGGTAAAACATGTTAAAACCTCAAATAACTCCAAAACCAGTAATATTTTGACTTTCAACAAGAGTACCTTTTTTGTGGCAAGTTGTTTAAAAAATATTATTTTTGTTCAAAAAATTAAAAAAAAAAGGTATTTGTGATCTAAATTTCATTTAGGTATCTTAAACCGTTTCAGAGATAATAAAAAAAAAAGGATTTTTGGGACCACTTTTACAGAGCCGTATATTCTTAAGGAGACATTTCGGACATATGTTTATTAACCAAACTATGGTTATTTTTTAATATTCTATTTACCTTAGAAATTAGCGGAACATTTTTTGAAACACCCAGTATAATAATTTGCCTATACAAGTAAGAGAGTTGCCATTACTACAATATAAATGGTCCATAAAAAGACATACTTATTCTATTTCTAATAGAATAGAATTATGTCAATTAAAAATGAGGTTTAAAAGATTTTTAGATCACCAGGTTGCATTCTACTAATGTTCATGCAAATAACGTTGTAGAATATTGGGTAATAAGGGAAGTCGACTAACAGGTGAGATAAGTGTATGAAATCCGCGCGAATTCTTTGAAGCAATTCTCTTTACCCGTTTCTATCAGATTACATAAACTGTCTTCCGGGTTGTATGCAAATAACGCTTAAAAATATTGAGTGAGATTTACAAATGCTAAGGTCAATAGCTGATAAAAAGTTATATAAAAATGTAAAAATTACAAATTTTGTAGAATAAAACCTTGACTAAGATTAGATTGTTTAGTTTAAGGAAAGTATGTTTGTACTTCCTTTACTTCCTTATATTTTTTTCGGCGTTGGCTCGCGGTTCTATTGGTAACACTTGATAACGCCTTCGATATTCTTTGTATATTTCCCGAATTGTTTTTGACTAACAGGTTTGTTTTTGTTAAACTAAGGGACTAATAGACACATAATAATAGTAATTTATTATACCAGAAGTAACACATTTTAACCATCGTGTGAAATATGTTAATTAACCACCTATGTGTGAATTATCTTTTACGACATCCTTTATCGCCATGTATAATATTCTATTTCATTGTGTGCTTGTACGTAAATAATTAACTACGTTTTTCATAAACGTCAAAGTTAAATTTTAAATCAATATGCCATGTTGGTTACATATAAGAGTAAATAACAGTAGATTATTAATAAAACGTGTAAGTTGATCATTATTGAGCGAAATATTGATAAACTTACTTGTCGAACTCATTATACTATCTTATCTTCAAGAGACTAATAAGTATCCTTCCGAGTGATGATTGATGACAAATATCATTCTGACAGATTGTTTCTGTCTGAAACTTTCTATCAAAATCACATTGTCCTAGCCCCATTATGGGTTTCAACTTCACTCTCATTATTAGGTTGAAATGAATAACTATTGAAATTGATAGTAATAATGACAAGTTTATTAGTCTCTTGAAGATAAAATTATTTTACCCATAAGTACTAGTTTTTTGATAATTTTTTGACATTTTTAAAGCTAATTTATTTCTAGTCATGTGTATACGTCAGAACCAATCCTGTCACTATACTGAGAATACTATTTTGTTGTAAATTTTGATCGTGTATTTAACATAGCTCTATTCCTGTGTTTCAATGAAATGTATGAGTAAAAAATAATCTAATCAAATACAAGGTGATCCATCCAGATTGATTGAAGCGGTCCGCTTACTTCAGAAAAGCTATTCCCCACTTATCTCATTTAGTGATCCCAACTATTTCCAGAGGTGTACATACGGGTATTACTGATTGGGCGAGAAATTCAAAAGTTGATGATAACAATAAATACAGCAAAATTTTCTTGATTGTTGAACTACCTCCATCGTGATGTTATTATTAGAAATGCCAATAAGTAAATGGAATGTTTTTATTTCAATTCAGTTTTAATTTGACTGATGATGGGGACCGATTATTATAGTCTCCGAAAGCTTATAATAGGTGCTGCAAATGTTGTTCATATTTTCTAAGCATAAATTTACTCTACATTTAATATTCTTGAAGGCGGCTGCTAATTGTTGTGGGTTATTGCATTAACGGTGTTCACTATGGCATTCTGTAACTCCTCAACCGTATGCAAAGGATTTGCATACACAACATTTTTAAGATGGCAAAGAGAAAGCAGTCTAGAGGAGTCAAACAGGGAGATCGTAAAAAGGAATAGGCCACGTATTTCATTCCCTCCTAAGGGGGAGGGCGGGCTGCTGGGGTATATATGCATGGTGGGATTAAGGATGGGTATGGTCAAGATAGGATCGGAAGGAACAGAGTTAGGGTTCTGAGAGGGAAAATACTAGCCCAGCATTCGCCTAAGTAGCCGCACATGGTGTGCATATATGCAGTGACCATTCCACTACATGTGTATGACGAAAACCCCCTGAAAAAACCTCATACAAGGTAGACGGTAACGGGAATCGAACCCATTACCCCTCGAATGCTAAACAGATGGTGTCACCACTACGCTGCCAGCTCGGTGCAGTGAGATAGTGGTGCCCATCGATTTTTACTTATCACCGAAAAATCGTGATGAATATGTCAACGTTGTACGGGCCATGTGGGCTGTTGCGGAATCTTGCTGAAAATACCTATTTTGAAGATCGTCCTCGTGCAGTTGTTCAATAAAAGGTCTTAGAATTAATTGTTGATAGTTTTCGGCATTTATATTTTCATTAAACAAAATTGGTCCAATTATTCGCCTTCTTGACATGGCAATCCAAACTCCAGTTTTAACTGAATGCAATGCAGTTTGAATAAATACATGGAAATTTTCAATTGACCAGGTTCGGTAATTTTGGGAATTTAGATGAAACCTTGCCTCGTTACTAAAAGATGTTATATCCAAAACATCATTGTTATTGGTATTTTCGTTAAATCTATTGGCAGCGATTCTTGTAATACAGACGTTTTGTACGGGTGCATTTTCAGTTTTTTATAAGCCCTCTGGCATGTCCCATACGAAACCCCTACAATTACAATTAATAAATAACCAACGTTTAGTAAAAAAAAACACTTGGAGCAGACTTAAAGATTTATTAGGACTAGCTTCCAATCGCCCCCGAATATCCTCTAAACCTTCTTCGTCAAGTACAGGTATTCTGCCAGGAGATTTACCTTTGGATACGGAGCCGGTGTCACGAAAACGTTGAACAATTCGACGAACATGCTGTGTGAAT
This sequence comes from Vesta saturnalis, assembly GCA_036346205.1. NCBI lineage: Eukaryota > Metazoa > Arthropoda > Insecta > Coleoptera > Lampyridae > Vesta > Vesta saturnalis. The sequence goes on along the minus strand of JARFJB010000994.1, from coordinate 2,861,653 downwards.
GTTTCGTAGGTAACGTCAATGTTGGCGAACCGTTATTGGAATTCCTCGAAGCTAGAAACTTGCGGATATTTCCAGACACCACCTTCATCTCCTTGCCCAGATCGAAAATAACCCTCCAAGATAAACTTATTGTGTTCATCCGAAAACATGACAGTAACAATTATAACCTAAAAATTATTCGCATTTTATTTTTATTCTAAACAGAGCTCTGTATTGTCGTAACCCAGACGTACCCTATCATGAAACGTGTAATTTGTACTTGTTCGCACTAATGCAAATTCAAGAGACAAAACAATAGCTAAAGGATGCATCTTAATTTGACTGATAAGATGCTTTTATTAATTGCTTAAATTGATGTCACTGAGAATGATGCTACGTCGGCTAATGTTAGGCTTACTCCAATTAATAGCTTAAATCTCCCTTACTGGCCGTGATTAAATAATCAGAGTTGATTTACAAATCTGATCTTGAACTCACAAAATTCTAACCTGATAAAAAAACAGTGATCGTCTAGGGGCAAATAACCTACGTTGTGTAATGCGCAGGAGATAGGGTCGGATAAGGTTAATTTGTTGCATAAGGTGGCAGGTAATTAAATGAAACAAAACTGTAATTGAGATAAACGAGTTGCGCTACCTGGTGATTCGCTCGTCATCCTATTTACCTCGGGAGAAAAAGAATCACCAAGAAAACTCCCTTTATTCCGATAATAATCACACAAAGAAAAACAAAGATCAGATAACACAAGTAATCAAAGCAATCAAAGGATTAAATATGTATCAACACTACTCTATCGGTATTAAAGTCGTACAAATCTATAACATTGCATAAAACGAAGTTTAGTCACAAATAAACATAAAATCAGGTCTACAAATGGTATTCAAATTAAAGCAAAATAAACAGGTAATAAATATACACACAGGAGGATCCCTTTTGGAACCTATTCCTGTCTGTTTTTAGGTAAATAATTACATATAAAGCATTTTATAAACAGAACACAAATAAAACAACAAGGGGACATCATTAAATCAAGTTAAAAGGGCGTACCTTACAATATTTAAATATCACCAAAATAAAATGCAAAGCGATTTAAAATAACTACCCCTAAATGCAATAAACATAAACAGTGTGATCGAATCCACAATTTCATAAATTCAACCTACATAAAATAAAACAACAACAGAAAATTAAACAGGTTACAGATTATTTAAGTAGATACAAAAGAAAAAGGGCAAGTACCGTTACGCATACAAATTTGTGGATACGAGCACAACAAATGATACACATGGACAGTAACAATAAAGGATATGATTGATTACACAGAAAAACCCTTCGTGGCCAAACACATTAAATATGCAGTTAAGGCAAATTATAACATCTGAAACAAAGTCCTGCAACACCGATGCACCCACATGATTAGTAGGTATTATTACAAATGCAAGATAATAACGCTCTCAATTCCTCTTAGACATAAAACAAAACACAAAAATATAGACATATAGGCATATAACGGTAACAAAAGGGACGTTTGTATAGATATAGATCATTAGGACCAGCTTTTCTGATTTTATACCTATGATCGTTTGTGGTTTTATCATTATAAATACAGGTTATAATTATCAATACACAAAATAGAACACATAAAGAAAGAAAAGAGAGCGAGCTTTCTCGCTGTGCCTGCGTAATTTCAATGAACACAACAGTCAGGGTGTCAGTTGATTTTAACAATTTAAATGAGTAGGTAGAATGGCCTTTTCTGTGTAATTTCACAAACCGTAAAATCTTTTCTTTTACTTACATTATCAATGTATGTTATCCTTTTAAGCTTTCACCAGCACAAATGGTTAACTACTCGGATTTCTCGATTAACACAAAACAGAGCAGAAGATTTAATTAAACAAACACCGAATCGATGTCAAAAATCTTACTCCCGCACGCTTTGAAAATTCTAATCCAACTCCCCTTTCTAAACACAACAAACCGTTTTTATTCCATCGCCCCCTATCTCTTCACCCCCATATTTTCCATGTCAAATAACAAAAGCAATAAAAATATTTCGTGTGAACGCTTTTGACTTTAATTATACAAGGAAACATTATTTCTAATTAACATGTGCAATCAACCGTAGAAACCCTGTATTTCAAATATCACATTTCAACTCATGAACAAATTTTTCTTTGACCGCGGTGTAATTCTTTTTCTAATACTGACATTTTTATTTTCAAAGTTTACCCTGCACCTGCAACTTAAAACATGTGGCTGCGGCACACCCTCAGTTAAAAACCCTACACAAACCTGCCTTACATAAAAAAAATATTTCGACAACAATTTTCAATCGGAATATTTTCAATGTATTCATCAAATTTTCGTAGTGTGCTACCTACAGTATTTATTTACTTACCAGATAAATCAATCAAGTATGTGCAGTTTTTGTCTTGAAAAAGACGTTTTACGTGAATTACCGGAACAATAAAAAGACAAATAAAACAACAAGAACAGAAGGAAGCAAATTGTGACAGTTTATACATACGTATTTATGCACGCTCATGACCCCAACGGATGAAAGTTTTGATAAACTTACACTCTCCAGTGTTAGAATACATTTTTGATAACAATATGACCATAGCCGAGTTACAAACCCTACAATCAATCTGGATCACAACTCGAGAGCGAGAATATATTAGTGACATTTGGTAATCGTCACTTGAGTCGTACGGGCTCTTGTGTCTATTGCCTGTCTAATCATTTTCATTATTCTCACTTTCTTGTTATATTACCACTAAGTGTGTTTTTAATTGCTGAATATAATACTTAAACATTATAAAAATATGAAAAAGAAAAGAAACGGTCTTAATCGGTTTTTTTTTTAGAAAATTTGACACTAGAGGATATAACGCCGTATAATAATAATAATAAGTGTTACAAGGTCAAATCTCGAGAACGATTTAAAATTTTTTTGGGAAGTTTTGGCGAAGTAATAGGAAAACGGGGGATATATTTTAACAGTTGAAACCGTTTAAACGTATTTTTGACATTAACCCCTCTCACTCTATCTTTAGGGGCACCGTTTTTAAATGGAACGATGTACTTTTTTTAAAATATTCGAATCTCCGCAAAAAACTATACAATATATATATATATATATATATATATATATATATATATATATATATATATATATCGGGCGAATGAGACCACCCGTATTACTATTTTTTTTAAGAACGGTGAGTTCTAGAGAGCTGGTTTAAAAAGATTATTATAATAAAGAATCGAACGGTGATATTTCTCGGAAGTCAGCATCCTGAATTTCTCCAGAATTTTAAATTACACCACCATAAATAAAAAATATCTGAAAACCTGTTGATGTTAGGTATAGGAACCATAATAGTAACCCGCCTTTATTTGTGCTCTAGATATCATAATGGTATAAAACACAGGCTATGAAATCTATTATCATTTAGTATCTACTTTTCATGGGGAATCGAAATGTAAAAAAATATACAGGGTGTTGCATTTCAAAAAATTGAGAAAAATTACATTTCGCGTAAGTTAATCATTCTGTATAGTTCTACATGTTTTAAAAAAAATCCCCAGTTTGTTTGTTAGTAGACTATTATTAATAGTCGGTGGTACAAACAGATTTACAAAATCGTGGTGACAACGCTCACATCGTGGTTCCAAAGTTAACTCTATTTTGGTACTAAAGTGACGATATCTGCAGAACGGTTAATGATACAGATACAAATTTCTATACTTTTATTCTAAATGTAACAGTGAATCCAAAAATACAAAAATATATAGGGTGTTCCACTAAAAAAAAAACAGGTTTGTGTTGGAATATTTTTGTTAATCACCCTGTATATACCTACATACTTTTAGAATGCAGGTCCAATGATCGTGTATTATCAGACCAAAATTGGTTTTGATCTCTCTAATAGTTAAGGAGCAATCCTTCGTCCACGCAGTAGACACTCATCCTGCATATATATATATATATATATATATATATATATATATATATATATATATATATATATACCGGATGCCCACGAGATCACTTTCCGGCTGCCATTTTTATTTATCTATCTTTCAGAAAAATGCAAACTCACTTTTATCTTTGTTAACTTTTTACTAAAACGTTCTAAACTTTATTTTGCCGGCTCAAAAAATTAAATGGAAGCGTACCACTTTCATAAAACTACTAAATGCAGTATTTTAAAACGAATTTAATGACGTATAACACGTTTTGTCATTTTACCCATTTTCGATTTAAAACATTTTATTTTATATTTACGTCCTACTCATTATTAAAATACACTTCCTATGTCACAGCACATCAGAGTTGCAATGAAACACAATAGGTGGCTAGGTTGCCATGGAAACACTATAGTAAATTTAAAAGTTTGACAGGTAATAATAAAGGTTGTTGTTTATTAACATAAATCTAATATTTTACTTAAAAATTAAATTAAAGTTTGTACTTAGTTTAATTATAAAATTAACAAAATGTTTACCAAGAGTGAGCAGGTTGATATACTTATTATGTATGGACAATGTGCCAAAAGTGCAGCGGAAACCGAACGAGTTTATCGGCAAGAATAGCCTGAGCGTCTTCATCATTCTACAAGACAATACATTATCTACCTTATAAGAAAAATGCGCCAAGAACCAGGTAATTTGCAACAACATTTTATTATTAACTAACAAACGGAAGAAAATGTAATAGCATATGTCATTCAAAACCCCACAGCATCCACAAGGGAAATTGCCTTTGAATTAGACATTGGCGTAGAATCAGCAAGAAAGATCTTGAAGAAACATGGATACAAATCTTTTAAGTACCAGCTTCACCAACATTTGTACGAGGGAGATTTTGTTAGAAGACTGGAATATTGCAACTGGTTCTTGGAACATAACGATGCCGATAATAGCCTAGCCAATTCTATTTTGTATTCTGACGAGTCGAGATTTACCAATAATGGAATGTTCAACCGGCAAAATACAAGATATTGATCAACGATAAATGAACACCGAATGATGGAAGGTAATTTACAGAGATATTTGGAGTAAATGTATGGGCTGGAATAATTGGTACTCGTATTGTGGGACCGATTCTTTTCCAAGGGCATTTAAATGCAGAACGATATTTGGGTTTTTTATAACATGAAATTGAAAGTTTTTTGGAGGAATTACCGTTGGAAATAAATAATCAACACCTTTATTATCAACAAGATGGTGCGCCGGCTCACAACGCTATTGTTGTGAGAAATTACTTAGAAGAACGATTTGGAGAACATGTTATCTCTACCCGTGGACAGATCCGGTGACCTCCTCGTTCGCCTGACCTTACACCTCTTGACTTTTTTTTGTGGGGCCATATTAAGGAGATTGTTTACCGAACACCGCCAACAACACTTAACATCTTAGAAAACCGTATACGAGCGGCATTTGCTAGCATTACCCCCGACATGTTTAGGAATGTCGTAGAAAACAACGTTTGTCGTGTTAGGAAATGTCAAGAGGTGGAAGGGCAGCACTTTCAAAATTTAATTGGTGGTTAAAAGGTCCAAACTTTATAATCTAATACCTATTGTTAATGTTATACGTATTATTGTTAATGTTATTAATTTTTTTTAATTATTTTTAATACTGTTTAAAATTATTACACTCTGTTTGTTTTAAAATAAATTTTGTTCAATCGTTGACTGGAAAAATTGCGAAAATACGCAAAGCAATGCATTAAAATTGTGCTGCTTTAAAAACAACTCTCAGACACGCCCATAATGTCTCTCCTTTTCCTTCTTTTTTGCTACGGCAAAAATAAAGTTTAAAACGTTCTAGTAAAAAAGTTAACAAAGATAAAAGTGAGTTTGCATTTTTCTGGAAGTGAGTTAAGTATGTAGAATGATTTTAAGATGGTCATGGCACTCTGGATGAGAAAATAAAATTCAATTTTAAAATTACATTTGGAAAAAAATCGATTTAAATATTACGCAATCGGTCGTAAAATGACCTCCAGAATCCGAAAAACTAAAAATAGACAGGGGGTGTCATTTAAAAATCAAAAGTTAAGGTCATTTCCCATTTCCGGTGAAACCGGAAGTCGGAAATGCTTGTCAAAAATTCCTAAAAATGACGTTTGGTTAGAGTAACAACCCTGTCAAGTTTCATTTAAATCGATAGATAAATAAAAAATGCCAGCCGGAAAGTGATCTCGTGGGCAACCGGTATATGTGTATATATATATATATATATATATATATATATATATATATATATATATATATATTGTTAGAAATTTTACAATTAAAGGTAACACAAAAAAAAAACAAAACATAAAATTCAAATACTACACGTGCGATTTATTTGAGTACAAATCAAATGAGAGAGCGGCAATATATCGGAGCACCGGAAAATCTTACGATTGACTGACCATCATCCTCTTTTATTTCTAAATATATGCCAAAATTAGGCGTAGTCAACCGCAACGTTTTCCTTGACCGGTAGCGGCCCTCATCAACCTACAAAGTCAGCATTTCCTAGTTACAATATTCTGACATATTTATGGAATTACATACTTCTACAAAGTAAGCATTTCCTAATTAATAACAATATTTCTGACATATTTATGGGGTTGCATACATCTACAAAATAAACATTTCCTAGTTGATAACAATATTTCTGACATATTTATGGGGTTGCATTGACCCCTTAAAAGAAATCGTAAAAAAAGCAAAACATCTACTTCGAACAAAAGTTAAGCGTTTCCTAGAATTAATTAGTATTCAATAAGAAAATACAATAAAAGTGCTTGTCCTAGTAATAAGTGTGAAGGCAATAAAGCATCTGATTTCCTGGACACATAAAATTAATTATTCTAGCTAACAGAAATTACATAATAACGAAAATACAATAATAGTGCTTGCCCTAGTAAAAATTGTTATATTGTTTATTTACTGTAAAGTCAATAAAACATCTGGTTTCTAACAATATATATATATATATATATATATATATATATATATATATATATATATATATATATATATATACATTGAGAATACAATAGTATTATAAGCAGGAAACTATGAAAGCTAAGAAAGCTAGTGCCGAGAAGAAAAAGTAATCTAAATTATTTAATAATTAATTTGAATTAAAGTGTGGCTTATCCCTACTTTGTAGATTATCATTCGTTAATGTATTTAAAAAAACATACTCTTTATCTATGTACGCCATGAAAATACCTGTCAACTCCATAGATGATCATATGAGTTAAATGGTATGTAGGTAGGTACGATTATAATGTATCAGCGCATATTTTCTCTGTTTGTGTAAACACGTAATAGTCTGTGTGAAGGGGGTGTTACAAATTAATGGTTTTGCACACATTGGTATTATTACTACCTAATGAGATATGTTAAGACTTATAAATTACGTTTTCAAACATATATACTAAGTTTACAAACTATTATATACAAAGTATCTGACAATACAGTACACAAACGTACATATACTGGTTGTCCCACATAAGATCGTCTATCCCCTTATCTCGAAATATATTCTGTTTAGGAAAAAAAGTTAAATACAGTGTTATTGGTTTTAAGCGAACTTTTATTTTATATTCCTTTCACGTATACAGAGTGCTCAGTTTTTCACAGTCAGGAATCAACTCTTAAAAATTAAATGGCACACCCTGTATATTATTTTGGATATAGACTCCTCATAAAAAATAAGGGTAACTTTCAATAAGATATTATATAGCTATCTCTCGTCGTTCAGGATTTAATAGCCTTATTTATTTTTTTTTGCAAGAAACGTATTTATGAGTATATCATATTTGGTGAATGTGCCATCATTTTTATATTACAGACAATACCACAATATATAATTCTAGTTGTTTACTTTGGCTACAAATTATACAGGGTGATGTCAGAAATTGATCCGATGGAAAACCCTGTATATCATTGCCGATTTCGATTGTTCACAAAAAATTAAGGTAACTTTGCATAAAATAGCCTATACCCATCTCTAGCTGTTTAGGAAATATTCGCTATTAAACATTTTTTATGCAATAAAAAATACCTTTCGTTTAAATTTAATGAGGAAATACGTTACAAATATTTTTAACGGGCTGACTGTAGTAGAATTTCAACAATATACTGTAGTTTATAATTTTAACTAACACGTCTGTATTTTATGAGAAAATCATCACTACCAATCGTAAAACTAAACCAAATACTGCATGTAATCAAAACCAACTAACGCTGCAAAATCTAAATTGCCATGGAAAACAAATAAAGTGCTTTGGAAACCAACGTAAACAAGAATTGTCAGATAATAATTTTGGTTTGTTGTGCGTTAAGCTTATCTTTAGCTTATAATGTTTTATAGTGCCGAAGAAAGGTTAAATTTATATCAGTGTTATCCCCAAAATAACAAAAGCATTGTACTAACTATTAGAGCATATCGTCAAAAGTATCCGGAAAGAAGAATACCGTAAATATCCATATTTGGGCGATTGAACGAGATCTGGAACAGCATGGTGTTTTAAAATATGCAAAAAGAAATAAACCTAAAAATATCTTGGATGATGAAACGCAATTAAATATATGTATGTATTTCGAAGAATTTAAAGAAAATTCCATCAGAGATGCAGAAAAAGACTTAAATATTGCTGAAACTAATATCCATAGGACGCTGGAAATAAATAATTACAGGGCGTCCAAGTTCGATAAATTATAACACTTAGAACCTAACGATCATATTCTACGCTTGGAATATTGTAACTTAATAATGGATCGTCATTTTCGTGACCCTAATTTTTTTAACAAAATTTGTTGGACGGACGGACGATATTTACTACCTCAGGGATATTTAATAGAAAGAATATAACTATACAACATCAAGGTCGCAGTAGTGTTCATTGCTGGTGTGCGATTTACAGGAATCAAAAAATAGGTCCTCTATTTCTGGATAACCATTTAAATGGTGCCAGGTAGATGGAGGTACTGACTAATAATATCAGACCGTTACTAGAGGTCAATGGTAACATAAATAATATTACTTACCAAATAGATCGAGCACCTTGCCATAACACCATTCAAGTAAAAAATTATTTAAATGAAAACTATGCAGAGGTCGTTGGGCGGAATGGAAATATTCGTTGGCCTTCGCGGAGTCCAGATTTGACCTCCTTGGACTATTTTTTGTGGGGAACATTAAAGGATACAGTCTATAAAAATAAACCTCAAGATGTTGATGATCTCAGGAATCCAATAAGGGAATTCAAAATACCAATGAAAGTGCTGCAGTAAGAGACGCCCTAAGAAAACTAGAAGTCATTTACACAACTTGTATTGCCCAGAACGGAGGCCATGTAGCACATTTACTTTAGTTTTCCGTTTTGTATTAGGTATAGTTTATTGGTTCTTTCGTTATATGTATTTGTTTTGTTTGTACATATTAATTAATTGGTAATTAAAACTTCACTATTAACTTAACTTCTTGCTACTTACTTAATAGTTTACAAAACTTATCGTATTGTTAAATGTTAAAACATTTTTTTATTTGTTAAAATATCGTAAGTCGTTGAAATAAAGGATTAAATATTATTGTTATATCGAACATAGGTATTTATTTTACCGATCATTTGGGAGAATGATTTTCCCAGAAAATACAGACATGTTAGTTAAACTACAGTATATTGTTGAAAATCTACTACTATCAGTCCGTTAAGAAATATTTGTAACTCATTAAATTTAAACGAAAGGTATTTTTTATTGCATAAAAAATGTTTAATAGAGAATATTTTCTAAACGGCTAGAGATTGATATAGGCTATTTTATACAAAGTTACCTTAATATTTTGTGAACAATCGAAATCGGCAATGATATACAGGGTGTTCCATTTAAAATTATCGACTTATAGGTGATTTTATATATCCCGATCGGATCAATTTCTGACATCACCCTGTAAAATTTGTAGCCAAAGTAAACAACTAGAATTATATATTGTGGTATTGTCTGTAATATAAAAATGGCCGATTCACCAATCATGATATACTTATATTTTTTCCTACTACCTTAAATAAATACGTTTTTAGCAAAAAAATAAATAAAACTGCTATTAAATCCTAAACGACGAGAGATGATATCTTATTGAAAGTCCTTATTTTTTATGAGAAATCCATATACATAATAATATTTAAGAGTTGATTCCTGACCATGAAAAACTGAGCACCCTGTATACGTGAAAGTTATATAATATAAAAGTTCCCTAAAAAACAATAATACTTTGTATTTAACTTTTTTTCCTAAACAGAATATATTTCGAGATAAGGGATAGAGGATCTTATGTGGGACACCCTGTACAGTGAATCCTTAATAGTACCTCTAACAAGAAAATAGAAAAACCGATAATAAACAAAAAAATAATGACCTACAAATCCTTTACCTTTTATAAGGTTCAATGGCATAATTGTAAACAGAATTACAAACTGTGTTATACACAAAAAATAATAAAAAGAGAAAAATCTACTGTGTGAATTTTTTTTATGTCAATTGATGTTAAATTTCTCTAAGACAATGATAAAAATAACTAGATGAAACAATGGCATAATTTTCTAGTGGTTTATTGGCGAAATATCAAAATGAATGTATCCGTTAACAGAGGTGTGTGTGCGTCTACACTTCATTGAAAATAAATGAACTTGTATCCTTATTGTTACCAGTTTTTAATAATCAACTTCCATTAACATAATAGACAATTGGTAAATGTCATCCTCAGTATCAATTAGTTGGTGTTGCGTTTTCAATATCACTGAGTGTAGGTATTTAAAGATATAGTTATTACTAAATATATAATTGCACCAACAACAAATGTTAAAATGTTTGTTAAGATTTTAGTTTTTCATATATTGAGTCAACGATAGAGTAAACTGGTGCTTTATGGGTAAACTTTGCCAATAAAAGATATTTATCATATCACAGGTATATCATTCGATTTTTGGATTCTACGTGCTATTATAAAACTTTAACGAAATCGCTTTATTGTTATATACCATCTTGTGTTTTGTTAGGAAACTTTTATGATTGGACCAAGGAAAGATCAAGCTTAAGCCTATGTTCTGAAGAAGAAATATTGGACATCAATGCTACAGGGTGTTAAAAATATATGTCCAAACCTGCAAAATTTCAAATTCAAAAATTCACTTTTTACAAATAGACGCCCTGTTTTTTTACGCTGTGGTAAAGCGAATCAAAAACCACACAATTTTGCATAAGTGCGTTATTTGCATATAGCGCACTGTTTTGGAGTTATTTTGATTTTTCTATACTATTCACAGTAGCCATGAAATTTGAACACTAAACACTAACGTAGGTATAAATTAACCCCAGCGGAAAATATTACGTTATCATAAGAACTTGGTATATTAGTAGTACAGCGGCACCTATGGCCGCCATTTTGTTTTTTGACGTCATAGACCAAGCCCACGTTCACCCGCCCATTTTCCACCCCTTTTTGACGGCTTCTTTTCGGGGGCGATTTTCAACCCGTTGATGGAATTTTCACCCTAATTAGGGTCCTTTTGGTTATATTAAGAGCCTTTTTGGCAGTTTATCCCCTGGAAGGTAGGCAAATGCGTGAGCATATAGTGTTCTGATTGGTGGTCCTAAGGGCAGCCCCTTTCACCTGATTGGTCGCCCGCCCCTCTGGTTTCTGATTGGTTCCTTTGAGCTCTAATTAGAAGCCTAAGGCTCTGCATTGGTTACGGCGGGAAATTTGAAATTTTCTAATAAGGGGCCCTAATGCTAACGTGTAAGACAGCTATAAGAACTTGTGTTAGGGTCTGCGCCCTCTTGTGGTGGCCCCCTTGTTGCGAAACTTGAATTTGTTTGTAGGGCCATCTAGTGGTGTATTTTTTAAACTGGCAAGTGTTCTCTGCAATAGAGGTTGTGGTGTTAGTCTCTCTCGTTTCTCTAGGCTCTTGTTACGGAACTCTTAATTAAAACAACTAAACTACTAAAAACGCTTTTATTTATCAGAGTAGAATGGTTGAAAAACAAGCATTATACAGTAACTTGATTATCTCATCATTTATAACTATACATGTAGTGCACAAAATCAAGAATTGGTAAATTATTTATTCTAAAATACAAAAACATTATCGTATAAAGTCCACACACATCCGAATGCTAATCCTGCAGCATCGTTTTGTTGTAGCGGAACCATCTAGAATTCTTCTCAAGGAAACGTAAATGGCAACCTAAGCGGGGGTCGTCCAAAGGAATCAAAATATTCCCCGTTACCATTCTCGTCAATGTAGATAGCAGTCCAATGCTGACCTGGTTTGTTTGCTGGATCCGTGTTCACAATCATTGCAAAAGGTCTAGGTGCGTGCCTCGGTAGCTGATTAGAAGCACATACAAGTCGAAACACATTCTTGTGGCTGGGAATCGATTTCAAACATTTCAACACTTGTACCGCATACGTCTTTGGAGTTATTATGCGCCCAGAATTGCAGTAGTAATGCGTTTTCCACAGCGCACATGGGCTCCTCGATCTTATGGTTTAAACAACTATACGTCTTTGCTTCCTTTTTCAGTCTTTTAATCGACGGGCTGCCAACCTCGTCCAATTTTAGTATTGGCTTGTTAAGGAATCTTAAAAACTGTTGTTTTTCACTACCCTTAACGCAAATTTTGTTAAACGGTAGCAGAGTTCTTATCAGCTGCTCATGGAAATCGTTGTAGGGCACATACCCTGACAGCCATTTCAAGCCGTGATATTTATCCTCTAAATACCTTACCTGTCTTGATAAAAAACAATATCGAGGTGACTTGATCAACATCAGCAATAACGAACCATGAGCCGTGGGCAGTGCCCACTTTAAAAGGGAAAGTTACCCACTTTAGAAAATCATGTGTTTATTAGTAAAATGTGACATGATAAAAATATATCATTTTCCTTTCTTTTTATAAAAATCTCTACATATGCACATAAATCACAAAAAAAACACTATTAATAATCGAATCTCTCCATCAAATTTTGAAAAGTTGGCCGAATGGGTGGCGTCGAACAGGATACTTCACTCTGTATAACCTTTGAGAAAGAAGACAATTTTTTGAGCCTCTCCTTACACATAAACCATATCAATATTTTACTATTGAACACACCAAACTTTCACAATCTTAAATGGCTACCAAAATGCAACAACAGTTTGACAGGTAAAATATTTGTCATGTGTGAATTTGTTTTCATGACTACTGCAAACAATCACAAGAAAAACCATTGAACTATTGAATAATATAGAAAAATCAAAATAATTCAAAACCAGTGAGAGATTCTCTTTAATGCTGCATAAAAAGTTTCGCACGTTTGAACAACCTGTAGCATTTGTTTCTAATATTTCTTCTTCAGAACATAGGCTTAAGTTTGGTCTTTCATTGGTCCAAAAATAAGAGTTTTCTTAACAGAACACAAGATGGTACATAGCTCTGTAAATGCGATTTTGGATAAATTTCGAATTATTTCAAAAACCTTAAGTTTTATATGCATGAAACCTATACAAATAAAGTTTTAAAATTTCACATAGAATGATGTACAGAGTGTTCCATTAAAAATACTAACGTCTTTCCCTGCTTCTTTGGAACACTCTGTATAGTCAAGAATAATTTTAAAATGCACGCACTTACTAGCCATACAATATGATAAATACATTTTATTGGCTAAGTTTACCCGTAAAGCACCAGTTTACTCTATCGTTGACTCACCCGGTACAATCAGTGGAACTATATGAAAATAAATTGTTGAATTTAGTCTAATATCTTTTAATGCATAAATGAAAATTAAAATGATTAAGAAGCTAACAAAACACGCATATATCTCACTTATGAGTAATGGATACTTTAATACATACATATTAATAGCAATATTCCATTATGTAAATTTTTTTATTTTTAATGCTTTTGAATGAGACTGTAACGTTAGAAAAGTTATATTTTAAGCTACTTACAATGCAATTACATATTAAGCTTAAGATTGAATAATTTTTTTGTTAAATTCTTAAATCATCAGCGGAAAATTGAATGGATATTATCATGTGTATAAAACGTGAACCGTCATTTTCTTTTATACGTAACAGTGCGTCGTTCCCGTATATAATTTTATATTAAAATTTTTTTAAAAATCATGCGCTAAAAATGCGTGACTAATTTTATATGATTCAAACATGATATGTACCATATAATATCATTTTGAATTGAATGCTACCATGTGTTATTTGATCATTATCAGATAGTAAATTAATGAGTTTCTACATTGTTTTGAATCCAGTAGTATTCCCTTGTGAATTTTTAGAAAAACCTTCAATTTATTGTAGTAAAGTACTTATTATTTTGTGTTCTTAAAAGAAACAGTACTCGCTAGTAATTCTTGTGCGACTGTATCATTGAACATTTTTTTCATTACTGTAATAGTTATTTATGTACCAAGGTATTGAGTAGATGTTTACGTCCTGAGGGCAAAAATCTTACTAACACGAGAGCCTCCGGTCCGGGTTGGTAAGTCGCTCGAGGGCATACAGATTTGTTAATCCCCGCGATGCATACAAACTTGTATGTCATATTAGTTCATTGTCGCAAGATATAAATATTTCAAAAAATCCAAAGACACTATGAAATGCTGTCAAAGTTAAAAAGTCAAAATGCAGAAAGTTTTTTAAATTCTTGACAAAATTGCAAACGAAACTGTGTGCGAAGGTATTAAGGAGTGTGCTTCCGAGGCACACTTGCCATGGTAATAGCGATAGAACAAGGGAAGAACCGAAACTATTCTTCTGTGCTCAAGAGACAGTAGGTCAGAAGTCAGAGACAGGTTATTTATAAGCCTTATAGCTTTTTTTTGGATGCGGTTTACCATATCAAGGGCGTATTGGGGAGCACTGGCCCAGAGGTGGGAATTGTATTCCAGATGAGGTCGAATTTGAGCCTTATACAGTAAAAGGAGTTGTTGCGATGTCAAATACTGTTTAGATCTGTATAGAAAGCCTAGTGTACGGGCAGCTGTTTTGTTAGTTTACAAAAGGTGGTCAACCCATGAAAGGTTCGATGATACGGACATCCCTAACTTAGAAATAGAGTTTGAAAACTTGAGATCTAAGCCACTCATATTTACAGCAGGAAATGATCAGTCTTTCTTGGCCGATACAAGGCAACACTGGGTTTTGTCGGCGTTGAACGTGAGTAGAATTATTTCTTCCCCATTCAAGGACACGTTCAATTCACTATTGATTTACGCTGAGATTTTTACCTTAATGTCATGACTAGACTTATTGTTGTGGAAAAACTGAGAAGAACTACAATGTAGAGTGCCGTCGTCTGCAAGCAATGGATCGGGTTAGTTGTTGAGGAAATGAGGTCAATTATGTACAGCAGGAAAAGTGTGGGAGCTATCACTGATCCTTGGGGTACGCCCGCGTTAATACTAGTTTATTTCTAAAAGAAGCCATCGACGACAACGCGTATACGTGTTTTTTCAGGAAATCTGGAAATCCAATTGATGAGCGTATCACCGTACCTCACTAATGTGTTATTCCAAAGTTCGGTAACGTATGAAAGAAGATCATCCGTTGAACGACTCTGTCTGAACCCATACTGGTGGGCGTTTAGGAGTTTATTGAACTCGAGGAATGACGAGGAAAACTCTCCAGATGACGAGGAAAACTCTCCAGATGGCATGGAGATCGAAAAGAGTTTGGACAATACAGGTACTAGCTCGGGGTAGCATTTTTTAAGGACAATAGCTGGAATACCGTCAGAGCCAGTCGCCTTGTTTGAGTCAAGTTTATTAATCAAGGAGCTTGTAACGAAAGTGGATTGGTTTAATAGCGTATGGGGTAGATTTTGACGACGGCACAGTTTTACCAGAAACATTGAGACATCGACAAAGAGGTTGGCTTTTTCAGAAGGATCAGCTAGTATAGCTCCGTCGCGAGACGTCATATAATTTTAACAGTCGACCTTCAATATTTACTTTTAATGGATAACACTATTAAAAGGAGTACACGATGAAACGTAAACAATCTATAATGCATATGTGTAACCATTTAATACATTTTATTTCTGCTTAAACCTTGTACGTATCATTTAACATTCTCAACGAGAAAAGCATTATAAAGCGTTTTGTAGAGCAAACCGGCAAGTTAATTACTCATTTATATGTATAATGCTTTTCTCAAGGTAAAATAAGTATATTGAAAATTGTAACAATCAACCTTTAATATTTACCTTTAATTGATAGTTGATAGCACTATTAAAAGAAGTACACAATGAAACGTAAACAATCTATAAGGCGTATGTGTATTAATCAGCATATTAATGCATTTTATTTCTGCTTAAACCTTCTACATATAATTTAACACTCAAGGTAAAAATCATTTTAAAGCGTGTTTTGTAAAGCAAACAGGCAAGTTAATTACTCATTTATATGTATAATGTTGAAGGTGGCCTTTCCTCAAGGTAAAAATATGTACGTTGTACGTGATAAAATTCGTATATAGGTAAACGCCACAACCCTCAAATGGAAATTAAGAGAAATGTAATAATTTTAATAACAATTATGCAGTCTCTTTATAATAAACCCTATTACGAAAATCACATTGTGAAACAGTTATCTAGGCCAGAATTGCGTTTTTAAACTCTGAAATTAATTAATAGGAATAAATACAATATGTTAACCTTAGATACTGACACAATTTGAGCTAACGCTTAAAATTCATACTTAAAGACAGCATAGAACATAAGGTCTAGGTTTTCATATCTTTGAAATAGTTGTGATAAAAATCAAAACTGGTCCTAATAAATATTAATAATAATAAACACTGGTTAAATAATATCTTTTTATTATGAAAACACTTCTCATCATCTTTACATGTCTTATCTATTAATTCTTCTTCCCAATTATTAGAATACAATTTTTATGACAGGGACGAAACCCGTGAACAGGTTCCTATAACAGCCTTACAAGACTAGAACCCTTTATTAGAATACAAATTCCAGCTCAAGGTCAACTCCGGGGTCTACCTCTACAATAACTCTAAAACCAAACCCGAGGTCGATCTCAAGGCCAAAATACGTCCCACACGTGGGCGGCCTTGGGAATTCCCAAGGTCAAAAGTGAAAGTTAAAGTGGCGGTGTACTACTCGTCTCACTTAGGTACTCCGCCAACCAAAAAATTCAAATCTCAACCATTGGAAGGATAAAGTGATGGTGACAAAGCTCAAGGACACTTAAGGTCCAGTTTTCGTAGATTTTTTAACAAAAATTAAAAATTCTTAGTAATACGTAACATTGATGTAGTTTAGTTTCACAGAGAAACTTATAATGCATCGAATATGACTTAACTTGTGTAAATTTCGATTAACATTATATTTGATAATGCATTATGTGCTTTCTCTTGCAGTTGAGGGCATCTTTATTTAGCAAATAAAGGTTATTAGATAATAATAATTATATATTTATGCTATCTAGTAGAAGCTTAAACCAAATATTGAGCAATATGATAATTTTGCTTACGATTTCAGTTATTTTGAAAACGATATAAATAAGTAAATATACCTGGTGCATTAATAATACATCGTTTCTGTAACGTTTTGTTTATTAATTGAACTAAAACTAACAGTAGAACGGGGGCACCTCAACTTTCACTTTTGTGACGTCATTTGACCTTGGGAATTTCCCAGGACCTGCTACGTGGTTGACCGTATTTTTCACCCCTATTATCGACGGCTTCTTTTCGGAGGCCTTTTTCACCCACTTGATGGAATTTTCATCCCTAATTACGGCCTTTTTGTTTTTACTCGCCCACGTGTAGGATGCGTTTTTTCACCCCTACTTCTGACAGCTTCTTTTCGGAAGCCTTTTTTCAACCCTTGGTGGAATTTGAAACCCTTTTTGGTTATATTAAAAGCCTTTTTTGATAGCATGCCTTTTTTGTACTTGCTCACGTGAGGGGCACATTTAGGCCTTGGGATCGGCCTTGGACTTGGGGTGAGGGCAGCATCTTGGCTTCTTTTCGGAGGCCTTTTGCAACCCTTGGTCGGAGTTTATTTAGCCCTTATTGTATTAAGAGTCTTTTCGGCAGTTTAGTCTGGAGGTTAGATAATTGTGCGTATTCTTTTAATTCCTATCTACAGATTGTAACCTTACGAAATTTTATTTATACATTGGGGTTGTATGCTAATAAGGGGCCCTAATGCTAACTTGTAAGACAGGTGTAGGCTCTCGCCCCATTGCCGTGGCTCCTTGGTGTATATGAGCTCTAACCTAATTTTATAAGACAAGTGTGGGCCTTCGCCCCTGTCCCGGTATTTTTGGTGTAATTGTATGTGAGCCCTAACCTAATTTTATAAGACAAGTGTAGGTCCTCGCCCCACTGTCACGGCCCCCTTGGCGAGATTGTATGTGAGTCCTAACCTAATTTATAAGACAAGTGTAGGCCTTCGTCCCTGTCAGGAGCCCCTGGTTGGAAATGGTATGGAGCCCTTACCTTATAAGACAAGTGTAGGCCTTCGCCCACTGTCGCGGACCCCTTGGTGTAATTGCATATGAGTCCTAACCTAATTTTACAAGACAAGTGTAGATGTTTGCCCCCTGTCGTGGCCCCTGGTCGGAAATGGTATTTGTTTTTGTAGATTATGACTGGTAATTTGAAGTTGTATTCTAATAAGGAGGCCTAATGCTATCTTGTAAGACAGATATAGGGCTTCGCAACTTACTGTTGCGAAGAACACTTATTTTTATTGTAAATATCATAATTTGAATGACAGTAAAATTTAATTATACAACACTTATTTTTTATTGCAAATATCATAATTAAAAAAGCCTCAGTGAGTTATAAAAAAAAATTACTGGCATTCAGATTATTCTCTAATGAGACAAAAATTTGTTATTAAATTAATTAACTACATAACAGTTATTACAATATTGTTTTCTAAACGAATATTAAAACTGATTATTTTACCAGCATTGATTGCATTGAAATATGTTTAATATCCATCCGCTCGTTAAATTGTTGTATATTGTACACCTTAATATTTTTAAGGAAACTTGTTGTTACGTATAACTTAGATGTGTTTTATAACTGTAATTAAAAATCTGTACAAATAAATAAAATAAATTAAAGGTTAACAGCACACTTACCAGCTCTGTATTGAAAGAACATTTTTGAGGGACTGATTCACGAGTGATAGTCACTGCTTTGTGTTACTAAGGCTGCTAGCACAAGACCCAAGGCTAGCAGCATTCTCGTTTCTCGTGCGTTTCGCTCTTTAAAGTGTAACTGTCATCGAGTGAACATTATTATAATGTATTCTCCTGTTTATAAGCCGACATCAGCGGACATTACAGATTTTACTGACTTGTTAATAAACTATTACAACATAACCATTCAAGATGATGTGGATGAGCTGAATGTATCTCACATCCAAGGTGATGGTGATGATTCACAGAAGAGCAAGAAGTGCGATGAGGTAGAGGAGAAGGACGAATCTCAAATCCATGATGATGATAACGACGAATCACAGTTCAAGAAGAAGAAGATCAATAAAAATGATGTATTGTTGTTTATAATAATAATGATATATTTTCAAACGCTAAGCTTTCCTTCAATTTTGTTAATAAACTTGTTTTTCCTAACGGTGTTTGAACCTACACTAACAATGCTGCAGGTAATGCGAAAGTTAGATGGGTAGCTACAATAAGTGTGAGATGAGCTTTCTTTTGCACTCTGTGCGTTCAATCATACTGGTATTTTTTGAATTGTGAGCTGATTTTGTATGATTAAGTTAAATTAGTTTGGTATTTAATTTAATTGATTTGATTAATTTGATTTGAGTAATTGATTTGTATGTTTGAGAAAGAGACGAGGGAGAGACGAACACGATCAACCCCTATTACAGAAAACATTCATTAGCCTTTACACCACTATATTGCACCACAAACAACCCTAATTAGTCCTAGAAATATACCGCTAGGTGGCGCCGCCTCTATTACAGAAAACATTCGCTAGTTTAAAAATATACCACTAAATGGTGCCACAAACAAAACCCTGATTAGTCCTAGAAATATAACGCTAGATGGTGCCACCTTTATTACGGAAAATATTCATTAGGCCATACACAACTAGATGACGATACAAATTCAAATTTCCCAACAAGCGCCACGATAGGAAGGCGCAGGCCCTAACCCTGGTTCCTATGTTTTGTCTTATAAGCTAGCAATAGGTCCCTTATTCGAATTCAAGTTCAAATTTCTCGCAATAAGTAATCAGAATGTAAACACTTAAATACAAATCCAAATTCAAATATCCTGCCAAGGGGCCAGGGGTTAAGACCCGAAAGTAAGTAAGTTGCGAAGCCCTACGTCTGTCTTGTAAGTTAGCGTTAGGCCTCCTTATTATTATAATACAAGTTCAGATTTTTGGTCGAGGGGCGAGGACCTGATAGTAAGCCCTACATCTGTCTTACAAGTTAGCATTATTATATTATTATAATACAGATTCATATTTCCAGCCATAACCTGCAGAGACTTAAATACCAGTACAAATTCAAATTTTCCGCCATTGGGGCCACGACAAGGGACAAAGCCCCGAGAGCAAGTTGCACAGCCCTACACCTGTCTTACAAGTTAGCATTAGGCTCCTTATTATTATAATAGAAATTCAAATTTTCTGGCAAGGGTACCACGACGATACACGAAGGCCTATGAACAAGTTGCGATCACGACAAGGGACAAAGACCCGAGAACAAGTTGCGACACACTACACCTGTCTTACAATCTCGTTTATGCTCGGGGAGGGTTGGAGTGGGATCGCCGAAACAGCCTTCGCCTAATCCTCGCGTCGCGAAATTTTACGTATATGATACATGTTAACTTAAAAAAAAATCTCTTCTGTAAAATAAAAATAATCTTGGTACATGTTAACAGGTGAAATTAATTAAATAAAATCTTTTATTATAAAACACTTCTCATTATCTTTACATGTCTTTGTTCTTTATTAGAATACAATTTTTATGACAGAGGATAATTATGCAACCTGTTTATAATAAATCCTACGTGCATATCAATTCCAAAGATGTATGCGGTACAAGTGTTGAGATGCTTGAAACCGATCCCCAGCCACAAGAAGAATGTGTTTCGGCTTGTATGTGCTTCTAATCAACAACCGAGGTACGCACCTAGATCGTGTGTAATTATCGTAAACACGGATCCTGCAGACAAACCAGGTCAACATTGGACAGCTATCTACATTGACGAGAATGGTAATGGGGAATATTTTGATTCCTTTGGACGAGCACCGCAAGGGTATCATTTACGTTTCTTAGAGAAAAATTCCAGGTGCTTCCTATACAATAAAACAATACTGCAGGATTACCATTCGGATGTGTGTGGACTTTATACGTTAACATTTCTATATTGTAGATTAAATAGTTTATCAATGATTGATTTTGTAAAAAACTTTTTTAGTACATATTTAATTCTAAATGACGAGATAATTTAAATTATTGTTTAACGCCTGTTACCTAACCATTCTATTCTGATAAATAAAGAGATTTTTTAGTTCCTTACTTTTTTTTAATTAAGGGTTGCGTAATATCAGATGAGCCTATTGTTTTTCTTTCTTTTTAATTCAGCATGTGTGTTTTTAAAAATCGTGTTATAAAATTTATGACTTTAGCGTTTTAAAGAAAGTGTGTTACTCGGTTGGTAGATTATTAAAATTAACAGGTTTATATAATTACACAGTAATTAGCTAAAAGTGAACATGAACAGTGGTTTCTAACTACATATTGTTGTGGAATTTAAAACATGTAATTATTACATTCCCAACTTTTAATGCGGTTTTTATAAAAAAAACAATTTGCGTGTGTATGTATGTATGGGCAACATATAATATTTTGTTCAAACCGCTTTGTTATTAATTACTTTAAGGGAAAGGTAAATACCAGTTGCAGTAAATGTGATAAAAAAATAATTAGGTTGTTTGTATATTTACACTCTAAAAATTAATTATGGGGAAATCAATAGCTAGTATTACATCAACTATTCAGAAACGTAAAACATAGAAAGTGCTTTAGTTTGATTAGACGAGTAACACTAAGCAGTGACTATCACTCGTGAATCAGTCCCTCAAAAATGTTCTTTCAATACAGAGCTGGTAAGTGTGCTGTTAACCTTTGTTTATTTTATTTACTTGTACAGATTTTTAATTATAGTTATAAAACACATCTAAGTTATACGTAACAACAAGTTTCCTTAAAAATATTAAGGTGTAATCTGAATGTCAGTAATTTTCTTTTATAACTCACTGAGGCTTTTTAAATTATGATATTTGCAATAAAAAATAAGTGTTGTATAATTAAATTTTACTGTCATTCAAATTATGATATTTGCAATAAAAAATAAGTATTCTATAATTAAATTTTACTGTCATTCAAATTCCCCCACGCAAGATCAAACTCTTAACACAAGTTCATACACCTGTCTTACAAGATAGCAATAGGGCGTCCTTATTAGAATTCAAATTCAAGTTTTACGTCAAGGGGTCACGGGGCGAAGTCCAAACAGTAAGTTTCGAAGCCCTATATCTGTCTTACAAGATAGCATTAGGCCTCCTTATTAGAATACAACTTCAGATTACCAGTCACAACCTACAAAAATAAATACCATTTCCAACCAGGGGGCCACGACAGGGGGCAAAGACCTACACTAGTCTTGTAAAATTAGGTTAGGACTCATACAATTACACCAAGGGGACCGCGACAGGGGGCGAAGACCTACACTTGTCTTATACGGTTAGGGCCCCATACCATTTCCAACCAGCGGCTCCTGACAGGGACGAAGGCCTACACTTGTCTTATAAATTAGGTTAGGACTCACATACAATTACACCAAGGGGGCCGCGACAGGGGGAGAGGACCTACACTTGTCTTATAAAATTAGGTTAGGGCTCACATACAATTACACCAAAAAGACCGCGACAGGGTCGAAGGCCTACCAAGGAGCCACGGCAATGGGACGAGGTCTTACACCTGTCTTACAAGTTAACATTAGGGCCCCTTATTAGAATACAACCCCAATGTATAAATAAAATTTCGTAAGGTTACAATCTGCAGATAGGAATTAAAAGAATACCCACAATTGTCTAACCTCCAGGCTGAACTGCCGAAAAGGTTCTTAATACAACCAAAAGGATCTTAATTAAGGGCTAAACTCCGACCAAGGGTTGCAAAAGGCCCCCGAAAAGAAGCCAGCATCCTGCCCCCACCCCAAGTTCAAGACCGATCCCAAGGCCTAAATGTGCCCCTCACGTGTGCAAGTACAAAAAAGGCATGGCTGTCAAAAAAGGCTCTTAATACAACCAAAAAGGGTTGAAAATTCTATCAAGGGTTGAAAAAAGGCCTCCTAAAAGAAGCTGTCAGAAATAGAGGTGAAAAAACGATCCTACACGTGGGCGAGTAAAAACAAAAAGGCCGTAATTAGGAATGAAAATCCCATCAAGGTGTTGAAAAGGCCTCCGAAAAGAAGTCGTCAATAATAGGGGTGGAAAATACGGTCAACCACGTAGCAGCCTAGTCTTGTAAAATTAGGTTAGGACTCACATACAATTACACCAAGGGGGCCGCGACAGGTGGCGAAGGCCTACACTTGTCTTATACGGTTAGGGCTCCATACCAATTCCAACCAGGGGCTTCTGACAGGGACGAAGGCCTACACTTGTCTTATAAATTAGGTTAGGACTCACATACAATTACGCCAAGGGGGCCGCGACAGGGGGCGAGGACCTACATTTGTCTTTTAAAATTAGGTTAGGGCTCACATACAATTACACCAAAAAGACGGTGACAGGGGCGAAGGCCTACCAAGGAGCCACGGCAATGGGGCGAGGTCCTACACCTGTCTTACAAGTTAACATTAGGGCCCCTAATTAGAATACAACCCCAATGTATAAATAAAATTTCGTAAGATTACAATCTGTAGATAGGAATTAAAAGAATACCCACAATTGTCTAACCTCCAGGCTGAACTGCCGAAAAGGCTCTTAATACAACCAAAAGGATCTTAATTAAGGACTAAACTGCGACCAAGGGTTGCAAAAGGCCCCCGAAACGAAACTTGCTTCCTGCCCCCACCCCAAGTCCAAGACCGATCCCAAGGCCTAAATGTGCCCCTCACGTGAGCAAGTACAAAAAAGGCATGGCTGTCAAAAAAGGCTCTTAATACAACCAAAAAGGGTTGAAAATTCCATCAAGGGCTGAAAAAAGGCCTCCGAAAAGAAGCTGTCAGAAATAGGGGTCAAAAAACGATCCTACACGTGGGCGAGTAAAAAGAAGAAGGCCGTAATTAGGGATGAAAATTCCATCAAGGGGTTGAAAAAGCCTCCGAAAAGAAGCCGTCAATAATAGGGGTGGAAAATACGGTCAACCACGTAGCAGGCCCTAGGAAATTCCCAAGGTCAAATGACGTCACAAAAGTGAAAGTTGAGGTGCCCCCGTTCTACTACTAACTTTAAATATGTTAATAATTTAATAAATGCAGGTATGGCATTAACAATAGCTATTAAGGAAGGCATTATAACACAGTTTTAATTGAAATGAAACAAAATATTCATTGCAATAATACTTTTGCCATATTCTAATAGATGCAGGTGATAATCTGCTGAACATGGAGGTCATAAAACAGCAGAACACACAATTCTGTGTTAAATAAAGGCTTGCCTGCCACCACAATTTAGTACATATAATCTATTGAAAGCAGTAAGTTACCATTTATGATTATGGGGCTTAGTCAACGGCATCAAAACCCGTATATGAATCTATGCCATTTACTTCAGTGTTTAAAAGCATAGTCCATTAACATAAACTACAAAAATTGTTCCATAAATTCCAATAGTACGAAATAGAAATATATATCAACTTTAACTGACAGTTTTTAGCACAATTAAGTTTATTATTACTTTCGAACAATAACCCCTGTCATTAAATAAAATATCCTACAATTATGAATCATAATTTGTTTACTTTCAAGGTAACTAGTAAAACAATTGGCATCACGGGTTCTATTTATTTTAGTTCGAACGTTAGCTTCAACTTTTAACGTGGAAATTGAAACGAACCGTAAAATCGTATAATACATTTATACAATAATTTTTTTTGTAGGTATCGTTCATTAGAACATTAGGTACTTAAATAAAACGATTGTAGGAGTCATACTGAGTGGTATTTACGTATTACTCAGAAGTTATTCCTCTTATATTCTATAGACGTAGAAAAAATAATAGTAAACTCGGGTGGTAATGTTTATTATGCACTCGTTTAAATTGCGACACTCGTGCGGTATCGGTTTCGAAACCACTCGCCGTTTATTTCGAAAAACCTATTGAAAAGTTATTTTTTGAAACAAACACATATTTTTAGGAAACACTAACTTATATAAAGCTTATATAAACATCTATTTTCAACAAGTTCAAGCAACGTCTAAAACTTCGTTTATGCATTCTGTATAATTGGCAGGAAATTTTGACTGACTAATTAACGTATTTGTTTATTAAAAATTACTTTCGAAAGTGCGACCCTGATGTCATCATCAATAAAAAAGGTTGTCTCGAAAAAACTTTATTTTAAAACCCAGGCTCAAACTAACTTCACACTACTGTTACATAAATTCAAATCGAAAAGTACGACCTCTAAACCTGAACCTCCCTCGAAAAAAAAATTATTATAACCGCAGTTATCCCATCGTTGTTAGATCGTCTAGCTTAAAATTGTCTGATGTGCAAAGCAAGAATTACATTGACCTAGCACCAGGTTGGGTTTGGGAAGGAATTATACCAACATAGCAATTACGTCATTTACAATTCATTTGTTATGTAAATAAAACAAAGGTAAAAAGGAGAGTATTGTGTTCGACAAAACAAACAAGCAAAGAAAACTCCTTCTTTTATACGTCTAGAAAATGTGAATATTGCACTCAGTACAAGTAGAAGGTCAGATATTTTTTTAAATATTATGTATTTCAATATTATAAATGTTATTTAAATATTTTTATAATATTTAAATAATGTTTAAACTACATCAATAAAGAAAATCGAAATTACACAATCATACAGCGGCTAAGTAAACTAAGTGATATTAATCATGCGAATCTTTAACATGTGCAAAACCAAAATAAATAATATCTCCAGTCAATCAAATGTTAATTAATTAATATATAATTAATGATATAATAATATTATTAATGTACAATATAATATGTTTCTCCTTGTACATACAAAAAAAAACTACACTAAACTTAAGAATTGTTAAGATCTCTGTCTCTAACGAGGATACCTGGGTCGTGCTTACCGAACTACCAGGTTATAGTTGAGCTTCGAGCGACAGAAAAGCTGGCTATATTCTGAGAGTCCTTGCATGTTCTCATTCACGATCAGAGAAATATTAATTTCAGGCAACATATCAGACACATACTGATAGACCTGGAGCTGGGGGACAAATGAGGTGCGCATAACATTCCAAAGGTTTGATATTTTTGATCAAATGTTATGTATACATAAAGATTATAACCGACCGTCTGCCGGTCCTAAGTTGTCGCGTTAATTTTGGGGCGGCGCTTATTTTTTGAATTTTGGCCAAAAAAAGTGCAGATTTATTCCAGCACCAAATTTGGCAAGAAGGTTGGTATTGTTGTAGAAATATGAAAATCCACCGGCAGGCGCTTCTTGGATGTAGCGTTTCTTGGGCAGACGATGTAAAAGTAAGCCAAAAAAAACAAAAAAAAGTGCCCATAACATTCCAGCTTCAAATTAGTGTCAAACGAAAGGTATAATACTAAGACAAATCCAAATTTTCCAAAAAAAACTTTGGCAGACGGCAGCGTTATGAAATTATCCCAAATATCAGAAACTGAAGTTTTGGCTATTTTATCGTCTCCATCATGTGTCGACGAAATAACTTCGGATACATCGAATGTTGTCAGTGTTGATAATGAAGTATTATCGTCTCCAAATGTTACAAATGAAAAAACAAGATCCAAGTTACAAAGCATATTACAAGAAAAACATACCGGAATTTTTAAGCAGCTTTGTATATTTAAATTTTGTAACAAAGAATTTATATATGTAAAACGTAGCTCTTGCGAAACAAAGAATTTTGAACACAGGATACAAATACTTGCAAAAAAACTTAATGATTATAACATGTTAAAAAAAATTGGAAATATTGATTTCATAGCAAAAGAGGTCCGATACCACAGACTGTAGAGTTAGGTACGAACAAAAATACAAACTGCCAGTAAAAAGTAATAAAGAAAAAGGTTGTAATTTTTGGAAAAATTCTAGAACATTTCACAAAAGTGCTTTTGAAAGTATGTACAAATTTGTAGAAGAAAATATTATTGAAAATGAGGAGGTGTATTATTTATCGTATATATTTAAAATGTATTTTCAAAATATTTTTGAAACAACCGGAATTTATTATAATTACAAAAATTGTCACTTAACACCTGCGCGCTTAAAACAAAAAGTTGAGGTTAAATTTAAAGAAAAAATGGTATTTGTAGTGCATAAACGTAAAATAATTATATATGGCTCAAAATTGGAACCTGGAAAAGCTGTTGAAACATGTCTTGAACAACTGAAATTTAATGTGAACACTGACATTCAAAAACTTGCGTTTTTGTTAAGAAGAGATATTTTAAACATACAAAAAAAATCTCTTCCAAAAAATATCTACGAAGGGGAATGTGATATACCAAAATCGGTAGTTGATTTTCTTACCAATTTATTATCTGGTTCAAGATTGAAACGTTCTAAAGAAACAGAAAAAATTAAAATCAATTCTCTTGTATGCTGTAAGTAATGGTCGCATAAAACCATCAAAGCAATTAGAATTAGGACTAGTAATAAAGAGTCTTACTGGCAGTAGAAAAATTATTAATATTCTTAATAGACTTGGACATTCGATTAGTTACACAGTTGCAGAGGAAATTGAAACTGAATTAACGTATTCTTCAATAAATCCCAGCACAGAATGTTTGTTACCTCAAGATCTTCTAAAACAAGAAAATTTACAAACATCGGTAGCTTTTGACAATTTTGATCGCTTTGTTGAGACCTTCAATGGAAAGGAAACTTTGCATGACACGGTAGGAATAATATATCAACATAAAAATGAAAATATTTTAAACAATACTGTGAACTCTGGTGATAATATAAACGTTGAGGATATTGAGGATGTAACAAACAGAAAATGTCGTCGAACTTTTGACGTAACAGATATTCATATAGAACCATACTACAAAAAACCAAAGTTAAACAAAACCATATCAGTTGCTGTAGAAGAAATTAATAGAATTCCAATAAAATTTGACCAAGTTAACAAAATTGATAACTTGTGGATATTTTCATTAAGTTTTGTCAAAACTATTATTCCCATGTGGGTAGGATGGAATAATCAAAAAGTACGTGAAAACCACTTACCAGCGCAGAAAATTTGGTATTTACCACCAATTAATTCATCCCCAACTTCAAATTCTGTTGTAAAACACACTTTGGATGTTGCACAAAATATAGCAAATGAATGTAAACAGACATATATTAGTGTAACATACGATTTAGCTATAGCTAAAATAGCCTTACAAATACAACATGAAGAATATCCAAAATATAAGAATATTTTTATTCAGTTGGGTGCATTTCACATACAGATGTCATTTTTTAAAGCCGTGGGAAAATTTATAGAGGAATCGGGCGGTCCACACATACTAACAGAATGTAATATTTTAGCACCAGATTCTCTTAAAGGTTTTCTTAATGGTTCCCATTTTAACCGTTGTAAACGGATACATGGCTTATTTACCGCTGCAATTCAGGTCTTACAGGTCAGACATTTTTGTGATATACACAAAATTGATCTTGATTCTATAATAAATGAACTAACGCATCATGTTCATGAAATTTCCGCAGAGAATGTACAAATATCTGACAATTTAGATGAAGTATTAACAAAATATACCAAATATTTTACATTGAAACAGAGTGGAAAATACGGTGATACACCTAAGTACTGGATAACTTATGTAGATCTTATTAAGTTGTATGTTTCGTGTTTGCCTAAAATTGCGTCTCTCATGTTTGCGATGAATCATCAAAATTATTCAAGATGGATTTTACGCTTCTACGACAGTTTAAAAAACATTGATAGCACTCACCCCGGTCTAAAAGCGCAACTCATGAATGGAGGGTTTTCCATTCGGCGAACGGATAAGTCTTTTTCCAGATCTCCTATAGACCTGACACTTGAGCAAACTATAAATGCAGACGCTGCAAATAAATTATCTGGAGTCACATCTTTCACAAATTCCATATTAGCCCGTAAAAGATGGGCTATAAGCCACGCACTTCGAACTTCCGTTGTAACCGACTTGCTTGATAGTTTGAATCTTAATATGTCAGAAGACACATCTCAAGAATTAAGACCACATATTATGCGAAAAAATCGAAATGCTTTAGATAATATAATGAATGGAGTTACCAATGCATTGAACCCTTTTGACTGTGATATTAGAAAAGACTGTTTGTTTAATATAAGCACTGGACGCGCTACCAATAATGACACCAAAACATTTTTATTGAACATAGAAGAAATAGGTAACAAAGCTCGTGATAGCTTCATCTCGGAATGTAATGAAAACGTTTCAAGATTTGAAGCACCATTTCAACGTCAAAATGTTAAAACATTTGCAAGTGACGGAAAACAAGTTGCACGGTCTAAAAATACCAAAATTGACAATGTGAAGTATGAACGTGATTTTCTTGGAAGACTTAGAAATGTTGTTACAATACCCACTTACTCCAGTTCCTCTATGTTTAAGTCACATAGATGGTTCGATGAATAAAACTAACAAATCTGTTTTTTTTTAAACGCTTGAACAATTTGCTAATAATAACTTTCCAACTTCGATCGATTGCACTATAGTAGACGGTTATTATTTTTTACATTTACTCGGAAAAGATGTTCCTGCAACCTTTGGAAAACTAGCACAACATATTTTATCAAAGCTTAGTCACTTGAGAGGCCATCGTACTGATTTAATATTTGACAAAGTCGTATCACCGTCAATTAAAGATTACGAACGTGATAGAAGAGCCAATATACACGCAAGAGACCCTGCTTATTGCATTTCTGGTTCAGATTTTTTGAAAGCTTTGAGAAACGACAATTTTAAAATGGCACTTGTCAAATTTTTGATCGAAGAATGGACCTTGCCGCACTATGCACATATAATTTTAAATAAAGAATTGTATGTTACTTGTGATGATATGTGTTACAAATTTTACAATGCAAAAGGAAATGTTAGTAGGGATATTGCGGAAGGCATGACTTGTTATCGCGAAGAAGCGGATAGTAAGATTATTTTCCATTTGGTTCAAATGCCAAATGATACAAATGTTTTAATTAAAGCATCTGATACGGATGTGTTAGTAATCGCTCTAGGTATGAATGAATGAAAAAAATTAAATAAAAGTTAAATTTGTTAAAATATAATTTTGCATTTATTTTTAGGTAACATGCACAAATTGAACGATAATGTAACAGTTTATATCGAGACGGGTCTCAAATCGAATAATACTTTGAGGATTATTAATGTTAATTCTATATTCTGCTCACTAGGAATTTCCCTGTGTAAAGCATTGCCTGCATTTCATGCACTGACGGGCTGCGATTATACAGCAGCTTTCGCTCGAAAGGGCAAACAAAAACCATTTAACACTCACATTTTCAACATTTATTTAGTACACTTGGAGAATGCAAAGAAATTTCTGAAATGCAGATTGAAACCATTGAGAAATATATTTGTGAAATGTACGGTAAAGTTTCAATAATGAATATAAATAAAGTGCGTTTTGACATTTTCCTTGATGCTTATAAACCCAAAGCCCGTGACAAAAATCCCTTTGAAAAATTAAAACATTTTGATAGCAGTTTATTACCACCTTGTCGAGATGTCCTAATATCAAAAATTAAACGAGTGATCCAGGTACGAGTATTTACAACAATTACTTGCATATAATAATTGTTTAAAACTTTACTTTATCATATCTGTAGATTTGCGCTATATGGTACAATGCATCCAATTAAGAACCAAACTTTTATTGTCCTACGGATAATGGGTGGATGTTAGAAAATGGAAAATATACCCCACAGTGGTTTTCTGGACCAATAACGCCGAAAGACTTATCTGACATTTGTTCTTTAGATAAAACCAGTATCAGATGAAGAAGATAGTGACGAAAATGAACGTTATAATACGTCAAGTGACGAAGATAATTCAATATAATTATTCAATTGCATATTTTATTATACTAAATATTCAATATTCAAACATATTTTTTATTTTTCGCATTTTTATCTTCGAATTATTGTTTTATTATTGTTTCATCTGTGAATTACGAGTACAGTAGAGACTCGATTAACCGATCTAATTGTTGTAGCTAGGCATTCGCATAATCGAAAATCCGGATAATCCAATGTACATATTATTGCATAATACATGCTATAATTATGTTTGTTATAAACAACAAAAACAAATTAAACTTACCAACAAAAATCAATTTTTGTTTATTAAGAAATTATTAGGAGATATACATATTTTCTTAAATTACATACTAAAATACTGCAATAAAATAAAATATCCGGTAATCCGGATAATCGCGAATCCGTATAACTGAGGGCCGGATAATCAGGTCTCCACTGTAGTTTTTTAAAATTTTATATTTGTTAATTTTCGTATTTTTGTAGTTTTTACTTACATGTTTGTTTACTAGATGTTTTTCAGACAACTACTCGTAGTTTTAATAAAACCCTTTCTATTTTTATGTTATTTGTTTATATTACGTGAATATGATGTCTGTTAATACTGTTTAAAAGTTTTATACAAAATAAATACATTATTATATTATGTTCAGTCAGTCGTGCTCCTCGTCGTGCTCGATGTTCTCTTTTCAGCTTGTAGGGAGTAAGCGACGGGATAGAGATAGAAGATGGCATCGGTATGCCGCGCAAATCAGTTTTTAAGGCCGTCTGTTCGCGAAACGCTGCCGTCTGCCAAAGTTTTTTTGGAAAATTTGGATTTGTCTTAGTATTACCTTTCGTTTGACACTAATTTGAAGCTGGAATGTTATGGGCACTTTTTTTTGTTTTTTTTTGGCTTACTTTTACGTCGTCTGCCCAAGAAACGCTACATCCAGGAAGCGTCTGCCGGTGGATTTTCACATTTCTACAACAATACCAACCTTCTTGCCAAATTTGGTGCTGGAATAAATCCGCACTTTTTTTGGCCAAAATTCAAAAAGTAAGCGCCGCCCCAAAATTAACGCGACAACTTAGGACCGGCAGACGGTCGGTTATAACCTTTATGTATACATTTGATCAAAAATATCAAACCTTTGGAATGTTATGCGCACCTCATTTGTCCCCCAGCTCCAGCTCTATGAATGTAATTCAGCTACATAAAATCTAAAAGCTATACTTTACAACCGCCATTCGTCACAAATAACCAGAAAGATAAATTACAATTAAACAATTCGTTATTGTTTAGTTCTATAAAGCATAAATAGCAGTTAATACAGTACCGTCCTTTCAAAAAGGAAAGAAAAATTAATATTGTTTTTTACAGTCATAGGGTGATCATTTACTATAAAAAATGTTTGGTATAATTTGATCTGTTTGTGTGTTTATATTTGTAACATCTAATGCATTCTTTGTATCTAATATCAAAGTTCCAAAGTGTTTGTCCAATATAAACGGAAGTACTGAATGTGCAGTTTAATGTATAAATACCCGACTTAAAAATGTCGTTAGTTGAATCTTTCTCATTAAATGAACATTAAAAAAAACAAAAAAATAAAATTCTAAAATTTATCCAGAAACAACAGCATCATCATAAAACAGTATAATTCCTACAATTTTCACACAAGATTCGTGAACTTGTCAAATGTTCAATTTAATAATAATTAATTAGAATTCCTTAACAAAGGTTTTAAGTTTTGCCCTTTTCCTATATTTACTAACACAAATAGATTTTAGCAGTAGAATGCTTAACGCAATCTTAGAAATGATCAAAATAATTATGCCAAATTACAAATGGCTAGTTTACATAAAGTGTTTTCCTTGAGAAAGAACAAAACTTACAACAAATCTTATAATTTACTAAAATCAGTTAAGAATAAAGGTAAAAGCAATATTCTAATTTCTGTTAAAGTGGATAATGGTAACATTTTAGTAATTATTTCAAAGGTAGTTAATTGCAGAGAGTTAATGATTTTATTATTAACGAAAATTTGGAAATTTTAAATAGAAATCCTACAACAAAATTTTTAAGGTTGTGAGACAAAGCTTTAAAAACTGCAATATCTGCTTTACAGATTTAGAGAAACAACAAATTCTGTACAAGCACCAACTATACGGTCTCATAAAATGTATGAACTAAATACGTCCATTAGACCAGTAGTTACATCCAAGCACTTAATCATATTTTAGCAAATTCACTAAACCACACCATAACAAACAATTTTAAGTACAGATTCTATTAAGAATTCTTTAAAACTAATTAATAAACTACAAAACAAAAATGACCATTCCATAATATGCTTGTAAGTTATTTAAAATTCCTCCTCAAGAATGTATGCGTTTATTAAATAATTTTGTATTTAAAATTAACCTTGAATTAGTTACAAGAATGGAGTTAATTGAATTATTTTATCTCTGTGTTGGTCAAAATTATTTCACATTCAATAAGATTTATCTACAAAAAAATGGTTTACCTACGGGCAGTCCAATTTTGCCCATTTTAGCTAATATCTTTATGGATGATTTTTTAATTAAATGTTTTTGATAGGATTATATTTTGGTTTCGTTATGTTGATTATATTTTAGCATGTTTTTACAGTTCATCAGATTTCATTGATGACTTTTTAATTAGTATTAACAATTTACATCCGGACATAAAATTTACACTAGAGAAAGAACAAAATAGAGCCATTAACTTGCTAGATTTAAACATAAAAATTAATACACAAAATAAGTTTGAGTTCTCCATATTCAGAAAACCTACACATACAGACATTACAATTACAGGGATTTATGTCACCATAAAACACATAACTTAGCTGCATATAGACCATTAGTAAATATAGCAATGTCATTACCATTATCCAAACCAATTTCAATAAAGAAATATAGATTATAAAACAAATTGCACAAGGAAATAGTTACATTTCAAATATATTCGCCACTTTAGTTAAAAATCAAGAGTACAAAGTATCTATCAAAAGCATTTCAGTTAACAAAGAGCCGACAAAAAAACTACATATCAATTTCATATTTTGGAAAAATATTAGAAAAATAGCTCACATATTACAAAAGAACAAAAGTACAATGTAGCCTTCAAAACTAATTCCAATGTTCTTAAATGTTTATTTAATGTCGAAGATTCAACTAACGACATTTTGAAGTCAGGTATTTATAAATTGAACTGTACATTTTGTAATTCTGTTTATATAGGAAAAACATTTAGGAACTTTGATATTAGTACAAAGAACAAAATAGACGTTACAATAAACACAGACGAATCAAACTACGCCAAACAATTAATAGTATATAATCACCTTATGACTTCATAAAACAACATTAAATTATTACATTTTTGTAATAAAACAAATTAGATGTTTTGGAAGGATTCGAAATTTATAAACATAAAAAGTACCTTCAATGAACGAACAGATTGATCTTATACATTGAACTTTAACAGATATTTTAAATATAAACTTATAATTTGCTTCAAGTTTGCTATTTTCTTTAAGTAATTTATTTTAATGTTAGTTCTTAAATTTAGTGTTAACTCTTTTTCGTTTGTGGTTAGTTTTCCAATTTCAACTTTTTCGTAAATAAATGTTTTTTTAAATTAAAATATGTAATTTGCCCTTACCTCAAAACTTTTGCTTACATTGGAATGGCTTATTTCGTTCAATTCTATTTTGAGTCTCTATGGTTACTATGATTAGACAACATTATTACAAAATACGTATATTACAAATACAAAAGAACTATTTTAGCTGATGGCCTAATATTATTACCACGTATGCCGCAGGTGTATGTTGATGTGTTGTACATAACCACAACATAGTTGATTTTCCGTTCACGCTTACAAATTAAGAGTTCTTTAAATGTTTCAAAAACGAAAAGAGATAGGATAGGGAACGTTACAGAAACTTTACTTTATTTTATCCGTAGAATCAAAAAACACTCAGATACAGGGTGTTCCGTTTAAAAAAAACATAACTATGATATAAATTCTTAATTTTGGATCACCCTGTATAACCACAATTATTTTTAATTTGTAGTGTTATAGGCCCTATATACCCTATTTAAGAAAAAAACTTCAGATCTTAAATCATTTGCATTACAGAGACTGACGCGTATAGGATGCGCCCCATTATATATATATATATATATATATATATATATATATATATATATATATATATATATATTGACGCTTTTACGTAAAAATATTTTAAAATACAAATTTACTATGACAACAGAATTTAACAAAACAAATCAGGTAGGCTAGCCGCCCGTAATCGAGAGGAACAATTCCATCTATTGTTTTGACGTTTGTATAATCATTAAAATATCGTTCCATTAGTTTGTGTTTTTGGATTGTCGTTTTGCTAATTTTTGTATAAAATGAATTTTTCCAAAGAAGAAATGGTCGATATGATCTTTATTTACGGCGAAACTCAAAGAAATACTTTGCTGGCTACCCGTTTGTACTGTGAACGATACCCAGAGAGAAGACAGCCGCGGAAAGAATCGTTTATGAATGTAGCTCAGTGATTTATATATTATGGAACTGTGTGTTATCCCAAGCGCGCAAAAACAAGCCCAAATGAAGAAATTGAGTTTCAAGTTGTGGCATTTCTTAAAAAAAATCGCATATTAGTACCAGAGAGTTAAGTACACACCTAGACCTAAATAGAAATACAGTTCGCAGCTTTATTAAAAAAAAAATTACATACTTATCATATCGAGCAACATCAAGCTTTAAGTGAAATAGATTTTCAAAATCGTGAATCTTTCTGCCAATGGATAACCACAAAAGTCAATGAAGAACCCATTTCAATAATGGCAATATTAATACACATAAGTATCATCACTATTCAGATACTAACCCACACATCTTAAGGGTTGTTGATCACCAGCATCGATGTACAGTTAATGTGTGGGGTGGAATAATCAATTTTAATGTGGTTGGTCCTTTTTTCTTTGATGAGAGTCTTACTGGAGAAAGATATTTGCAGTTTTTGGAAAATGATTTACCCGAGCTTTTGGAAAATATCCAGGTAGATAATATTCGTACCATATGGTTTCAACTGGATGGCGCCCCTCCACACTATGCAATCAACTTTGGGCAATATCTCGATAGAAATTATCCGATGAGGTGGATAGGACGAGGTGGTGTGCAAAACTGGCAAGCCAGATCATCGGATCTTACGCCCCTTGATTTCTTCCTTTGGGGCTATGTTAAAGAACAAGTTTACCAACATCCTCCCACCACAAGCGAAGATATGAAAAATAGAATTAGAGCTGCGTTTCAATCCATTTCGTCTCTAATATTGTTGCGAGTGAATCTTTCGTTTACCGAGCGAATTGCAGAGTGTTTAGCTAGGCGTGGTTAACATTTTGAACATTTAATTTGGATTTATGGTTTTATTCGTTTATGTTTACTTGTTCAACTTATTTTTAGGTGTAGAGAATTATTTTATTGTTTAGTTATTAATTAAGTTCTCCTATCAGTTAAAGAATTTATTTGCCATTCGTATTTTCTTATTTGCTGTGGATTTTGTTTTATTTGTTCTTCTGTATGTCAATATTTTCAAATAAATCGTAAATATCTTAAGAAGGGTCCGTCTTATGGCTATGAAACATATTGTCAATTAGTAGTAGTAGTAGTATAAAAATTGAGAAAAATTACATTTCGCGTAAGTTAACCATTCTGTATAGTTTTGCATGTTTTCGAAAATTTTCCTGTTTGTAGTAGACTATTATTAATAGTGGCATAAACAGATTTACAAAATCGTGGTGACAACGCTCGCATCGTGGTTCCAAAGTCAACGCTATTTTGGTACTAAAATGACGATATCTGCAGAACGGTTAGTGATACAGATACCAGTTTCTATACTTTTATTCTGCAAAAATATCCATGGTGTTCCATTTAAAAAAACACAGGTTTGGGTTGGCATATTTTTGTATATACCTAAATATTTTTAGAATGTAGGTCCAATGATCGTGTATTACCACACCAAAATTGGTACACGCAGTAGGCACCCACCTTGTATATTTGTAGTTTTTGAAGCGGTTGTTTTCAAAACCCTTAGCTACATGTATTGTCAAAATTCTATCAGAAAATCGAAGGGTGATGTAAGTAATTGTTCTTACTTTGATAGTTTGTAAAGGGGAGGTTTAACTTTACCGAGTAAATTTGTTATAATCATATTTTTCCATGTGCAGGCTTTGTTTCAGTATATTTTGAACGATTCACATTTCAACTTGTTGTTTGTTTAAACGTGTAATCAATTAATCATAAGAAAGTTTTAATGGCACTGATAAATGTTTAAGTGATAATAATTTCTTTAGAGTGTTTGCAGTTTGTCTGTGAAAGATTTAACTCAGAAGTTCTGTTCTACATTTGCTAATATATTATTAAATAATTCTACAAAAAATAAAAGTGATAGTGTTAATACAAAAAATGCTGCGGTGATGGTCCCAATAAAGCCAAAGTGCGTAAAATTCAAACTTACAAATAAATTATATCCAATATTTAATTGGGTAATAGTTATTTACGTAGTTAGTAATAGCTATTTTATTAAATTGTGATTGTGTCCAATTACCTTTACATTATTATCTATTTTTGCATTCTTTTCTGAACTATTATGTACTTATATTTATATTATCCTATTAAAAAAAACATTTTTTTTTGTATAATTCCCAATTTATTTATTATCCCACAATAATCTTATGTGACGTAGCGAATGCCGAATGTCAAAAGCCCCCAATAAGCCCATATAGAATCAGGATCGCGGGTACGGACCTGGTTTGCGCGGCCAGATATATTCATGGCCGGACTACTTCCGAGCGGCAATGCGATGTTGCCAATTTTAACAACGCGGCTTGTAACATAGGGACGGCTTTGACTAACTTAACACAATACAGGTGAAATGTGTTTTTAACCTTTGTGTAATAACATAATATGATAATGAGAAATTGAATGGGTTTTTCCAACCGTTCAAAATATAAAGTAAAATGTGATTAAAAAAATCAATGTGAATGTGGCAAGGAGTTAAAGCAGAAGTTGAAAAATGCCACTTTTTGGAATAAATCTCAACAGAATATAAACGCAACTTTGGCGTTTGTGATGGATTATTTTTACCAGCAACTAAGACAAACCCAATATGTTATGTCTTTAATGTGACATAAAGCAGGCCAATCTGAGAAATTAAATAACATTGCATGTATTTTAAAAAAATACAATCACAACTATTAATTCGGAATTATTTATTTTTGGGTTGTAGCCGCCTAACCCAATGATGATGTTTAGCAATTTTATATAAAGTTGTAGATGTTTCATTATGTATGTACCGAATGGAAAGAACAAGCTTTTCTTTTGTTGACAAATTTGCAGATCAGGATTATACAGAAAGATGTGTCTTCTGTATTGTTTTTTTGGAGCTTTCGTTTTTTTAAATTAATATTCTACTTTAAAAGCAATGTACAGGCTGTCCCAAATTCGAGGGCAAGCATGGGGATCTCGCTTATTATAAGAGATAGGATATAGGTTTAAATTCGGCACTTTTGCTAAATTCGATGCCGAGTAATAATCTGAAAAGAAATTTGAGCTAACTCGAATGGATTTGGTTTTATGCTCAAAAAACAAAAAAATTCGATTTTCGTTTTTCGCGTTTGGCCAGCTTATTATTAGGAATTTTCAAAATTCGATTAAACATTATTAAGGCACCTTTTTACGCACAATACTAATACGGTATTAAAAATATTATGTGACGTTTCGTTTATTCTGAACCATCATCAGGTTTATTTTTTCTTATGGGGGTTAAGATATATTTTTATCTCGTTGGATGGAGAATGTTATGCTGATTTTTAGCAATATATAACACTTTATGGTTTGATCGGCTGCGAACTAAAATAATGAGAAAAATACGAAGAACAAGATTCCGCCTTCTTGGATCCAGCAAGGAATAATTACAGTAGTTCTACTTATTTAATTTGTTAAACTCGTTAGAACATCCAAAAAAATATAAAAACATTTAAACAATTTAAAAAAAAACATTAACAAACAACTCAAACAAGTATGTCTATATAACACGGTCATAATAGCGATAACGCAAATTTATGGATAGGTAACAACAAAATAATTACACAAACAAACAAACAAAAATTATTATAATAAATGTTCGAACAAGTTTCCTCCTTCTTGAATACAGTAACGAATTCTTCTTCTACAGTTGTTTACGCTTCTTTGAATGGTTCGCCTCGGAATTTGACGAAGTTCATTAACAACCCTATTCTGGAGTTCTTCTATATTTTGCGGTGGCGTCTTATAAATCATATTTTTTAAATAGCCCCAGAGGAAGTAATCTAAAGGGGTTAAATCTGGACTTCTTGCTGGCCACCTAAGTGGTCCCCTATTTCCCATCAATTTATCAGGAAATTCGCCGTTAAGATATTCACTTATTTTCGCAGCATTATGAGGAGGAGCTCCGTCCATTTGCCACCAGAGAGTCCATCTTTCGTTTAGCGGAACATCATCTAAAAGGTCTGATAGTTCGTGTGTTAGAAATGCGAGGTAGCGTTGAGACGTTAGGATACCTTCGTAAATAATTGGCCCAAGGAGCCTATCCTTCCAGATTCAAACCCACACATTAAAGAACCGGTGGCCTTGTCCTCGCATTTGCCTGTTAATTCGTGGATTTTCAACGGACCAGTAGTGCTCGTTATTACGATTAAACGTTCCATTAGTGGAAAAATTGCACTCATCCGTCCAAATTATTTGATTGAGAAAGTTGCGATTTTCCAGCATTTTGGTATTAAGTTGGTTACAAAAATCCAACCGTCTCATATCGTCCCCAGGCCGAAGAGTTTGACTAACGTGTAACTTAAATGGTTTATAACGGTGTTGCTTTAACACTCACCAAACTGTCGTTTTTGGCACTTCAATATTTCTCTTTCTTGAACCTAAGATGGATAACATAAAGTCATAACTCTCCAAAAAAATGTCTGCTGAAATTAGCAGTGAAGTGAGTGGAAATTCTTATAGTTAGTATAATACTAACAAATAGTACCTGATGTAATATTTCTTCTTCGGCATCTCTGTCTAGTCTGCTATCATATGCATTTCGAGGTTTCTGAAAACATCCAAATTTTCGCAAATTTTGGTCTAATTTTAAAAAAATATCTCTGGTTTGGTTGCTGCCTCTCCGGATATTCCTCTAAATATCTTTGTTCTGCTCTGACACTATTTCTATTACAGCTATAAAATATCCTTATCATGTCTCGTTTTTCTGAATTTGAAAACATTCTAAAGAAACTTGCAAATTTTAAAGCACTAACACGAAGGATCTTGGAGTTATTACCCTTTTACAATTAGAAAATGACATGACAAAAGCCAACTCCTGAGTTTTGTTTGATTCATGGGTATCGTGATAATGTAATATTTAGTTTTTAATTTAAGAGTATTTTAGTTCGCAGTCGATCAAACCATGAAGTGTTATATATTGCTAAAATCAGCATAACATTCTCCATCCAACGCCATAAAAATATGTCTTAACCCCGATAAGAAAAAATAAACCTGATGATGGTTCAGAATAAACAAAACGTCGCATAATATTTTTAATACCGTATTAGTATTGTGCGTAAAAAGTTGCCTTAATAATGTTTAATCGAATTTTGAAAATTCCTAATAATAAGGTAGCCAAACGCGAAAAACAAAAATCGAAATTTTTAGTTTTTGAGCATAAAACCAAATCCATTCGAGTTAGCTCAAATTTCTTTTCAGATTATTACTCGGCATCGAATTTAGCAAAAGTGCCGAATTTAAACCTATATCCTATCTCTTATAATAAGCGAGATCCCCATGCTTGCCCTCGAATTTGGGACAGCCTGTACTATAATGTTCTAAAATCTTATATTTCAAATTGTTCAAAATCTGCCAAGAAATTACCTTTTCTTTCATGGGACCTAAAAGGCTCCTTGTCGGCGTGTGTGGCAGAAATTTAGTCACCAGTTAAGGGTTTAATTTTGATGTCACTGGCCAAAATTTGATTAACAACCAACGTTGACTAGAAAATTATATACTTAATTCTGGACAGTCTTAAGCCAGCTTAGATTAAGATTTCAAGTAAACTTATGCACGTTCCAGTACATACATGCTAAAAAGCAAAAGGGAAAGGCAACGTAATTCATTCCTTCCCCAAGGGGAAAACGGGTTGCTTGAGCTTTCCAAGCTCCTTCAGTTACAATCATTGATTCCCAGGATACATACATACATTACGTATATATGCATGGTGGGATTAAGGGACGAGTGTGGTCAGGATAGGGTCGGAAGGATCAGAGTTAGAATTCTGCGAGGGAAAATACTACCCCAGAATTCGCCTAAATAGCCGCACATGGTGTGCGTATACGCAGTGACCATACGGCTACATGTGTATGTGGAAAACCCCTTGAAAAGACCTCATTCAGGGTAGACGGTGCCTGGAATCGAACCCATTACCTCCCGAATGCTAAGCAGGTCGTGTTAGTATACATGCTGAAAATTACTTATCTTAATGCAATTACCATACTAAAAACACTAATCATTAATGCCAAAACGTATATAAAATCAAGTATCAAACCTTTTGCACAAATAATAAAATTTACATAGGACGAGCCAGTATTTATGCAACAGAAAAACTCAAAAACAAAAGTATAAAGAATATGTCACGTCCCAAAGGGTAAATGTAACGAGCTGAGTAAATCTGTACATAATTATTCCTTATGAAGCGAATCTTTTAAGAATGAAATACCTATTTGTTGAAGGTAGACAAAATTTAGTTCTGTGAGAATAGGTTTTATATAAGTATAGTGTCAATATTAATCTTCGAAACAGCTTATAAACAAGATAAAGATTGATCTCACGTTATTAATAGAAGACTTCTTAGAAGATTCTAAGGTGCGTGACCCAAGATTGCTACAATCTCTTGACCTTTCTCTTATTAAGTAAGCATGCCACTATACTATTAGTATCGTGAACTGCAGCACTGCGCACAAATTATTACCCTTAATCCGTATTTCATTAGACACGTAACAAACAAATCAAGATGCACTTGAAATTTAACAAACGCAAAATAACATGAGATCATTGAATCGTTTAATATATTACGTAATTTTAATATATACTTAAATAGCGATCTGGATAACTGAGCAGAGTAGTTATAATTATATTCAGTAATTTAATGATTGCCCTGGAGCATGCATAAGTATTTTCAGACCATGTTTTTATTAATCCATTAAGTCTAGATTTTTAAATGTTTACACCTCGGTTTACACATACAATAAAAAAATGTTGAAAATATATAACTGCACGAGGTTCGTTGTTTGAGAAAATTTAAGCAGAATTATACAATCTTTGATAGAAAAAAGGCAATACAACTACTTGAATCGATCCGTATATGCTAAACCTAACGAGGTTACAGATTGGAAATTATTTTTGAAAATATTTTCAACTTCCTGATATTTACAGTTTTGCCAGAAGTAAGTATAAACTTCATTATTTTAAATGATTTTTAAATATCTCTTAAATTTTAATGTGTTGATACGTATTCACGTGAATAGCCGCGCATGATGTTCGTATACGCATGAACATGTCCTATGTGTGCGTACGAGCCCGCGCGAGCGCGCGCGTGTGTGTGTGTGTGTGTACGCAAGTGCGCACGTGTGTGCGTGTGGGTGTGGGGGGTTGTCTGAATATTTGGGGATGTGTATGAGTGTGTAACATTCCATTACACAAAAGTAATCATACTATGTGCTAAAGATTTTACAATTTAACAGTATTTTCTTATTTTCACATCAATTTGAAGCGTATATACATACACGTACTCAACACATTTGTTATACAAATATTAAACTGCATACATTAATTTCTTATATCTACGTTTTAACAGTATATTTTCTATAATTATTATATAAATTATACGCATAATTAGTATTATACTACATACATTCGAACCCACGACCTCATGTTCTTTAGACATGAACTTTAATCAA
This sequence comes from Vesta saturnalis, assembly GCA_036346205.1. NCBI lineage: Eukaryota > Metazoa > Arthropoda > Insecta > Coleoptera > Lampyridae > Vesta > Vesta saturnalis. The sequence goes on along the minus strand of JARFJB010000994.1, from coordinate 2,818,220 downwards.
CTGAGCTACCAAGAAATTAGAAATACATTCAAATTAAACTTTATATATGTATTTATACGTTAGCTGGTTGTTGAGTTAAATTGTCATAGATACAGTTACTATTTGTACGTTTTAAGTGAGTCTGCGCCTCGCTAAGGTTTCACACCTGACAAGCATATATCTGATGTAATTTTAATTTTAATATTTGTAGTAACATATGAAAAGTTTGTAATTACGGCAAAGAGAACATTTTTTTTACATAAATACATAAAAATATTCTCTCGATTGGGATTCGAACCCACGACCTCATGTTATCTAGTCATCAACACTAACCAATTGAGCTACCGAGAGATTAGAACTCAATTCAAATTAAACCTTATTGTATGTATGTATACGTTAACTGGTTGTTGAATTAAATTGCCATAGATACAGTTACTATGAGAATTGAACTCAACAACCATTAAAAAAATTGTATTTTGATCTAATAGTTTTTCTAGTAAGTGTAAATGTTTGAATTCACCTGTGAGGGCAGCTCACGAATGGACTAAATTTACACGAATATGGAAATTTCAATTTTCTAACGTGCTATTGTTTCGTGTAGTTGACGAAAATAACACTAATTTTGACGGTGTGTTTTGATGTCGAAGAATAATAATATGTTATCATGGTATGTTGAGCATTCGATGTAAACAAAACATGAGCAAGTAAATACTTTGTGAAACAACGTTCATCTAAAATGAGTCAATCAAACGAGAAAAGTGAATAAATTTTACAGTTGGTATCAAGTCAGGTTTATTACCTAAAAAGTCCAAAAGTTACCAACAATTGTGTAACTGGATAAACGAAAAATTTGCAAGGAGCACATGAAGATATTCTGATTGCGTATTTTTAGAAAATGTTTGTTTTATTCATAAGATCTATTAGCACTGATTTTCAAATACCCTTAAACTCTTAAAGTTTCGACACCATGGTCGATGCTGTGAAGTACTCTACAAATAAGTGAAAATGTGGGTATTTCGGGCTATAAAGAATGTGGCTTACCCGACCCATCAAAATGACGGTTAGGTGTCAACAAATCTATGGATGGATAACGTGAAGAAGTTTTAGAATCACATAACGTTAAATTAAAAATTTTAAAAACCCCGATACAAAAAATTCTACTTTTAAAACAAAGTAAACAAAGTTCCTTGAATCAGAGCTTAGAACAGTCTCGATTACGTCACCTTTCAAACAAAAAAAATAAATCAAAACCTCTAATAAAAACTAAAAAGATCCCTTTATCAACTTTATATATATATATATATATATATATATATATATATATATATATATATATACGGGGTGATTGGTCGAAACCATTCATTAGAAGTATTAGGAGTTCCAGCCATGACTGATTTCTGAAAGTTTGTATCTGGACTAAGTGATTCATATTCTATTTAAGGAACATATTTTCATGATGACTACACTTCCGGTTATACCGGAAGTAGCCATCAACTTTGTTATTTTAAATGGAATCGTACCCTTTTTATGGCATATTCGAATTGTACTCGCCATTTAAGTAGAAATTTTATCAATGTTCCCTATACTTAAATTTAATAGTTTTTGAGATTCTAATTTTTTTTCGAAAATTATTGGTTGAACACTATGACATTTGACAATGCCTACTGGCGCCATTTTTAGTACGAAGCAAATAATATTGACGTTATGCATAGGGGTATCCTTAAGCTTTACGCTGATGCTTCCGGTACTGCCGAATTATCTACAGGGTATTCAAAATGTGACTTCCATCTTTTGAAAATAAAAACCATAAAAACTTAACTTTTTCAAATACAAGCCCAATATTTTCTTCCTTTAACGGATGCAGAATAAAATTCTGCTCTTTTCCAGAGAATTTTCTAAAAATTTTCATTCATACAAACCTTGTCCTTACAGTTACGAACAGAACAAAAAAAATCATCCAAATCGGTCGAGCCGTTCTCAAGTGATGATCTTTCATACATGCTGCAATTGGTTTTTATATACAAGGTGATTCATTGGTAAAGGGAAATATGTTAACTGTGCTGACTCTAAAAAAACATATTATGGGCCTTACGCCCTTTGTATCTAAGATACAGGGCGTTTTATGAATTTTTACCATTTCTTTTCTTACTCATAACTTACGAACCGCCCTGTAGATTTTTGTATATTTGGTATACATGTTCCTCATATCTCGTGGGATATACCGATGTACCAAAAATATTGATAATCCAGGTCCGGCTTTACGAAAAATTCACAAATTCTTCCATCCTTCAAATAAAACCCTGTATAGTTGATTTTTTTCATTTAATCGCCATATTTGAAAAGAGCGCGAGAAACTGAATTTAATCGTGTGGTTGTATTTTTGGGGCAGACGACTTTACTACGAAAATTTTAATTTCATATTTAGTTTTGTTTAGGATTTTGCAGTGAAGAAATGAAATTTATTGCGTTTTTTATTCATAACTGGGGAACCACCCTGTATAATAATTTTTTATTTACTATACGGGTTCTTGGTTTTTAGTGGGATATATCGATGCATTAAGAAATGATAATGCAGGTCCGGCTTTACGAAAGATATACTTATTTGCCAATCCTTCATGCAAAACCCTGTAGATAAAACTTTTTAAAATTCGTATCAAAATTTACAAAGTGCACAAAACAGTGGAATTCGGGAATTGTTTTCTTGTTTTTGGGCATATGATTTTACTACTTAAAATTAAATTTAGTTTTCGCGATACGTTGAAGAGATTGAATAAATTGCGTTTTTTCCTATAACTTATAAACTCTATTCAGTTATCTCTGAATAGCTACATAACGTTTGTATTTGCATATATATATATATATATATATATATATATATATATATATATATTTTTTGTAAATTATACTCTATTTAGTTTAACTGTTTGCAGAAAGCATGTTATACCTAGCTTTACATATCCAGGTATTCGTATCTAGTAGGTTTTGACAATGACAGAACATGTTTGTTGACGGTGACTGGTTGAGTGTCAAAAAGTTTGAATCTTGCGAATTGTGATCCATTTATATTTAATAATTCATAAAATGCCTTATCAGTTTACCAATCAAGAATATACCGATATGATCTACGTTTATGGTTTTTGTAATGGTAGTGGATATGCCGCAAAAATTGAATACGAGAGGCGCTTTCCAGAACGAAAATCACCCGATTTTAAGACCTTCAGTCGCGTCTTTCGATACATGAGAGAACACGGTCAGTTTCCCTCGGCAAAATTAAATGAACATAACGAAAGAACACCTGCCGATGTGCAACAAAACATCATGGATATAGTGGAAGCAAATCCAGAAGTTAGTACCCGACGTATTAGTAATGCTTTAAATGTACCTCAATCCACTGTTTGGCGCAGATTAAAAAAAATCTGTTGTACCCGTTCCACGTGCAAAAAGGTACAAAGGTTAGTAGCGGGTGATGAAATTGCACGACTGAGCTTTAGTCGATGGATCATCCGAAACCCAAGAATTATAAGGAGATGCCTATTTACAGATGAAGCGCAATTTACACGGGATGGAGTATACAATTTAAGGAACTCTCATATTTGGGCTGTTGAAAATCGTCACGGTATTAGACAGACTCATTCACAGCACAAATTTTCAGTCAATGTTTGGTGCGGCGTCATTGACAACAATTTAATCAGGCCTTATGTTTTGCCTAACTGGCTGACTGGTGAAGTCTATTTAGATTTTACCAATGCTGTTAGCGGACCATAATGCCGATGTCGCCGGTATGTATTTCCAACACGATGGTGCTCCTCCTCATCATCGGCTCATCGTAAGAAATTTTTTAAACGACTTAAACTTTCCGAACACATGTATTGGAAGAAATGGTCCAAATAACTGGCCTTCAAGGTCACCTGACTGTAATCCCGTTAATTATCATGTTTGGGGATTCTTAAAATCAAAGGTATATAGTTCCGAAATAAACAGTAGAGAAGAACTCCTACAGAGAATAGAAAACGCATGTGCGGAAATAAGAAATATTCCAGACATTATTAGAAAATCGATAAGGCACATATTAACGAGAGCAAGGAAATGTATCAATCAAAATGGTGGTCACTTTGAGCATTTGCTCTAGTTTTATTATTCATGTTTTCTTTAATTAAGTACTTTTGTTAATGTTGTTGTTATTTCTTGTTACCTGTTGCTCAACGTGTTTTACACATAATATTTGTGCCAAAACAACTAATAAAATTATTGTAAACTGTAATTTGAAATTTAAATTTATTTATTTAATCATTTGTCTTCCTACCGCGAAGTGTAAAATTTGTGAAATTTAAATTATGTAGTAAAATCACATGCCCAAAAACAAGAAGACAATTCCCGAATTCCACTTTTTTGTGCACTTTGTAAATTTTGATACGAATTTTAAAAAATTTTATCTGCAGGGTTTTGTATGAAGGATTGGCAAATAAGTATACCTTTCGTAAAGCCGGACCTGCATTATCATTTCTTAATGCATCGATATGTCTCACTAAAAACCAGGAACCCGTATATTACATAAAAAATTATTATACAGGGTGGTTCCCCATTTATGAATAAAAAACGCAATAAATTTCATCTCTTCACTGCAAAATCCTAAAAAAACTAAATATAAAATTAAAATTTTCGTAGTAAAGTCGTCTGCCCCAAAAATACAGCCACATGATTAAATTTTTTACGCTCTTTTCAAATATGGCGATTAGATTAAAAAAATCAACTATACAGGGTGTTATTTGGAGGATGGAAGAATTTGTGAATTTTTCGTAAAGCCGGACCTGGATTATCAATATTTTTGTTACATCGGTATATCCCACGAGATATGAGGAACATGTATACCAAATATAAAAAAAATCTACGGGGCGGTTCGTAAGTTATGAGTAAGAAAAGAAATGGTAAAAATTCATAAAACGCCCTGTATCTCAGATACAAAGGACGTACGACCCATAATATGGGCATATGAAATGTTCAACCGAATAAATCTGCTATATGTGTTACTTTTAATTTACTTTTGGCATGTCTATGTTTTTTTTACTGTGTTTTTCGTAGACCTCGAAGTAAGTGCTTTAGCGATTAAGTGTGTTAAGTTATCACATCATTGGAATGACAACATATACAGATAAAATTAAGGTTAAACATACGCATTCTGTTTTCAATGTGTAATAACAATTACAATCCGTAAGTAGTAATGAAAATCATTTCTTTGTTAGACTTGTTATGATTTAACTAACCATTATTTGGCATGTCCAGTTTTTAGTTGTGAAAACTTTTATCACTTTCACATTAAACTTAGAACTTACATTATACATTATAATTTGATTGCATTTTGTTAAACTTGTTTTTTTAAGCGTGAAATTTTTATTGTTAGCCTTCGTTCGTTAGAGGGTGCTCTGAATTGTTATTTTCAAGGCGGTTTAATAATATTTATTCTATTAAGATCTAGCTAAAATAAAATTAGATTTCTTAGTTGGTTTTTTCATATATGTATCCTAACTATTATAGCAGGCTTACATTTGCGTTTTTATGTTTCATATACCCAGTATCACCGAAATTATTATACATACCTTAACTTTGTTAAAACAAGAGATAGAAATTTGGGATGAAGATTTAATGGATAAAAATACATTTTTTGACATTAAAAGCAGCTGACTATCACTTCCGGTTTTACCGAAAGTGTCCTTATTTTTCTTATTTTAAATAGGAACCTACTAATTTTTTTTAATAATACCTCTCTAAATTCCCGTTCCAATGATGTATCACAAGTCGTCTTTTGTTTTCAAAATGTTTCAAATTGTTTTTTCACAGCATACTGAGTAAATGTAAACTGAATTTTATTCTAAATAAGGACATTCTTGGAAGAACAGTATTTTATTTATTACTATTATTTTATAACACATGATTTAGAAGTTAACTTTTGTTGTGTTATTTTTAGATAGTAAAATGGATTTACTTTCTTATGGGTATTTAGTATTTGGTGCTTTGTATTTGAAATATTGGTGAATATTTTTTCTAAATATTAGTAATTTTCCAACGTATAATCAGAAATACTTATTATTTAAGCAGAATTTTATAAATTCCAATTAAGAGATTAAAAATAAATAATATTCTTGGTCTATTCATTGAATTGTTTTGTAAAATAACGAGTACTTACTTCAAAATGGCGGAACATTGAAATCAACCAAAACTCCGCCTGAACCGCCATTTTGAAAACAAAAGACGACTTGTTACACATCATTGGAATTGGAAGGTATTGTTCTATGAAAAAAAATTGGTAGGTTCTTTTTTAAAATAAGAAAAGTAAGGCCACTTCCGGTCATCTGTGTTTATTGTCAAAAAATGTATGTTTATCCACTAAATCTTCATCTAAAATTTCAAATTTCTATCTCTTGTTTTAACAAAATTAAGGTATGTATAATAATTTAGTTGACATTCGGTATTTATTTGACATCTCATGTACTGAGAATAATAACTGTAATTCTTATCGAAACGTTTTAAATTTGTATAAATGGTAAATAAAAAATACATGATACAAACCCAGTAGGTAAGTATTTTAATTGTAATCGTGAAAGTTGGGATTTTCATAATGTTTCGTTACAATTTACGGAAATGTTACATGTGCGACAAATTTTGCCATTAAAGAATTATAAACAAGGAATTCTCTGGGCGACGAATCATAAAATTGGAGTACTGCAAAAGAAGAGTTGTGGAAAAAACTTTTTGACAACGCTAAATCATTCTAGTTACTTGTTTTAAAGGTTGTAAATGGTCCAAAGTGTTATCAGAGATTCAAAGAGCGGAAAACGTATTTGTTGATTTGTTCCAAAGAAATCTTTAAATGGAAATTAGATAACTAGTTGGTACAATAAATGGAATAGAGGAAAAATAAGTAAATAGGGGAGAGTGGGCCACAGTGAAACATTTTTTATTTTTTTAGGCATAACTCATTCTCTGTTCACTATAAGTGAAGTTTTTTTTGTGGGTAGAAATTGTGGAACATTTGCGATGCAGTTTTGGTAAAAACAAATATAAAATTATACCAATTAAATTTTTTATTGCCCTTTTTAGAAAACATGACAACTGTTTCACTGTGGACCAACTATGGTACACAATGAAACATCGAATAGTTTACAGTGAAACATAGATAAAAGTTTATACAGGGATGAAAGCATAATAAAGTATTAAAAATTAAAAAGATATATTTCTTAAAAACAATATTAAAGTTAAAAGAAAGATTTAAAAAAAGTAGATTAATTATCTCACGTCAAGTGAGCCAAAGGAAATGGAAAATTTCAAATAGTTCGACATCCTTTTGTGTTTCGTCTGGCTTCGGGCTGAGTCAAAACACTTCTGATGTCACGTATATTCACAATAGAAACATCGGGTACAGTTGGAAATAGAAAGCTGCAATCTCCAAATTTTTTTGTCTTGCGTAAGAAAGACGTTTCATATTCAAGAACTCCCTATTCATCCAGTACCATTCCGATGTAATAAATGTTCCCATTGAATCTAACAAGAACGAAGTCTTCTTTCCTGGGCGTTTTATTTTCAAAATGGTCATCAACATCAGATAAACTCAAATGATCATTCTTAGTTCTACATCTGAATCTGACGACTCATCATGATGTTGTACTTTCTTTACTGTTTTGGCCTTTTTGTGTTTCCTTTCTACCACATTTAATTCTGATTCGAGTCTTTTGTGAAATATGCTTTCTGTTTTCTTTTTCCAGAAGAGCTTCTTTCTCGGGTGTGTCGGTTATTATTGTACTTCGTTTCTTTTCCCTCGGCTGTCTGTTACTGTTCTTTCGACTGTGCGCCTTAGGGAATCCTTTATATTCTTGTGGTGAGATAAATTTTTCCTTCAAAATACTAGTATCGGCAACGTTTCCAGTTGAGATGGCAACATTCTTCTCAGGTGTTTCTTGCTCACCATAATACAGTGCATTCTGTTGCGATGGACTTGGCTCATCAACTGGATTAGTGTTGTTTGATACTGACTGTGCTGGTGAGCCAAAGAAGCCAACTTCATTAACATCTTCTTTTGAAGAGCTGGGAACTACGTCAGTTTCTACAAGAGGTCTATCAGTAACTGCCGAGTTAAGGAAATCACTGTCTGTGAAAATGAATTTATTCAAGGGATATATTCAACACTTTCTAAACCCAGCCATTATATTTGCTGGTGTTAATGACCCTGTGAGAGCTTCAGATACACATTTACTGATATCATAAATCGATAGAGGAACACCCGGATGTCTAATCATCCAAGATTGACAGGCGGAATTATAGTAACTCTTGAAAGGAGCAAATACTGACACATCAAGGGGTTGAGTTTTATTACTATATAGTATGTGGAGGAAGTGTTAGTATGTGTATCCCAGCATTTCTTGCTTTATCCACAACTTCAATGCTAATATGGCTCTCGTGGTTGTCAAAGATTAATAAAGTAGGCCTCTCTTTACAACTTCCTGTATGTTTAATAAAATGATCTATAACAAGGGGAAACAATTCAGCACTCATCCAGCCCGAAGAATTAGCCAAGCCAAGGGCTCCTGGTAAACCACCCTTCGGCGTATGTTCTTTAAATTTTTTTCGGGGGAAGACCATGACTGGCGGAGACAATAACACATGTTGTAACCAGATGCCCCCTTTCTCCACTTGTACAGCTGTAAACCTGTTTAACCCCCTTTTGTGTTACAATTTTCTTAGGAACATGTACGGTAGTCGTACTAGTTTCGTCTAAATTGAAAACGCGGGAACCATCTGTCAGTTCTGGTATTCGATTAAAAAGTTCCTCTAATTTGGTAAAAAACTGGTCGATATTGTGCCGGTTAAAGGAGAGACTACACTGTTCAGGTTGGCGAATACTAAGATTGCCTCTTCTTTTTAAAAATCCTCTAAGCCAAACTGGCCCTGCTGCCTTATTTTGTTCCCATGATTCTGGAAACCGTTTCTTGTTTTTTACTGCACATTCGTATGCCAGGTGTCTTACTTTGGCGGTAGTCAACCCATGGGCCATTTGGCTACATATCTGGATATAATCAGCTAATGAAAATTCCTCATTTTCTGTAAAAACTCGGTTTACATTATAATGAGTTTCCATACGAACGTCGATATTGGAATTTAGCCGTTGCTTTTTAACATATCAAAATAATATCACGTATTTTACATTAAAATTGTGGGCATCATGAAGAACAGCATTAACAGCCGCAGTCATACCTTCTTTAGATGCATACCCTATCTTTCTTGGCTAAGGCTTCCTTGCATCTGCAAAAAAAAAATTATACAGAGCCAGTACATGTGGTATACAGTAAAACGGTTCGAGGCCTTTTGTTGGTACACAGTGAAACGTTTCACTGTGTACTTTGCCACGGTGTTTCAGAGTGTACTTCTAACGAATTTTGCAAAAAGTTTTACCTTAACAGATTATTTAAAAGAAGTAACTTGTAGGTTAGTCAGTGGCGAAACTACAAAATTTTTCTGGGGGGGGGGGCAGGCCCCACGGGCTCTTTTGGGGAGGGGTGCGTATAAAAATTTTGTTGGGGCGTACACACCACTTTTTTATAGATGCACGCGCATGAAAACTACGTCAGTCTTGTTTTCACTCTCAATTTTAAACAGTTTTGGTTTTCATCATCATGGTTTGTCATATACCTACTTTAAGTAAAAGACTTTCTTGTTTTCACATTTTATTTAGGAAATATAACATATAAGTATGAATAAAAAAAACTTCAAACTAATTTTAGTTTTCTATATGTTTTTATAAAAACAGAGAGAACTTGTTCAGCCGACAATCTCTGCTTAACTAAAGCATTTTCGATACAGAGAAGTGATAAATTTGAAAATCTATCTTGTACCATTGTGGTTCTCAGCCATGTTTTTATCCGCCTCATAGCGAAGAAACTTCTTTCGCAACCAGCTGAACTGATTGGAAGGCCTACAGCAATTTGTAGTAATTTGTAAAGATTTGGAGTCAGATCCCCCTTCACTTGAACTTTTAGATTTTCCAACGTGATTTCAAGATTTTTATTTTTGAATAAATTTCGTATCACTAAAACTTCAGCTTGAAGTGTTGAGATTTCGATATTGAAGGCCCTCTGATAATTGGCGACGAACTCAAATGCTTGATCCAAATCTAGCTTCATAAAGGAATCAATCGATCTTGCAAGGGAAGATTTTCAAATCGTTTTTTCATATTGCCAATCACGTTGTCCATGACTTGGTAGTAAATGTTGACTTTCCAGTATTCGGGAGCTGTAGTTCCTGCAGGTATGTCGATCAGAGATGATTTACCCAGGGTTGAGTCAGATAGATATTCATTAAGCCTTTGTGGTTGCTTCCTTTTTTTGGAAATCCTTAAAGGCTCCAAACAAATGTCTTGTTCTCCTGAGAATTTTTTTATTTCACTCCACAGGTCCTCAAATTTGTTCCTCTTCTCTTCAAAGCTACTTATAGTGCTGTCTATGATATCACTAGCCTGACCTAGTGTGGCATCTTTTCTCTGAAAATATTTACTCAGTACATTTGCGACCATTAACACTGAATGGAAGACGAACAAACAAACAATAAATTGTGGCTTTATCATTGATGCCTGTATTCCAAGTGCTTCTACAGAATTTTTGTCTCGCCCTTGTTCAATTTCGAATTGCTTGTAAATTTTTCAAAAGGGATTTGCAATTTTCATATCGACAACTCCACCTGGTACTGCTAAGACTTCCCATTTCGCCCCCCGACTTTATACCTAGAGCATCACGGGCGTTTATGAGATGAGAGTGATGACCGGGTTAAGAAAAGTGGACGTATATTGCCTCCAGAGTGCTGAAAAATGCAGCTGCAGTAGACACCTTAGCACAACTGTCGACAATTATCAAGTTCATCCTGTGTGCCAAGCAATGAAAGTAAATGGCTTGTGGATGATCCTCCCTTATTTTGGCTTGCAGTCCTTGGTGTTTCCCAGACATAACACTGGCTCCATCATAAGATTGGCCAATTAATATGGCGTTATTCAACAAACTGCATTTACTTAGATACTTTTTAATAAGTATTTTTAAACTCTCGGCATCTCTAGAAGAAGAACAATCTACGAAACCAAGAAAACGTTTCTCAACTTCCAAGCATACGGTATATCTGATTGCCACGGACAATTGTTGTTGTTTGTAGCACCTAGCTTCATCAACCATTATCGAAAAAAAACCACATTGCCGCACTTCTTCTACAATCTGTTCAATAACAAGTTGAGATGCGATGCTTATTATTTCATTTTGTATTTTGGAACTGCAATAACTGATATGTCTGTCTGGATGCATCGAAAAATTCGTGTCATGTTTTGCCATAAGTTCACCCAACTCCAGAAAATTTCCTCGGTTAGTAGATGTTGCGTCTTCTCGGTGTCCTCGGAGTGGCAGCCCTTGACGTGTCAAGTATAAAATCATGTCGATTAATTTTATCATATAATCTCGGTTCTGTATTATCATTTCTTCATGTTGTATGGTTAGCTTCTTATGAACATCTCCGGCCTTCAAGGAATGCTTGTAGCCTACAAATCTTTGCATACAGTCACTGTGAGCCAAAGAGGTGTCATGTTTTTTCAGCGACTCACTTAGTTTCCTCCAATTACTGAACCCATTAATCGAAAACTTTTCATTTTGATCTCGAATATTTGCAGAATGCCGAAAATGTCTGCAGACAAAGCAGAACGGTTTATCTAACTTCACACTATATTCAAGCCACTGATAAGTATCAAAGAATTGAGACGAAAACGATCTCCGTCTATCTCCAAATGAACTTTTTGGAAAAACAACCCTTGGGCCCCTTGGCAGCGAAGGACCACTATCAAGAGTTCCCAGATCTTGATCTTCTGGATCATTTCGTCCTCTTTGATTTGTTTCTGCAGATGTAAAAACATCGGATGTTTTGCTACCTTGCCCTTCTTCAGCGGCTTTATTTACATCTTCTCGTATGCCTCCACCAACATTTTCTATATTTGAAGATTGTGTTAAATCACAAGCTATCTCAATATTTGTTGTTGAGTCACATACTGGAGTAGACGTTTGCCTTGTCTCAGTCTCATCTTTGTCAGGTTGATTTGTGGCAGATTTGAAAAACGATCGTATGTCTTTGAATTTCTTCATGTTCAAACCGCCCACAATCTGCAATCTGCAACGCAAATAAAAACAAATTTATAAACACCGAAGCTAACTGCTCGGATGGGGAAACAAGTAAAAGGCGTGAAAGAAAGTACAAATCAAAATCCCTTTGCAGTTTTAACTTTAAACTATTATTATTATTATTAGCTGAAACTTGTGATGCAATCTTTCCTTTTTTTTCACCCATCAAAATTTTAACATCTTATAATACTCTAAAACAAACATACAAATAAGTAAAATTACCTTAGTCCTTAGTTGTTTGTGGCAGTTGGCCTTGGCAGTGGCTATTTGTTTGCTTTGATGTTTTATTTCACACAGCACTGTGCTGTCAGCACAGAAGACTCAGAACATGGAACACCGAACACAGGTTATATTGGCACTTGGCTCATAATAATAATAATAATAATAATAATAATAATAATATTACATAAAACATTAAACATAACTATAACAAGTACTAACCCCATGAATTCATCGTGCGTTGCAGCGTTGCTTATATACGTACCGATGACGCAAGCAACCCTTCTCGAATCTTCTAGAAGTTCGATGACTAATAATTTACGTAAGCTGCTGTCTGCGTCTGCCGAGGCATCGTAATTATGATTCATACATCTAGATTGTTCGGAATAATGAGTCACCATTAAACTGTATGAAAACTAATCTAATCTACTAATCTTTGCGGCGTCTTTATGCTTGCTGGGTTTACTACATCGTGAAAGAGGAACTATACGTGCTATTGTTTATGCATCAACACTCAACGCATATCAGTATCATGAACCAAAACAATTCCAAGAGCAGCACAGTCACAGTCAGCAGTCTACCGCCGCCGCGCCGCTTAGCTAAACAAATATTATTTCATCGATACAACTTATGCTCGAATGACGAATATTCTAATGTCCTTACATAATAAATAATAATTAATAATTGTACTTATCACTATGTCACTATTACTACTCGTTTGTTTATCGCAATGGTTTAAGATTTAACGAATTAAGTTGTTAGATGGAACTTAAGGTAAGAATGAAAAATGGGGAAGTGCTCCGTTTTTCTGGGGTGTGTCACGGCTTGCCTGGGGTGTGCCTGGCACACTTTGCACCCCCCTAGTTTCGCCACTGGGTTAGGTTGACAATGATCCAGGCAGCCGATAAAATATTACAATGATTTAGTAAGAAGATGCATTTTAAATATGTATGAGACTGTGACCTCTAGAAAACAAATTACCTTAAAATTGTCACTGGTTCTCACCAAAAATTTATACCCGCAGTTTTAATGTAAGACATCAACCAGCTACTGGAAGCTGTTGCTCGGGTGACTGTTACCAACCTACCAAAACTGCAATACGGCGGCGTATTTAAAAATTAAATTGATTGTTTCACTGTGAACGCTGTTTCACTGTGGCCCACTCTCCCTTATCTTATTTTCCCAATAAAATGGAAACAAAAAAGAAAAATGAAAATTTGTTGACCACAAAAATAATGAGTGGTAAAATTGAAATTCAACTCGTAATTAATGTTTGGGAATTTGAAACAATCTAAGTATGTTTATAGAATCAATCGTGTAAGAATATTTGACTGATGGAGAGACGCCCACATTTAATTATCTTTATTAGGTATTGGAAAGGAATACGATATTCTATATTACCATTTAAAAATGTTGATACAGATAAAGAAGTTATTCGTAGCTTCAGACAAGGCAAGGGCGTAGCCAGGATTTATAACAGGTGGGGGGGGGGGCAAACCATGGTTCATGGTCGTTCAAAATGTAAAATTTTAGGATAAAAAGAAAAGGCAAATGAAAACAAAACTTTTGAGATTTTAATTATACTTAACTTAAACGAATAACATTTTTCTTGGGTTTAAACTAAATTTATCCAAAACGTTCTTCACTATGCAGTCCTGATTTTCCTTCAAAAATTTTCGATGCACACTCATCAAACACAACCCAGTGAGTCTGTCATCACACATTGTATTCCTGAGCCAGGTTTTTACCCTTCGCAGGGTACTGAACGATCTTTCCACGGTAGCAGTAGTGGATGGGAAAGCACTTAATATGAGCAGTGCGTGCCTTGTTGCAGGGAAAAAAACATTAACTTCTTCCAAAAGTGCAGCCACTTCAATGTCCTTTAATTTGTCTTCTGCTAAATTCTTTTTCTTCCACATATTGTACCACAAATCTAATTCTGCAGAGACATCACCCAACTTATAAAATTCCATGAAAGATTCTGCATTATTTTTGAAATATTTTGAAGCCATTTTGAGCATGCTTGAAGGATGAAGATAAGTTAAAGCAAAAGTATTTTCGTTGGAAAAACTAGCATCCAAAGACGAAGTTAAAGAATCTAGAGAGGGGATGATTATTGACCGCTTCCAGTATTCAACTGCAGACCCAGATGGTGGATTACTTCTGTGTACTTGCTTTTGAGTGACTCGTGGTACTGACAACTCAACCCCTACTTTCTCTGCGATATCAAGTGATTTTTTAAATAATTCATAAGAAACATTTTCGACATCTTGTCGATCTTCTTTTATTACATCTAGAATATCATCAATATGTTTCTTCACCATAACCAAATCCATACTTTTACCTTGTAAAACGTTTACAACGGGTTCCAAAATTGCAGAGTATCTTGCAATTATGTTTAAGCCTAAGATGAATATTGGTTTAGTAACTGCACAGTGCAATTGGTAGGCAGATTTTCTTGTTTCATAGTTTCCTTCGACAGATAGATGTTCTAGTGCTTTAACAATGTCAGTGAAGCTTAATAAATCGGTTGACAGTCATGTAGAATACGTTGGTGCTAGAAATATCTGCAAAAGTGTCATCACTAAAACTAAAAAGTTGTTCGAACAACGAAAATGCAATGAACTAGCTACATCTCCTTTAGGCAGTCGTAAATTTTGGTCTTTAGCAAAAGCCATTAGTAAAAACTTTCGAACATCTTCATTTCCCCCCCCCCCCCTGACATCTATTGACGGATCGGTAGTTGCTGATTCTGTAGACAAAGCCAACGTTTTTGTGGATTTGTTTGCATCAAACTCGTGTCTCAATGATTCTGGAAAAGATGTGCCCCTAGTCAACTCTTCTTCATACGTTATGAAACCAATTCATTTTCAGTACAAGCTCTTGGAATCGATCATCAGTAGGCTTGATCTCAATAAGGCGACTGGCCCAGACGGTATCCCAGCCATTGTCTTAAATAAATGTTCCCCCGAACTAGTACCAGTCCTATCTAAGCTCTATACGATCTCTATATCTTCTGGGGAATTCCCTTCATCATGGAAGTTAGCAAATGTTCAACCTATTCCCAAAAAAGGTGATAAGACCGATCCCTCAAATTACAGACCAATTGCCATCACTTCCATTTTGTCTAAAATCATGGAAAAAGCCATCAATTCAGCAACTGCTCACGTTCCTTGAAACTAACAAACTCCTTAGTGACCACCAATATGGGTTTAGGCAAAGTCGTTCAACAGGCGATCTTCTTTCATATGTGACCCAAGTTTGGAACAATACAGTAGAGCAGTCCGGTGAAACAGTTGTAGTCGCTTTAGATATCTCAAAGGCATTTGACCAAGTTTGGCATAAGTGTTTACTTCCCAAACTCACCTCGTTTGGGTTAAATGATACGCTCATCAACTGGGTTTCTAGTTTCCTAGATAAAAGACGAATACGTGTCGTAGTTGATGGCTTTTTTTCAAAAGAAGTTAGCATTAACGCGGGCGTACCACAGGGATCCGTTATAGCGCCTACACTTTTTCTGCTGTACATAAACGACCTTATTTCTTCAACAACTAGCCCCATCCATTGCTTTGCTGACGACAGCACTCTTCACTGTAGTTCATCTCAGTCTACTCATAGTGATAATCCACCTTCTATGTCAAATCAAGAAATTAAAGCTGAAATGGCAAATTCAATCAACAAAGACATTCAACGTATTCTCGAATGGGGAAGCAATAATCTAGTTAAATTTAATGCTAACAAAACTCAGTGTTGCCTTATGTCCGCCAAAAAAGATCGATCATTTCCTGTTGTAAGTATGAATGGCTCAGTTCTTAAGTTTTCAGACTCTATTACTCTGTTGGGTATGACTGTATCTTCAAATCTCTCATGGGTTGACCATCTTCTGTCAGCTACCAAAACAGCTGCTCGTAAAATAGACTTTTGTACAGATCTAAGCAGTACTTTACCTCTCGACAACTCCTTTTGCTGTATAAGGCCCAAATTCGGCCTCATCTGGAATATAATTCTCACCTCTGGGTTAGTGCTCCCCAATACGCCCTCGATATCGTTGATCGTATTCAAAAGAGAGCGATTAGGCTTATAAATGACCCGTCCTTAACTTCTCACATACAGTCCCTTGAGCATAGAAGGATGGTTTCAGTTCTTTCTTTGTATTATCGTTATTACAACGGCTATTGTGCTGGTGAATTACATTCTTTGATACCATTTCCGGCTATCTTTGCGAAAAACACTCGGTTCGCTCATTCACATCATCAGTATGCAGTACAAATCTCCACTTGTCGTACCAAACGGGCGCAATCCACATTTTTCTACACGGCTTCTAAACTCTGGAATGATCTCCCTAGTTCCTGTTTTCCTCTCATTTATGATATGAGAAAATTTAAGGTAGCTGTTCATAGGCATCTATTGGCAATTCATTATCTCTCTATCCATCCTCCTAAGTGTTACTGAGTGCTTTAGCACGATAGGCCTTATTTAGCCTGTTCAGGTCCACAATCATAAAAAAAAATAATAAAACACAATACAAACATAGAGCACCTTTCAAACGACTTGAGTACACCAGCCATGGAGCATATTGATCTAACCAGGGATGGTTAAATTTTCTTTTCAAGTGAATGGTATCAGAAGCAAAATCGTAATTGGATGATGGAACCCAAGGGTTTGTCAACAATTCCTTCTTTTTTTCAGAAGGCAAGTTATTGGCACAACTAACATAACGACCAATGTCATTTTCATGGTAGCCATCGCGTTCTTCAGTTTGTTTAGAGGTACCAGTTCCAGAGACAGCTTTATGTAGATTTGAAGAACTACTTGAGCCTCCTTCAAAAATAGATTCCGATTTTGATGTTCCGACCATTTTATTTTCATCTTCATCACAATCATTGCTTCCACTTCCACTACTGTCATCATGAACTTTTTTCCGTTTTAGAGATTTTTGACCTAAAAATAATAACCTAATATCATTCTTGTTCTTAGTCCCTAGTATAAAAATTAGTATAAAACAAAACTACCATGTAATGATAGCTTATAATGTGGATATACTATATCCGATGTTAATATTTTTTCTCTAGATAAAAACACAAAATGAAATTAATAGCACGGATAAAGTGCTGTTTGATCTTTAATATGTGAAAATTTCAAGTTTTTATATTTAGTCCCATTTGAGATATCAGCTGTCAAAATCGGTGCATTATTGTAATTTTTGTTATAATTGGAAGGCAAAAAAGTCGGCATCATAATAATGAAAAATATATAAAATTATATTAATAATGCACAGAACCTTTGGCAAAGCTAATAAAAATTGTTTCACAAAGATACAAGCAAAGAGTAAAGAGCAATTGGCTATTTTGTAAAGGGCTGCAATTGAATTTTTTTCCAAACGTTGCGATACAAATAATTTTGAACAAAAATTAACATCGGATATAACATATCTACATTATAAGCTATCATTACATGGTAGTTTTGTTTTATTTGGTGCTGGTCGTGCAACCAATTTTCAAATTTTTGGACCATTTCTAATGTAATGACTCTAAAGTTTTAATTAAAAATTTAATTTTCTACTGAAATTATTTAACTTACCATTTTGTAACCAATTTCTTATATCCATATTGTCTTTTCTGTGATTTCTGTCTCTTTATTCTGTGGTAAAACTATTGTCCCTGCCCTTAGCTGGCTACGCCCATGAGACAAGGTATGCCAAGAAATCATCAATACAATAAATAATTAATAGTATTTAAGTTATGACGTTTTTAAATTACGAAAATTTCGTTAACTAAACGAAATGGACTAATTTATAGTTTCTGAATTTGTACAAAGACCTATAATGAAATAAGGATTTAGATGGATGAATACATTTAAGATACTTATAAAAACTTTAATTACAAAATTTTTTTAATATTTGTGTATATTAATCTTTTAAACCATAAAATCCGTTACCTATCTTAAAACGCAATATTAATCGAGTTTAACTTGATTAAAAGCAATAAAATGCATTCTGAAATTAGGTTATGGTTTAATTATGTTATAAATTACAATAAAATTAAGCTCATTGTGTAATTATGTTAATTGTTTCAGGTTACAATTTAAATTGATCAAGAGAAATGGTTTTCGATTGCGGTGCGTGTATAGCAAAATATTTGCTGTGCTGTTTTAATTTCATCATATTTGTAAGTATATATTATGTTATTTTGTTAAGTAAAAAATAGAGGTAAAAAAATAGTGTTCGGTGCAATATAATTACAAGGAAGTTAAATTACCTAACCTTTAATAATAACTAGGAATTTTCTGGGTTCCATCCTACTACTTCCTGCTTTCTACCTACTTATTTATCACTTGAAGCAAGTTAAGAGAATTTTTTACTTGAACAAATTTAATTGAATCTTTCTGTTTATGTAAGTATTCTGGTCAATGACATTTAACTACATGCGATGATGGTTATTTGGCTTGACAAATTTCGAAAATATCCTATTAATTAGGTAATCTAAATGTTAATTACTACAACTTGATTTTCATAGTTGTGGATTAGATGACATGTTATTAATTTCTTGACCGATATCGAAATTAAGAACATTAAAGTTTAGTTTGCTCAGTTTTGGTGTACTCACTATTTACTGAAGCAAGTACATATAACGCAATCACCTTCCTGATAGATAACATCGAGTTGTACAGGTGGATGAGTTGATGTCTAAACAACACAATTAGAAAGGTAAGTGATATTTAGAATGCAGACATTGCAGCACTCCCCTGACCACATGGTCAGTAAGTTGTGGGATTATGATTATACAGTGTAATAATTTATTAAAATTTAAAGACAATAATTAAATACTTACCAAGTCACAAATAATAATAGTGATAATTTTTGTTTACAGGCGGATTTTTTTATTCATCTTACTTACCTCCTACCAAACGATTCATTACTGTTTCGAGTGTCCCCGCAAATTTTCTCATTTCGGGAGTTAAGGCAATAGATAGGAAACTTAATGTGCTTTCTGAATTCCCGTTTCTTGCGTATCCAAGTTACCTACTCGAAACTGAATAAATATGAGAAAAAGTAAAAACAGGATGTGCTGATTGAGCAGTTTAATTTAAAATTAAAAGACATGTAGGGGAGACCGGGGGAATGTTGGCCCCCTAAGCTTTATTTAACTTTTTTTGTTATTGTTTCTTCTAAATACCTTCAAAAATAAGGGAATCATTGAAATAGGTCATCTTTCACTTAATCTTTATTCAAAAGTAAACAAAAAATAATAAAACTTGTTTTACAGGAAAAAAAAGAAAACCCTACATGGCTATCATTACCCCAACTAGTTGGGGTAATGGTGACATATGGCCACTATTACCCCAATGAACAGATTATAGTTTTCTAAGCACAATAATCGCATAGGTATAATTTTTTTTCGGTATCGGTACACGCCTTATGAGCCCAATTCCCACACGAATTACATCTCAACCATACCTCCCCATTTTTACCGAATTCACCGCACACTAAACATATGTCAGTCCCATTCGCATCTTTGTCCTTGCATTCGTCATCATTGTCCTCGTCTTCTGAACTTATTTCCCTGTAAGTTTTCTTATTCTTTCCTCTAGGTAACTTTACTCTCTTCTCAACTTCATGGTTTTCGTTATGATCGTCAATGACGTCGGGGGAAAAAACTTTTCTTTTATAGCTCTGTTTCGCACTAGGTTTCGCATGTTTTTGCTGTGGTAATAATTTTTTTTTATCAGCCTTTTCTTGGAGAACGTCATTATTTGGGGTGGACGTAATTATTTGGGAATGCTGTTTTGTGGTCGCCCTCCTACTCCCACTAGTTTTGGATTTTGATGGTCCCGGTAACGATAAAATTTCGTGGAATGACTTTTCAATGTCTGAATATTGGGCTTTTGATAGTTCTACTATTTCCAAATGTTTCTCGCATGCTAGGGTTTGACCCGACTGAGGAGCTGGAACTATCTGTCTTTCGGGAGTTTCCCTGACGTTCATGAATAACAGGAACGTCGTTGATAAGACGACTCGCAAGACCATCACAACCATCAGTGCTAATGGTTCTTTGAAGTGCAGCTGGCTCAAAGTCTTCCTCGGTGAAAACGTCTGGATTATAGGGGCAGATCCCTGTAGCTTTAAATCCTGTTATAGCTTTTTCTGGAGTAGCTACCCTGATAAATGCATTATTAAACAGCTCTGCAGTTTCGAAAGGGGTTATTTTTTCATGCGGGTGATTCCTTAAATATTTATTGCATTCTGAATTAAACGCTGTCTTCAGCGGGCCGTAAAAAGTGACATCAAGTGGCTGGATCTTATGTGAGGTGTGTGGAGGGATTGACCAGAGAATAATACTGTTGGCTTTGCAGAATTCATAAGCTTTTAGAGTAGAGTGAGTCGAATGGTTATCCATTATGAGGAGAACCTGATCCTCCTGGCTCGCTTTAACAAATTTTTGGAAATGTTCTAAATATTGCAGGAACAGGTCTTCTGTGATCCACCCTTTTTCCGAACAAGTATAGAGAGCTCCTACTGGACCCCCTTTTTGGAGTTGCGGATTCATTCTTTTTCGCGCATAAATAAACATTGGGGGCACATAAATTCCAGTTGCGCTAAAAGCACACACCACTGTAATATTTCTCCCTCTTTCCCAGCTTGTGGCGAACCCAACTTGTTTCAGCCCCTTCTTGGCTAAAATTTTCCCTGGCGTCTGAACTGTAGAAATTCCTGTTTCATCAGTGTTGAAAATTCGATGGGCCTTGAAATTATACTTTGCATGCACTTGTTCTAAATTATTGAAAAATATGGCGACTTCTTCCTTACTAAAAGCGGTTATTCGATTTATTGATGTTGCTTCCGGCTTGCGGAGAGCAATTGAGGGATTTCTTTTCATAAATCCCCACAGCCAATCATCACCGGCATTTATTGAAGCTTTATTAAAAGGACAAGGCAGATGATTTTTTACAGCATATTCATAAGCACATTTTTTGATTTCCGGTCTGGAAATTCCGTAAAAAAGTTTTGCTAGATGAATAACATGCTGCGCTAAAAAAAATTTCTTCATCTACTGAAAATACAGGTTTGCGCCCTAGAGAACGTCCAACATCGCTGTTTTGTTTCAATCTCTTTTGCAGGGTACTTCTGGGAATGTTGAAAGCTCTGGATACTTCCCTAACACTCCTACCGTTCCTAACCGCAGTGATGGCTGCCTTTAGCTGGTCACATTTCCAAGCCCCTTTTTCTGTTTGCCTGCAATAGGTCCTTGGCATCTGAAAAACGTATTAACTATCTCAACGTATCCTTAAACATGTTTGAAATAGTGACTCTTTTATTTTTCCAATGAAAAATTGATGTTTTCAATACTGATGGGGTAATGGTGGCCGGCTCCCATTACCCCACAGTAGCCGGTCACGATAACCCCAAAAAACACATGTTATAATGACAACAATGAAAAAATTCTAACATTAAAGAAATTGCTACTTACGATTGTTTTCTCCGAAGACTATTAATAACAAAAGAATACACAACAAACAGTTTCAGAAAAATCTAAACAATAATCTGAATTTCGAACCTGTCAATTCAAACGTTTTTTACAGACTGCGATACCAAAACTGAAATGTCATGCTGCTTTAATTCAAGGAATCGCCGACCTGATCTTGGTTAACTAGTTGAGCTACCCTTAAGGAGATGGCCTGTTGCCTGTTGTCCTGTTGTGAAATAAAAATTATACCGCGATATTTGGGGTAGCTCCTATTACCCCGGAGGCCATCATTCCCCCGGTTTCCCCTACGATAACACATACACAATATTTGAAATAAACTTGCAGAAACTAGCACATGTATGTCGTTAAATTTTCGTAATCAAATTTTATAATATATTTCAACTTATCCAATGTTTCATTAAGATTGTTCCTATTTTGTGTTAGGTCACTTAAAACTGTTTATAACCGCTTATCTAATTCACTTGCTCTTTTAGGAGTACTTATATACACTATTCTGCAAGGAGACATTATTATAATAGTACATGTCTTCCTGAAAAACTTTCATAATTCCAATGTGTTGGGACGCGCTTTTCCGACCCGTCTGTTGAGCCTGTTATGCCATCCTTCTACAGAATTTGTAGTCCGATGGCGTTCTCCATGCCAAATCCATATTCGACGAGAATTATCAATTCATTGATCAATAAAATTATCCTGGAATTCAACAAAGCCAACCACTTACCTATGTGGTTCCTTATTTAATCGAAAAAAGCCGAAGAAACTTCTTCTATAGCATTATGTGCGGCAACTTCAAAATCGAGAATACTTTTTTTTTGGTAAAAAAATTCTGTTGTTTTTTAATAAGATCAATTTAACTCATAAAAAATCGCATGGAGCCACAGTGAAATTATCACTTTGACAGCGGCAAAAGTTACAGCTACAAATGCACAAGTGGTTTTTTCACTTATTCATTTTCTAATCAATTATCGCAGTAAATAGTTTGACATTTATCAACAATTGACTGTATCATTGTGTTACTTTAAGAATGAGTCGATTTGGTGAATTTACGAACGATGAAATCATTCAAAGAGTGTGACTGCTAACATGGTTACGACCCAATCATCGAGCTGGCGACAATTTTCAACTTTTTTGCGACGCGACACTATTAAGTTTGAGCGAGATACTTCCATCGGAAAATTGTATACTATATTGCAAGATTGGGCATTTGATTTTTTTTTTTTTGTTAACCCTCTATCGCATAGAAATCCACATATGGATTAATAAACAAAACATTTTTTATGTGTGTCTGAAATTAATGTAGATCAATAGGGAACATCAGGTGTGTCATGTACTGCTTTTCAACATACCAGAAATATTTTTTTAAATTTGGCAACAGTGTATGTTATATCTCCAATTCATTTATTAGTGCAACGTGCGTGTGTACAGAGCAGTTAGAAATTTAGTGCAATTGTTTCTGGAAACATCCTGTTACTAGAGGTAAGTAATTCATATTTTAATTTTTTTTAGTACTAGTGGCATTTGTTCTTTACATTGCAAGTGCTATTTTCAAAATGTTTACTTTCGTTTACTTACAAAAAGGATATTTGATGCCCTGCCATATATGGCTACTTATGCATTGTGGAGAATAAATGTACTTTTTTATACCGGCCTATGCACTTTGACTTTAATGTAAAGTACGTATTCATTTATTGCAGAAATGAACTGTAAGACCTTTTATGGGACATTGAAGTACACTAATGAGATTCCAGGCGATGGTTCAATTAGTGATGATGATTTACTTGGTAATTCAGATTCGGAAGAGGAATGTTTACCATCTAGTAGGCCAATAAGCAAACCTAATATAATTCCTGACAGTGACGATGATGACACCGACGAAGAATATTTTCCATCTAATCATGCATCAGAAGATGAACAAGAAGATACCGAACCAGATATTTCGAAACCATCGTCGTCACGAAAAAGGACAAAAACACAAACAGGGACGTCTACAAAATAAAACAAAAAGGCAAGACTGCAAAAGGCAATACTGCAAAAGGGAAGATTGCAAAAGCTAAAAATAAGAAAGAAATAAAAGTCACATGGAATGACCAAAAAAAGGATTACGATCCAGAGAAATACAGATTTTTGGATACAACTAATTTACCAGAAAGTTTGGATGCATGAGAAAGTCCTTCAAACTTCTTTTCATTTCTGTTTCCTGACGAACTACTAAATATGATTGCCGCTGAAAGCTGCGCAGGATAATAGAAATAAACCGGTGAACATTACCAAAAATGAACTTAAACAATTTGTAGGAATAATTATGTTTATGTCCTTAGTTAGATTGCCTTCAACTAGATTGTATTGGAGTGCAAATGTAGGTCAATCACAAGTATATGATATAATGACCTGTAATAGATTTGAAGAAATCAAACGGTTTCTACATTTTAATGATAATACTCAATTTATACGTTATGGTTTACCTGGACACGACAAACTGTTTAAAGTCCGCCCCCTTATTGAAGGAATACGAAGACAGTTGCTCCTTGTGCCAAAAGAAGAATACTTGGCTGTGGATGAGCAGGTCATACCAACCAAAGCTAGGCACACTTTGAAGCAGTACAATCCTAAAAAGCCGAAAAAATGGGGCTATGAAAATTTATTACTTTGTGGATCGTCAGGCTTCAGCTATGATTTTGACATTTTTGCTGGTGAACAGAGCAACGTCATCCCTGAGGGTGCACCAAACCTTGGTGCTAGTGGAAATATAGTAACCAAGCTTACTAGTACGGTGCCTCGTAACAAAAATTATAAAATCTTTTTTGACAACTTGTTCAACAGTATAAACCTGCAAGTATACCTTCGTAAGATTGGATTACTATCATTAGGAACAGCAAGAACAAATCGAGTAACTGATAGCACAATGCCAACCGAAAATGAATTCAAAAAACGTGGTCGTGGTAGTATGGATGAAAAAGTAGCGACAGTAGATGGGATAGAAGTTGGATGTGTATGCTGGTTTGAT
Organism: Vesta saturnalis; assembly: GCA_036346205.1. Taxonomy (NCBI): domain Eukaryota; kingdom Metazoa; phylum Arthropoda; class Insecta; order Coleoptera; family Lampyridae; genus Vesta; species Vesta saturnalis. The sequence goes on along the minus strand of JARFJB010000994.1, from coordinate 2,793,345 downwards.
AATAAACTTGTAACTATGTTGTCGACTTACGTGGGGAGTTCTCCAGAAATCCAAAAACGACGTTACTTTAAAAAATACCACGAATATAGGGAAATACCTTGCCCCAAAGTTATAGAAATATATAATCAACACATGGGTGGAGTCGATATACTCGATTCGATGTTGGGTTTATACCGCATACACTTGCGCTCTAAAAATGGTACAAAAAATATTCTTTCATTTAGGCGATATGTGTGTTGCAAATGCATGGCTTTTATGGCGTCGCAAGACGGGCGAGTATATGCTATTGTTTGATTTCAAACAATGTCTTAGTGAGCATCTCCGGAGGTCAGGCAAAAACTTCCATAAGAAGCGAGGACGTCCCTTATCTAATATTAGTACACCAACATCGAGTAGAGGTGCAACTCCAACAGATGACGGTTATAGTAAAACAGTGAATGCGAAAAAACCCGTGATGCGGCAAGATATACCCCTAAATTCGGTGCGCAAAGACTGTATTGGCCACTTCCCTTCGTGGAAAAATAGTAGATTGCAATGCTACAATAATTATAAATTTCGATCATTTATATATTGTGAAAAATGTAAAGTTTATTTGTGTCTGAACAAAGACAGAAATTGTTTTTTAGCATTTCACACTTGACATTATATAATACATTATAAGTTTGCTTCAATGCATGATAGGCCATATATGGCGAGTACTTTTTTTATATTTTTTCTCTTTCCTGCATACCAAGCCATATATGGCTGACACATTTTTTTTCTTTATTTAACAAAAAAATAATGTTATATTTTGCTTATGTCTTAATTAGAATGAATAAAACTTGTTCCATGACTTAAAATATTTTTTTGATCAAAAAATAATAATTCATGCTGTAGAGGGTTTAATAATTGTGGACCTGAACAGGTTAAATTTGGCCTATCGTGTTACAGCACTCAGTAACACTTAGGAGGATGGATAGAGGGATATTGATTTGCCAAGCGATGCCTATAAACAGCTACCTTACATTTTTTCATATCATAAGTGATAGGAAAATAGGTACGAGGGAGATCATTGCAGAGTTTAAAAGCCGTGTAGAAGAATGTGGATGGCGCCAGTTGGGTACAAGTGGAGATTTGTACTGCATACTGATGATGTGAATGAGCGAACCGATTTCTAGCAAAGGTAGCCCGAAATGGTACCAAAGAATGTAATTCAGCTACGCAATAGCTAGTGTAATACCGATAATACAAAGAAAGAACTGAAACGATTCTTATATGCTCAAGGGAATGTATGTCAGAAGTTAAAGACGAGTCATTTATAAGCCTAATCGCTCTCTTATGAATACGATCAACGATATCGAGAGCGTATTGGGGAGCAGTAACCCATAGGTGAGAATTATATTCTAGACGAGGTCGAATTTGGGCCTTATGCAGCAGAAAGGGTTGTCGGGAGGTTAAAAAAGTTCCGATTAGATCTGTACAAAAAGCCTATTTTACGATCAGCTGTTTTTGTAGCTCACAGAAGATGGTCAACCCATGATAGATTAGAAGATACAGTCATTCTCAACAGAGCAATAGACGCTGAAAACTGAGCCATTCATACTTACAACAGGAAATAATCGATTGTTTTGGCCGACACAAGGCAACACTGAATTTTGTTAGCATTAAATTTAACTACATTATTTCCCCATTTGAAAATACATTGTATCCATTTGTTAATTGAATTTGGCATTTCAGCTTGAATGTCTTGAGACATAGAAGGTATATTACCATTATGCGTAGACTGAACTACAGTAAAGAGTGCTGTCGTCATCAACGTAATGGATCGGATTAGTTGTTGAAGAAATAAGGTCATTTGCAGGAAAAGCGTAGGCGCTAGAACTGTTCCATGCGGCACTCCCGTGTTAATGCTAACTTCTTTTGAAAAACAGTCATCATTTACGACACGTACTCGTCTTTTATCGAGGAAAATAAAAACCCAGTTAATGAATGCATCATTTAACCCAAACGAGGTGAGTTTGGCAAGTAAACACCTATGCCAAACTTGGTCAAATGGTCACTAAGGAGTTAGTTTCAAGGAACGAAAGCAGTTGCTGGTGATGACAAAATGGAAGTAATGACAATTGGTTGGTAGTTCGAGGGACCGGTCTTATCGCCTGTTTTGGGAATAGGTTGAACATGTGCTAACTACCATGGTGAAGGATATTCCCAGATACCGTCTGGGCCAGTTTCCCAGAGATCAAGCCTGCTGATTATCGCTTGTTGGGGCTTGTGCCGAAAATTAATCGGTTTCATAGCGTATGAAGAAGAGTTGACTAGGGGCACATCTTTTCCAGAACCATTGAGACACGAGTTTGATGCAAATAAATCCACAAAAACATTGGCTTTGTCTACAGAATCAATAACTACAGATCCGTCAAAAGATGTCAGGGGGGCAAATGATGTGCCAAAGTTTTTACTACTGGCAAAAATGTATGCCTGCCCAAAGGAAATGTAGCTAGTTCATTGCATTTTCGTTGTTCAAACATTTTTTTAGCTTTAGTGATGACACTTTTGCAGATATATCTAGCACCAACGTATTCTGCATGACTCGACCGTTTTATTAGACATCCATTTACTATAAGATTTATTTTTCAAAGATACTGCATCAGCACAAGCCTTATTGAACCAGGGTTGGGAACGTGAATGACCTATACGATCCTGTTTTTTGGGAATGTATAACTCCATGCCCATGAGGATGACTTCAGATACTGAAAGAGCAATGTTCAAAGAATAGGATGACTTAAAACAATATTCACGCCATGGAAACGTTGCAAAGAAGTCTCGTAAATCATTCCATCTGGCTGACTTAAAACACCACAAGGTTTTATTACTGTTTCTAACAACATCGGAATTAGGTGCAATAGCAAATGTTTCTGCACTATGACCATCTGGATTAGTAGTAGATGAAAATTGAAGCCAGTTAGAGTTATGAACATTGAAATTTCCTACAATTGAGATATCGCAAGATGGAAACTGAGACAGAAGATTTGAACTTTCAAACTAAGATAATCGGAGAACTCTTGAAAGTTACTGTCATTAGGACACCCATAAATGCAACAGTAAAATTTCACAAATTTAGGACCAGCACGTTTAAACCAAATCACGTCGAAATTTTTATTTTCCAAGGAAGAAATCCTCTTGCAAGCAATGCTGTCCTTGATATAGGCACATACGCCTCCTTTATATCGAAAGTTAGAGTGAATGTTGTATTGGGGATATTGCAAGTTGGGTGAATCAGAGACTTGTGTTTCAGATAGAAACAAAATGTCAGGTTTTAATTGTTCAAGATGTTGGTGAACAGGATTAAGATTAGACCTGATAGCGCTGATGTTGCAATAGCGGATCAGAAAATTAGAACTTTCGATGACCGAAGTCGCTTGGGCCCTGCCAGTTTTAAGCAAACCAATTGATAAAAAGGTACGCTTACAAAATGTTAGGTTATGACAGAACTGATATTAAACTGAAGTTAAAAAGGTTGACCTATCAGTGCGCTTGTAAAACCTTTTATTATATACTACGTGGATAACACATTCGTCATCATGTACACTCCGTATTCTAAATTGTGTAGAAGGATATATTCTGATTAATCAGAGAAAAGAAATGAAATAGGCATAAGTGTGTACTATATTAAGAGAATGTTAAAAACGAAAAGTCAAAATAATGCCGTTAACGAATGTTTCCTAAAACTATAAATTACCTTTTTCATAAAATTAGGTCAGTAGCAATAAAACACCATATACACCTAAAATTGCCAAAGTGTATATCATGTATCAATGCCAATTACATTCGCGAGTTTGACACAATTTGTCTATTTGAGTAAAATCCAAAAACTGTACAAATAAGTTTGTTGGTACTCTACACAGTCTAAGTGGAAGTCTGTCATTTTTTTAGCGAATATGCACGTAAAAGGCGGATTATGTACAATTTTCTCAAAAATTTTTTTTAATAAGCAATTTAAAATTGATACAATTTTAAAAAGAATCACACGACTACAAACGCGCCACGATTGGTCGCCATGTTTGTGACGTCATAATGTTAAATTAATCCTCAATAGTACAGTGTCAACGGCTTCTACATGTAAATTAACTAAAACTATCCGAAACTTAGTGCAAAAAAATTATTTTAATTTTTGCTCTACTTCCCATTGTAGTATAGTAAATGTCATGTCTTCTTTCAGCTACAAAAAAATCAAATCATGAGAATTATTTAAATGACATTATAACACCACCAATATATACACTTTTAAAATTTCAGTTTCCTATAGTACATGACCTAGCGCGTAATTAAAAAATAAAATACTAAATTAAACCATTCAATAACCGTGGGCAAATTTATAATTTTATTGTTTTAAATTACGCATAGAATTTTTTTTAAAGTTATGATTCTGGTGTTTAGTTAAAAAACTTTATTATCGAATTCTGTTTATTCAATTTATACGTTTACATAAATAATTATTAATTACAATATTATTATAAAAGCACGATAACCTTTAAGGTTTGACGTTTTTGATATATTTATCAATATATTGACGATTTAATCGATTAAAAGTCAAAACACTGTATCAAATGTACGCTACGATGAGTAAAAATAAACATTGTGACGTCACACGCGCTCTGGTTTGTTCGGGAACTTTCGGCGTGTTTCCGGTACTGGGTTCAAAAATGTATTTTTAATGTAATATAACTTTTGAATTAGAGCGAAAAAAAAACTAAAAATAGTTTTGTTATAACACGTATATATGATCTTTCCATTTATTACAAAAAAAATTTTTTTTTCAAAAATCCAAATATTGAGTACTCTATGACAACAACTCAAATTGATTGATTAATATCATTAGGCAATGAGAAATGCCTAAATCAAATCATATGTTAGTAAATGACAAATGTCAAAATAAAGTGCAATTATTCAAATAACATTGCATCAAATTGAACTTGCCAGCTGTGCAGTCCATTTCATCCATTTGATGTCTTATTAAAATCATTGGATGTTCGTTAGTAGGACAATATAATTATTGCCTGAATGTAGTGCATACCTTCTGAGATAGTCACGCAAGCACACAACTGAATCTCACGGGAGAAGAACCGTGCCGAATCGCAGCACATTCACAGAAATTCGCGTTAGATTTGACGCATAGATCTGACGCTTTAGCACTTCAATCAAATCGAACCCACTAATCAACGGTAGTAATAATATAAGGCCGATACTAATTCAAAAAGTCACTAGAAAAGTCACTTGATTGTGAAAGGTGTTACCAACCTAAAAAGTAACTAGAAAAAATAAATAGAAATGGTTGATATCGTGCGCGCATTTTTTTCCTAGGAAAAATTAGTTTTACAATTGACCTCCGATCAAAAATTTGGCATATTTTTCATTCGAAACATTGAGTACTCTGTGACAACAACTCAAATTGATTGATAAATTGCATTAGGCAATCAGAAATGCCAAAATCAAGTAATATGTTAGTAAATGACAAATGTCAAAATAAAAATTACTTCTACAATTCAAAAATTTGGCATTTATATGCCAGGTTGCTAGAACAGCATGATTCAATACCGCTTGAAGAAAAACGTTTATTTTTACTCCATTTAATGGATTGATATCAAAATACTCAATAGGCATGTACACTTATAACCATTATACCTAGTGAAAAATAAAAATTAAAATTAACATTCCTCATTAAAATTTGAAATTCATTCAACTCTTTTTCGGTTAGAATAGCAATGAAAGTAACATTTTACCTTTTTTGTGCCATCAAATTGTGTTTTAAGAGCTTTATCATGCCCATACTGCAGATTGTGGCATTATTGCGAATTAACAACTCACTTGCCAAAATTAAATCGTAGCATTAGAAATGGTCCCGTGTAGTGTAGCTTCATACCTAGTCATAATTTATGTTTGGACTGTTTGGCATTAATACCTTCGGCTTATCAGATACATCTTTATCCGTCGACAGTTCGATTTTTCTCGAGTGCAAACGTATAAGAAAAATATCAAAAAAATTGGATTTAGAAGTAACGTATAAATTCTATAAATGAGTTTACCTACACTAATATTCTCATGGCAGAAACCCATTTTGCGAAGCAACTTCAACCGTAACACTGAAAAATAAGATTTTAGTGCCTAATATATTAAATTCATACAGTCCACGGTTTTTATCAATCATACAGCTTCTAACCAATGTAGGAAGAATCAAATTCATACCCACTTAGCACTGTTCCGCGCAAAAATAGTTTTAATATAGTCACTACCGTAGTTATCACTTAGTGTTAGTAGTATAGCTAGGCCGATGCTGGCTCACATAGGGATTTACCTGTGTAGGAGAGAGACAGATAGGTAGGGAATTTTAATAAGTGAGAGAGAGGGAGGTCAAGGCTACGCCCTTTTTTAGGTCAAAATGAGGGGAGGGGTTAAAGTTCATTGACCTGTACGAGTTTCCTAATAACTGGTACCAGTTTCCCAAAAACAGGTCAGAAAGAGGTACCTGCTTCCCAAAAACAGGTCAAAATTGTCCTAAATTTTCTTAGCATCAATACAATTAGAGGTTTTTTCTCACGCTTGCGTAATATCTTTAAATAAATTAGTAGTTATGTAGTTATTTACATGAGTGTCGTAAATCAAGCTTTACATTACCAGTTAGATGTTTACGGCTTAGCATCAATACAATTAGAGGTTTTTTTTCTCACGCTTGCGTAATATCTTTAAATAAATTAGTAGTTATGTAGTTATTTATATATGAGTGTCGTAAATCAAGCTTTACGTTACCAGTTAGATGTTTACGGCTGAGGCGTAACCGATGCCGAAATTTCATAACGAGTAACGTACATTGATTTAACATATTATGTAAAATATTTTATTTCTACGTTTCAATTTTTTATTTTCTAAGTGCATGCAAGGTAGACTTTTTAAATAGAGAAAGCGCAATATTGTTACGGGCCAAACACTCACTAGAGCATCAGCCCTTAAATGTAATGTGCAGGCAACGGGCATAGCTCAGTGGTATCGGTAGCGTTCCTACGTATCACTCCTAATGGCACTCGTCACAACTCAATATCGTCAAAATCGGGGAAAAAAGGTAACAAAGGCACCACCTGTTAGACACATTTATAACGGAAAAACGTCATGAACTAGATCTTAATAATGGGCTAACAGGAAACCATAATGTTTACCTTTCTGAGAATTCTACTCCAAGAATTACACAAAGTTCACCTAAACTTCAATAAAATCCAAAGCTTCATTTAAAGTCCGCCAAATTGCGATAATAAAACTCAAAATCCATTAGACATTTCGATAAACTTCGTAAAATTATTGGCTCAAATAACAAAAAATAACTGGTCAATATCGTAATTAATTATTCAATTTAAAACGAAATTACGTCACAACAAAATAAACAACAAAATCGGGGTCGTAATACCTAATGCGAAAAATACAGTCACGTACCCAAACAAATAAAATAAACTAGCTTACCTGTGTCGCAAACCAGGTAAAACGGTGACTACTATCGGTAAATTGATTCTGTAAAAACTTAAAAAATAATTGCCAATACTCGCAAAACAAATACTGGCGTGTAAATAAGCCAGATGTTCGCTCAACGACCTATTTACTTTATAATTACCGTACGTTATTTATTAAGCTTATCTTCAAATAAAATTATATCAACCGGGTAAAACAACTAATTATCTCATAAATTTGAATGCAATCCAAAATACCTAAACTTTTAAATTTGGATAAACGCAATAATACTAAAGTTGTGAGAGAAGGATAAGATCACAAAAACATTTACACTTAAAGGAATAATACTCAATTTATAAATACTATGCATATATTGACAAAAATAAGAATTCAAATAAACAAACAGCGTATTGTCCAAAACGCCGAACAATCTAAATTTTACAAATCTGGCAGTAAGTAATTTTATATAGCGTACACAGAATGAAGCAAACAATGCACAGTCTGAAATATATTTATATGCGGTGAATACACTTCGTAAAATGAACTAAAACGTCTGAAGGACCGTTAAACAATATGATGGCCAGAAGCATATTCATCCGTCTAAATAATACAAATGAACTCTTTATTAAAACCACAACCGTAAACTCAGAAATATAGTTACCTTCACTTGCACCAAAAATAATCAATCGAAATTCTCCTTTCCTTTTCACAAGGATGTAACGGCAATGGACCTTTTTTGGTGTTTAATCGACGTAAACCAATGACTTCCTTACGTTATCTTTATACAAACTTTATTAACGACAAATCTTTAAACCAAAAAAGCCATTGCTACGATCACTTTTCTACTGGATTAACGTTAATATATACACAAATATAACTTTATTTACAGCGTTCTTTATTTTTTATTTACATAAAACTTATTAAAGCGTTAACTATTTACAGCGAGTCCTTTCATTCGATGAGCGTTTGCTGTGTACGCGCGAACCTAGCAAACCTGAACCTTTTTACCAATAATCTGCAAAGCAAATACGATAAGAATCCAAAAGAATTAAGGATTGGCTCTAGCAATAAACACCTCATCCGCATTCTATGGGCAAGATAATGTCACAATGGCAACGATACACGATATAGTGTACCGATGGTGCGTGAATCTGAATCATATGTCCCATTAAAAAAAGCTAACGGAAAACTCTTCTTTCCTACGGTAATGCGTAAAAAGTTCAATCTCCTCAAGCATATCATGCGTGCACGGCTATGCCGCGCAAACCCAACTTACTTCTCCTACATCTTAATCAGGACTGATTAAAATTCTTTCGGCTTTCGCCACATTGAATTCTGTCTCCAACAACGAATCACATACACTCATGCTTCAAATTTTAACACGCGCCAAGAGCGAAAGGCACATCGGCAATCGAACAGGAAATTACGTCATAAAAAAACATTCCACTATGCACAAGATCTCACGGTCCCTTATCAATGTAACTAGATATTTTTCATCAATCAAACTTTTTCGATACTGAACCTTAAAAACACGTACATAGACTCCAAACTCTTTGTCTGTAGACTAAAAATTTATCCAACTAACCCGCTGAACTGTCGCCGACACTTAAAAACGGAAACTAACGTTCGATAAAACAACGAATATTCGGTAGATTTTGAATACACGTGACAATGTGAATATCTCTAAATAGTCATGTAATTTTCAGGGATAAGATAGCTAGTGCTATTCTTTTCATCGGTAATAACACGAGTTAAAACCGATGAAAATTGAACGAGTGCGAATCAATAATAAGCATAGCACCAGTTAGATTAAGGAAGAAAACACATTGAATATTTATTATTAAATGTATGTAAAAGTTTCAGAAAGAGAAACAAAAGCATTAGAAACAATATTAGAAGATGCCTTTGTTCCTCTCATCTTATTGATAATTTCAGCGTGTCGTGTGGATTGCGTGTTCAAATACGACCTCAGTAAGTTTGAGTCATTGTGTTCAGTAATTTTCTTTATTACTTGTTGATCCGGAAAATTTGCATTGATCAAATGTGTTACTGATGTTGACCGATACGAATGATTTGTAATTATTTTAATAAATGTATCAATTCCGGCTTTTTTATAGCAGTATCTTTGATTCATTGGTATTAACTACAGGAATATTTTTATACCATCTTGTAGAATTGCTTAATTTCCAACTTGTATTTGGAATAAAAAAAAGCCTTTCTGTTGTTATACTTTTCGATCGGGTTTCCATTAATTTTAAAAATAAACGTACTGTGCACCACACATCAGGATTTTTTACTTTCGGGACTGATCATTTACTATCGTAGCAGCTATTGTTTCCTCCTTGATTGCCTTTATCGGATTGCTCTCAATTCTATTTGTAATCTGTCCCGAATTATCCATGTCTTTAGTGAATTACGAAACTAGTGCAAATACACCTTCGTTGCCACGCCATGCCAATTCTTTCGCGATTATGTTAAATCATTTTTTGTTAAGCCATTCAGGCGTATTCTCGTCCCAAACTTTTTGCATTTTAGCACATTCTTCTGTTGTAAATGCAACTGCACTAGTCTTTTTTTCTTGTATTCCTAGTAGTTGTTTTCTTTTACTATCACGAGCTACCCTGGCTTCTATAAAATCAATATCAGAAAATGGGTTGAACTTGATCTTATAATATATTGAATAAAGAATTTTTCGTGAATTCTTTTTGCAGCTGAATTCTATAAAAATGTTACTACACGTTCTTTATATTCTTGTATATCTTGCCTTCGCATATTACATGCATAACCTTGTAATATTGATACAAATTCTAATATTGTAGTGTTTTGGCTTAGTTCAATTCTTTTGGAAGCGCAAAATGACTTCAGTACCGGCTCTCCATCGAATACATACTGGTTCAATCGTTTTCATTTCACTTTATTTTTTAATAGCGCCAATCTGCCTGTAAGTAATACAGAGCTGTCATTGGCCTGTAGGTGTTGAAAAAATTATCATCGATTTGAAAGCCTCTTCTGCTAATTTAATTCTCTATTTGAATCAATCAAATATACAAAAATTTACCGTGTGACGTATGAACTGTATTTTCAATAGTAATACAACCAGTGCCTTGATTATTATCGATGATATTTCCGAGTGAAACCGAGCTGAAAATTCAAGGAGTACGTAGCATTAGTTTAATTTTCTGCTACCCTTTCACAAGCCATATTATCGATTATTAATCAGCTATGAGTTGTATTTGAGCAGAGAATATAATGAATGAATTTGGTATACAATACTGGGTTGTAGCTACATGGTGAGGCTGAAATTGCGACATTCGCTTCGCAACTTGTTTGTTCATTTGTCGTCTACGAAGAAGCGTAACCTCTCATAGAATTTACAATTTCTTTATGATGAGTAGATTGCATTTCTAATCAGTACTGAATACAATTAGGGTTTGTGTGACCCGTGATTTTTAGCAACTTCTGATCAGGATCACTTGCCAGATGCGTTGCAACGGTGGATAAATTTTCTATTAATAGTATCTAATCCAATTTTTTTAGCCGTTTCCTTCGTCCAAGATGATAACTTATTGATTCCAATGAGACAATCTTTGTACCAAAATGAGTCTGGTAGATGCCAGTTGAGATGTTCCGTTAAGAAGAAGCGATCTGTTGATGTATTTTTGGGGCGCTTTTCAAATAATTTGAAATATAACCGCACTGTATACATATCTTTTCAGCTATTTACTTCAAGCGCACTTCTTATTTCCCCCTTGACTAGTTTTTGAGAAAATGGGATTGTGCTTAATCCTCCCTGTGGAGTCTCCCTTATTACTTCTTCCAATTTTGAAATCCAATGTTATAGCAGCTGCGGCTTCATTTCCTCTCCAGACTAGTTCCTTGGCAACTTTTACATAAAATTTCTTTTGCAGTTGGTCTGGGGCATTTTCGACCTAAATTTGTGTTATTTTATTGTGTACTTTCAATGTAAGTGCTAAAGAACTGGCCGCTCTCTTTCTGCCTTACTCTGTAGTTCTTCACGTTTGACATCTCACGCTTTACTTTTTACTACGCAGTGAAGAACTTGTCTTGTAAGGTTTTAGCCACGCCGTTTCATAGTGCCTTTATGACGCCCTCTTTGTAGTCCGCACCGTCGTTGCGCCTCATATTCACAGCATAATATTTCAAAATTAATGCCAACCCGGAAATACTTGTATTTTCATTAATTATGTAATTTTTGGATGTACAAAACACGAAAAATTGACGCCACTTACTTTGCTTATTAACTGTAGTATTGTATGGCACAGACTTTTTTTATAAGTTTTATCATTTCCTCTTTCTGGACATTTATCCAGCGTTCTAAAGCCATTTCTATTTCGCTAGATTTCAAAAATAAAATCATTTCTTATCCAACGCATATTTGTCAATACTGACAAATTAATTTTGTTAGCGATCGACCACAATAAATCATTATCGACTAGCCGTACCCGTCGTGCGCTGCTGCGATCTCAGAATGGGGAGGGGAATATTTAAATTTTGTGATACACGTGTCTCATAATTATTCGAGTCAATCGACCCATGGAATAAAAAAGTTAAAAAAAACTCAACCCGTTATTTTACCCCCTTAGGGGTGGAATTTCGAAAAATCCCTTTCTTAGTGGATACCTACACTTCAAAAAAACACACCCTCTGTCAAGTCTGTAGGACCAGCGGTTTAGACTGTGTTTTGATATATCAGTCAGTCACTGAGTCAGTCAGGACTTTGAATTTTATATACACAGATTACCTATTAAGATTGCTACAAAAATTACTAATCAATAACCTAAATTTAATAATACCTAAAGTTAAAGTTAAATTGCCCTCTAACTTGATTTGAGTCTAGTTTGATTTCTTTGTTTTGGTACTTCACTCAAAGACTGCTGTATTAACTGAACATTTAACCAGTTTGATGCATTCACAGTTCATTAGACATTACAACTCCCGTGGTAGTACATGGTTACTGAAACTGGATACACCATTACGTCACTTTTGTTTCATGTAGACAGAATGAACTGAAATAATTGGTTATTCTCTTATTCTGCTTAACGCTAAAACAGTCATATAAGCGATATTAGCGAATGGAAGAATAAAAAATTAATTATTCCAACACCATGCACAGATACCAGTGGCTTAATAATAACAAATAAATGCACTCTCGCATTCGCGGTGAGATAAATGGTCGGTGTGTGAGAGAGAAAGTATGAGGGCTTGGGCGCGCGCCGTGTTACAATAATTAAAACGAAAAATTAGGTTATCACGTTTTTCCGGGAGATTTTGCCAATTTTTCTCTTCATAAAAACCTTCCTCAGACTTCAACCATTACTCGAAAAAAAATTGGCAGAATTGGTCCAGTCGTTCTCGAGTTTTGCGCTTAGCAACACATTTGGCGATTCATTTTTATTTATATAGATGTAATAGTTGCACGTCACTAACTCTATGACGTTACTATTACACATCCTGGGAAAACCTTTTTAAGGTATTGCGAGGTACGTAATACAACACACATATGTGATGCTGGTGAACTAACGTTATAGTCCAGTCAATGACCAGTTTCCCGTATAATTTTGCCACACAGCTCTGATTTTCATAAAAATTTGTACTTAGGTTCTACTTGCCCTCTACTTCAAAGTTGACCCTGTACCGAGGGTTGCTTTTACCCTAGGGGTGGATTCCACCCCTTTTCAGGGGTGAAAAATGTTTCATTGAAGATAGATTGACTAATTCTAAGCAGCTTTTGTTCTATAAAGTTTTTTCTGAAAGTCAATACTTTTCGACTTATTCGCGAGTGAAGGTGTCAAATTTTCAACCAAAAAAAAACTACGTTTTCAGACGGTTTTCGCGAATAACTCAAAAAGTAAGTATTTGATCGAAAAAATAATTCTTATTAAAAATGTAGCTTATAAAAAAACAAATAATGGTGGGTTTATGGTGTCTGTAGACCGAATAAAAACAGAGTAATAGCTTGTTGAAGGTTGGTTCTTATTCCTCAAACGCCAAAATTGAAAGTTTTAACGTGAAATAACCAAAAAAAGAATGCATTTTGGGGGAAAAGTTATAGAACCTTTTTTTAAAGTGCTTGAAAAAAGCCCCATAATTACCACCCCAATTGTAAATAATCGTTACCGATTTTCAATTCACTTTATTTATGTACGTGCTCTAGAAGTTTGACCGGTTCAAAGTGCTTGGTTTTGAACAAAATTAAGCTTGAAGTGAAAAGAGCATTTTTATAATCTTGCAAAAAATTGCCTTTTCTTCAAAATAACTCAAAAACTATTAATGATGTACAAAATTTGAGGTTTTCCAAGGAATTTAATTTTACAAAGGATTCAAAATTATCTGTAAGTAAAGAAAATTTTTTATCGAATTACAAAAACGAGAGTCGTTTTATAGAGTAACTCAAGCTCATATTTTTTTTTCTAAATCGGGAACAATATGATGCAGAATCTTTATCGGGATGCATAAAAACTGAAATTAATAGGCATATACAGAATGAGTCATTTAAATTGAATGTTATAGTTGGCGCATCTGGTGGAGCTCAAGCTAAAATTAACGAAAATTATCCAAATGCTGAATATATTCACTGCAACGCCCATCAGTTCAATTTGGTTATGTCGAATGCTGCATCCATCAGTCGCAGTGTACGTATACTTTTTGCCAATTTGTGTTTCATTTGTTCCTTTTTCTCAAACTCTCCCCAGCGAACAGCCGTTCTGGAGATTGTAGTTTGCAAAAGATTACCCCAGGCTGTTACTACAAGGTGGAACTGTAATTCAAGAACTGTTAACACTGTATTTGAGTGCAGAGAAGAGCTTATCGAATGTATGGAAGAAATTGAGTATAGTAATAAAATAAAACATAAAACAACAATTGAGCAAGCTTCCGGACTTAAAGGCATGCTAAAAGATGAAGATTTTTTATTTTGGCTAAAGACATTCCATAAAATAATGCCGCATGTGAAATCAATGCAGTTTATGTAAAAAGTACCATTGAAAAGTTCACGGATGAAATTTCTAACATACGCAATAATATTGGTTCGACTGCCAATATTCAAGAAGATGGTGTAGAGAACAAGAGTAATCAAAAAACACGAAAGAGAATATGAATAGAGACATTCACAGGAACAAAAAACAGAGAAGCCAACGAAATTTGCGATGTCATAATCAGTGAAACAAGAGCCAGATACAAATCCACAGGTCACCCTATTGCATCAAACCTTTTCCAGTCTTCAAGGTTCCAGGACTACGCAAAAAATTTTCCTGACCCGTATTTGTTGAGTATGGTAGAAGCATATCCACATTTGGATGAAAAGATATTAAAAACTGAACTGTACGATAGGGAAGAATTTCGAAATATTTCTGGAGCCCTCTCATTTTTTTCATTTATTAGGTCAAACCAACTTCATGCTGTTTTTCAAGAGACAATCAAATTGCTGGAGATAATTATCACAATACCGATGTCATCTGCAGAAGCTGAGAGATGTTTTTCAACTTTAAAGCGAATAAAAACCTTTTTAAGAAATTCTATGTGTGAAGAGAGGCTATATCTGCGCTTGCTATGTTGTCTATAGAACGAGATCTTATCACCAACATACCGGATTTTAAAAACAAAGTAATAAGAATTTTTGCAAAAACTAAAAATCGCAAAATTGTTAATTATTTTATTAATAAAAAATGTAAACAAAAATTTAATACGTAGAGCACCACCTATTTTTTCAGCAACCACCGTCACTGCCACGATTGAAATCTTACTGTTTGAATACATCCCATATACAGGGTGGTCTACACCAAACGTTAAAAATTTTTTGGGTGATAGAACAACATACATGTGACACAATAAAAAAATTCCATTTCACACACCCACTTAAAGAAAAATTATTTTGATTTTTTGCAAAAAAAACTGTACATTTACTCAAAAATTCCGAAATTCTGGGATATTTTGATGGATTCCTCGGACTTGAACACTACTATTGTATTCTGTATTAAATTTCAAGTAAGGATAGATAGCTTCAAAATTTAAGCTTTCAGAAGACAGGATGCAACATTTTATTCGTCACTATTTAAGTACAGTTATGCTAGTTTGAATAGTGTAGAACGTAGTTTGAGAAAAATAATAATTCAACTCTACCAAACTAAAAAGATACACATGTCGACCGCTGGTGATAGCGTAGCTATCGAAACGCGTTCGGTGTTTTTTAATTTTTTGTGGTACATGGGTGTATTTTGTTTGTTGCACATGAATATTTTTATTATTATAACTATAATATAAGGTTACAGTTAATTCTTATAGCCCACCTTAAGATGAGATAAGGCATCATTCACAGATGTTATGCATTTCCACATATTCCTGATTTGAAGACGACATCTTGAGATGAGTAAATGATCCAAACCCACTAAAAACACTGTATCCAAACAAAACATAACATCTGTGCGTGATACCTTGGCTGTACTATATCATTCCGGCGAATAGACAAGTAAATGTAAATTCAAAACACTTATCACCGCAACAGCACGATACAATTAACAACGCTAATTTTGTTTTAAAAAGAACAAACCTTTATGCTAAGAGGGACAATCAATGTGAACGTAAAAGCAAAATAAACTGGCCATCAGCTGTCAACAGCTGACAACATTTGGCACCGATGTTAGTACAGTATGCGGATTTGCCAGCTTTTTACACTAAAAAGAAACTAGATCTTAAAGAAATCAAAGTATCCAAATACTTGTTTTAAATTGGCATGACATTTTATTCCGTCGATGACATGTAACGCTTCAGAAAATGAACAAACTATATGCAGTTTCATTGGCTAAAACCACGCCTTGTGATTAATGAATTAAAGTTTGTTCATTTTCTAAAGCGTTGCACGTCATCGACGGAATAAATTGTTATGCCAATTTAAAACAAGCATTTGCTTACTTGGACTTCTTTAAGATCTAGTTACTTTTTAGCGGAAAAGTTGGCAAATCCGTATACTGTACTAACAGCTGCTGACAGTTTATTTTGCCTTTACGATCGCCAATTTTCCGTTTATATCCAGTGTCCCTCTTAACCATAAAAATGTGTTCTTTTTAGAACAAAATTTGCAATACCTTAAAAAGGTTTGGCAAGGACGTATAATCGTGACGTCATAGAATAATGACGTGAACGGTTTTAAAAATTATTAATCTCAACTGTATAAGATAATAAATGACATGTTATGTTGCATTTGCCAATAAAATACAAAATCTTCACGTTGCCGGACATTGTATACAACAAAATCTACAAGAAAATGATAAATTGTACAGGGTGGCCAACTAAGAATGCAGGGTACTGGGAAACTATCCATCGCAAAAAAAAGTTATTACTAAAACGGTCAATGCAAAAACCTGGAAAATATTTTCAAGCTTCTGAAATGGCCGCTAGGGGGCGTAACTGCAATCTTGAATCTAAAAAAGTGATGTTTCTGTGAATTCTGCTATATTAACCTAATAAAAAAATAACTGATCTTTAAAGTCGAGGATAATCTGAACTTTTTTTTGGCACTTTTTGACGTATGTCTAAAAATAAAGTGGTGGGGGGTATTCAAAGGTTTCCTTAAATAACCCCCTGTATCTTCGAAACGGCTAAGCCGATTTTAACAAACTTATAGCATAGAAATAAGCTATTCTTGGGCTACAAATGTTATAATATTTGAAGTTTTGTTAGTTTCACATGTCGTCGCTAGAGGGCTTTGTTCGTCATTCCAACAGAAACTGTTAAATTTCGCAAAAAAATTAAATGCATTGGTATAACTTTTTTTTCATGAACAAGTAGCTAAATGATGCCTAAACAAGCTCGCAAAAACCGCATCTCGATGTCTTGTTCCTAACCTAAAATATCGGCCAAAGAAAACTTTACACGAAAATCCCTTAAATTTGTATTATTTTTAACTATATTTTTCTGGAATTGTTTCTATTATGTAAGTTGTGGCCCTAAAAAGGACCGATTTAAAGGAGGAAGGTTTTTAATTCCCCCGTAAATGCTCGAAATGCTGACCATTACTCTGTGCATTGCTGAGGACTCTTATGGGTAGACAACACTGCAGGTTCAATTTCGGCTCTGAATAGGTTACATAGAAATTGCGATTTTAAATGTTTGTAAATTTATACACCAGAATAAAATCACCCTTTTTGAAATTACTACGGGCAAGTAAGCAATGCTAAAAGTTATGTTTAAATGCGTATTCACTATGGATGTATACGAAAAATACAATTAATAGAAGCAGGCAAAACATACATAATCTCAAATTGTCAATAGTTGTCAATACTTTCGCGTTACTTTGAGCAATTTTTGTGCTTTCAAAATGCGTTTTACGAATAATGAAGCTGTTGATATGCTTGCGGTTTATTTTGAATGTCTTCAGAATGCCTCAGTAGCTGAAAGAGTTTACGTGGCTCGATATCCACGCGGCTCTATATCCAAATCGGCGTCCTTGCGATGTAAGAGTTTTTCCCCGATTAGTGGCCAGCTTACGAGCCAATGGTAGTTTTCGGTCTACGTTTCAACGGCAAAGAATTAGAAGAACACAAGAAAATATTAACCGTGTACTGGGCTATATTGAAAGAAATCCTCATATTAGCACAAGAGCATTATCCACTGAGTTGGGCATATCACGGACAACGGTTCAAAATATTTTGAAGGACCATAGGTAAGTTCCAATGGCCATCAAAATATATAGGTATTCGTTTAAACCTTTTTAATTACTTTAAGAATGCACCCATATCATGTCGTATTGCATCAGGCCTTGAAAGAGGAAGATTTTGATCGAAGGTTAGACTATTGCCATTGGATGTTAGGCATGATACGCGAAAATAGAGAATTTTTATTTCAAATTCTTTGGACCGATGGAGCTACCTTCAGTAGTGACGGGAGAGTCAATCTGCACAATATGCATTATTGGTCTGCAGAAAATTCCCATTGGTTACGTGAAGTTCAGCGCCAAGCAATTATTGGGCCATATTTTTTCGAGCAACCCCTAAATGTCAATGTATTTCTTAACTTTTTGGCCAATCAATTACCGCTGTTGTTGGAAGATGTGTCTCTGGAAACAAGACAAAAATTATTTTTGCAGTTGGATGGTTGCCCAGCACATTTCGCTATTAATGTGCGAGAGCATATTAATGCAGTATTTGAACAGCGGTGGATTGGAAGAGAAAGTCTGTTCCCATGGCCTCCGCGATCGCCAGACTTAACTTGCTTCGATTTTTATTTATGGGGGCGCTTAAAGGACATCGTGTTTTGGACTCAACCTACTACTAGAGAAGATATGAAAAACCGGATTCGTAACGCAATACGTAACATACCGAGAGCCGAAATTGAAACTGGAGTTTTGTCTAGTCATGAGAGGCTTCAGCAATGCATAGAGCGTGATGGTCAGCAATTCGAGCATTTACGGGGGCATTAAAAACCTTCCTCCTTTAAATCGGTACTTTTTAGGGCCACAACTTACATAATAGAAACAATTCCAGAAAAATATAGTTAAAAAAAATTAAAATTTAAGGGATTTTCGTATAAAGTTTTCTTTGGCCGATATTTTAGGTTAGGAACAAGATATCGAGATGCGGTTTTCGCGAGCTTGTTTTGGCATCATTTAGCTACTTGTTCATGAAAAAAAAGTGATACCAATGCATTTAATTTTTTTGCGAAAATTAACCGTTTCTGTCGGAATGTCGAACAAAGTCCTCTAGCGACGACATGTGAAACTAACAAAACTTCAAATATTATAAAATTTGTAGCTCATTTCAACGCGCCCAAGTTTGTTAAAATCGACTTAGCCGTTTCGAAGATACAGGGGGTTATTTAAGGAAACATTTGAATACCCCCCACCACTTAATTTTTAGACATACGTCAAAAAGTGCAAAAAAAAAAGTTCAGATTATCCTCGACTTTAATATAGCAGACTTCACAGAAACGTCACTTTTTTAGATTCAAGATTGCAGTTACGCCCTCTAACGGCCATTTCAGAAACTTGAAAATATTTTCCAGGTTTTTGTATTGGCCGTTTTAGTAATAACTTTTTTTGCGCAAGCCTCTACGATGGATAGTTTCCCAGATACAGTACCTCGCATTCTTAGTTGGCCACCCTGTACTATTAACATTCATTGTAATTGTGATATATAAAAGATAATCTTAAAATTAGTTTCTTTTAAAGATAATTTGAAATTTCAGAACTTAAATCAATTTTAGGTATCGCCCATCACATTGGTTGACACGGTAACATTTTCAGTCAGGAGTACAGGGAATACGATTTACCAGTCTGGTAAAATAACGACTACTTAGTACGAAATAAAGTAACTTTCTGCATTATCTTAATCTAAAATTAAACTATGCCAATAATGTTCTATTCGGGAATGTTCAGTTTCTAATAAATTTTGAATGTATTCCATTGTGAAAGAAAAGAGATGTGTAACGAGAAATTTCTGATCTAATACAAATTATTTAATAATATTCCCTTACATTAACTAATTCCTAATTTTGTTAATCTACTACTTTGTTTACAGATTGCTGGAACTGTGATTCTAGGAGTAGGAATATGGCTCGCAGTAGACAAAAGTTCCTTTATTGCACTAACAAAAGTCGTTCCCAGCGAACATTTAGAGGTAAGTTTTACTTTATTAACCTCGAAATTTGTATCGAATTACAAATTCAAAAGGTCAAGTTTGTAAACCTTGTACATGAGTCAAATTTAGAAAGCTAGAAAAGGTTTTACAAGTAAATTATTTGTAATCACGTTTTCATTCGTGCAACGAATTAATTAGTAACAATTTAGAGAGAGCGTGATTTAAAATTTAAATATTTGACACTTGTTGCTTTTTCCTAATAAAAAAAAAGTAAGATTGCATTAAAGAAGTATACAAAAGATAAATAGGTTAAGCCCGATTTTAAAAGCAATAAAAATAACTATAAAATCAAAACAATTCGGTTTTCTGTCAGATATTGATTGTGTTTATTCCGCATTTAAATTACTGCTGAGCGTAAAGGTATTTTCTACTTCTAACTAGGGCAATTGAAGTGGATAAAACTGTAAACTCAAAACTAATAACACGTCTTGTAATAAAAAATATAGGAATGGAGGTAAACTAGTTTCCTATTTTATACATTGTGTATTAGTCCAAGTTCTTTGTTACTATTTACTAATATTGATCGCGGTTCATACAATGTTTTTACTCATTTAGATTGGAAACACCGCTGTAAAATTTAAAGTTATCCGATTTCAACCAATTTTTTTTAAATGTCGAGTAATAAAAGATCTACGTCGAGACAAAATTTAAAATGCTTATTCTAATTTTCAGGGCATACTACGATACTTTTTCGTAGTAGAAAATGGAGAATTTTTATTAGCGATTTTTGTATAAAGAAAATTTCTATGCCACTGCATTCAGAGTGCCTCCAAATAGCTGCGACCAAAATTTTATAAAAATCTATTTATTAATCACAAAGTTATAACAACTTAAAATTCGAAAACTCACTAAGCTAACAGGTACAAAAGAACACCCTGTATCAGTAGATTGCCATGGAAATTATTATTCATGTTTTAATAATTGTTAAAATAAACCAACAATGGAGAAAGTAAATGAGACAATGTCAGACATATTTGTAGAATAGACACGCAGGTCGTCGTATTAGCAGCGGTACGGCGAACAAAGTAGATATTCAAGGAAACTGGTGCGGTATCAAAACACTTTAAAAATTAATCTGTGCAAAGGAGGAACAGAAATGATCAACTCATTTTAGAAATAATGCTAATACCAGTTTAAGAAATGACAGTATAAATTTGAATGTTCATTGAGAAACTATTCGGTGATGTCTCAAAAGAAACAATATTAAACCTTTTAAACTGAGGTTTTTGCACGCATTGCAAGAAGGCGACGAGGCCCAAGCAGAATGTTTAAACAACAGAAATTTTCTAAAAAATGTATTGTTTACTACAAATGGAGTAGTATCGTAACAAAATTGTCTGTATTGGGCAGTCGATAACCCCCACTGGGTAATATACTGTAAAAGCCAGTATTCCCAAAAAATCAACATCTGGTGTGGCATACTAAACGAACGAATTATTGGTCCTTTCTTTTTTGAGGAAAACATTAACGCGCAGAACTTTTTACAGTTTTTAAATACCGATTTGTGGGATGCCATACACGAGATTACAATTAATGAACGATTAAATCTACTTTTCCAGTTAGATGGATGTTCAGTTCATTATGCCAGAGCTGTGAGGCAATGACTGAACAAACATTATCCCAACCGATGGATAAGCCGTGGTAATCCGTTAATACATTGACTACCGAGATCTCCAGATCTAACAATTTTAGACTTCTTTCTTTGGGGACTACTCACACAGAAAGTTTACCAAACCCGCCCAAGAGACAGAAACGAACTATGTGGAAGAATTCGACAGGCATGTGAAGAACTTATCCCACAAGAGCTGAGGAATGTGATTTAAAACATCCGTAAGCGCTACGACAAATATACGGGGTGCCCACGAGATCACTTTCCGGCTTTTTTTATTTATCTATCGATTTAAATGAAACTTGGCAGGGTTGTTACTCTAACCTTTTTATCTTTGTTAACTTTTTTACTAGAACGTTCTAAACTTTATTTTTGCCGTAGCTCAAAAAAATTAAATGGAAGCATACCACTTTCATAAAACTACTAAATGCAGTATTTTAAAACGAATTTAATGACGTATAACACGTTTTGTCATTTTTACCCATTTTCGATTTAAAACATTTTTATTTTTATATTTACGTCTTACTCATTAATAAAATACACTTCGTATGTCACAGCACATCAGAGTTGCCATGAAAACAATAGGTGGCTAGGTTGCCATGGAAACACTATGGTAAATTTAAAAGTTTCACAGGTAATAATAAAGGTTGTTGTTTATTAACATAAAACTAATATTTTACTTAAAAATTAAATTAAAGTTTGTACTTAGTTTAATTATGAAATTAACAAAAATGTTTACCAAGAGTGAGCAGGTTGATATACTTATTATGTATGGATATTGTGCCAAAAATGCAGCGGAAACCGAACGAGTTTATCGGCAAGAATATCCTGAGCGTCTTCATCATCCTACAAGACAATACATTATTTACCTTATAAGAAAAATGCGCCAAGAACCAGATAATTTGCAACAACATTTTATTATTAATGAACAAACGGAAGAAAATGTAATAGCATATGTCATTCAAAACCCCACAGCATCCACAAGGGAAATTGCCTTTGAATTAGACATTGGCGCAGAATCAGCAAGAAAGATCTTGAAGAAACATGGATACAAATCATTTAGGTACCTGCTTCACCAACATTTGTACGAGGGAGATTTTGTTAGAAGGCTGGAATATTGCAACTGGTTCTTGGAACATAACGATCCCGATAATAGCCTAGCCAATTCTATTTTGTATTCTGACGAGTCGAGATTTACCAATAATGGAATGTTCAACCGGCAAAATACAAGATATTGGTTAACGATAAATGAACACCGAATGATGGAAGGTAATTTTCAAGAGATATTTGAAGTAAATGTATGGGCTGGAATAATTGGTACTCGTATTGTGGGACCGATTCTTTTCCAAGGGAATTTAAATGCAGAACGATATTTGGGTTTTTTACAACATGAAATTGAAATTTTTTTGGAGGAATTACCTTTGGAAATAAATAATCAACACCTTTATTATCAACAAGATGGTGCGCCGGCTCACTACGGTATTATTGTGAGAAATTACTTAGAAGAACGATTTGGAGAACATGTTATCTCTACCCGTGGACCGATCCGGTGGCCTCCTCGTTCGCCTGACCTTACACCTCTTGACTTTTTTTGTGGGGCCATATTAAGGAGATTGTTTACCGAACACCGCCAACAACACTTAACATCTTAGAAAACCGTATACGAGCGGCATTTGCTAGCATTACCCCCGACATGCTTAGGAATGTCGTAGAAAACAACGTTTTTCGTGTTAGGAAATGTCTAGAGGTGGAAGGGCAGCACTTTGAAAATTTAATTGGGGGTTAAAAGGTCCAAAAGTTATAATCTAATACCTATTGTTAATGTTATATTATTGTTAATGTTATATTATTGTTAATGTTATTAATTTTTTTAAATTATTTTTAATACTGTTACATTATTACACTCTGTTTGTTTTAAAATAAATTGTGCTGCTTTAAAAACAACTCTCAGACGCGCCCATAATGCGGGAAAAATAAAGTTTAGAACATTCTAGTAAAAAAGTTAACAAAGATAAAAGTGAGTTTGCATTTTTCTGGAAGTGAGTTAAGTATGATTTAAGAATGATTTTAAGATGGTCATGGCACTCTGGATGAGAAAATAAAATTCAATTTTAAAATTACATTTGGAAAAAAATCGATTTAAATATTACGCAATTGGCCGTAAAATGACCTCCAGAATCGGAAAAACAAAAAATATACAGGGGGTGTCATTTAGAAATCAAAAGTTAAGGTTATTTCCGATAAAACCGGAAGTCAGAAATGCTTGTCAAAAATTCCTAAAAATGACGTTTGGTTAGAGTAACAACCCCGCCAAGTTTTATTTAAATCGATAAATAAATAAAAAAATTGCAGCTGGAAAGTGATCTCGTGGACATCCGGTATAGTTTTAAATATATTTTTATAAAATTTTGGTCACAGCAATTTGGAGGCACTTCCAGTGGCAATAGAAATTTTCTTTATAAAAAAATCGCTAATAAAAATTCTCCATTTTCGTCTACAAAAAAGTATCGCCTTAAAATTGGAATAAACATTTCAAGTTTTGTCCCGACGTGGATCTTTTATTATTTGACATTTAAAAAAAATGGTTGAAATCGGTTAATAACTTCAAATTGTACAGGGGTGTTACAATCAAAATGAGTCACACTGTATATGTTTGATAGTTTATTGAATTGCATGAGTCTTATTCATTTTATAGCAAATGCATTGTAACCATTGTGTTTTAAGCAATAAAAACAAAATCGTAATTTTAAGAAAGTTATTAAGAACATTTAACCTGTTTGCTTTGTGCCTACATCTTTTCAAGCAATAGGCTATTTAGTATGTTAACGTCGGTAGGTATGCTATTAATAGATAAGCGGACATTTGTCAGGTTGATGACCAATAACAATGTTAATACACTATACATAATATTACAATCTAGTAAATAGCACTGGTAGCATTGGGGTGTTTATTTTTAGTAGTGAAAAAATTTGAGAATATTTCTATTTGTTTATACATAAATATTTGTCATTTTTGATCATATCTTAATGTAAAAAAAAAACAATTACTGCTATTTTAATGCCATTTTTGAGTTTTAAGTGGTAAGCTGGGACGGCATGATTAAATATAATTGCAACTAATTCACTTCATTACCATTCGTATTAATTAAACTTAGAAACATTGGTATAGTAGTAGAGTTTAATTGTTTTTGATAGAACAGAGTTTTGGACATAAGCTATCTAAGGAGGCATATAGCAGACTTATAAACACTTAAATTGTAATAACTAAGTTTTCTATAGAAAAGATTTTCTTCGAGAAAATATGGATGTACTAGACGTTTACTCTACGCAAGTTTTAATGAGCTGTTATTCTATTACGCAGCTATAGTACGTTCCAGAATATCAGAGAGTAATAAATCACCTTCACAGATCTGTAAAATGTAAAAATCTACTGCTTTTAATATACTGAAATCCCAACCGCACGTCTATGAGTTTGTAACAAAATTTCTCAAGTTTTAAAATATTTATTTGATTTGGATTCAATTTTACATTTTTAACCTTACTGTTATACAACTTAATATACATTGAAGTACTTTTGGTTGCCTATACTATTATACATAATAAATTCCAATTTTATAATAGCTGTTCAAAAATTTTTTAACACATTTGGCTAGTTCATAAAAGTTCTGCATTGCATGTCTGGTTGCTGAAGGATTCCTTTAAATAATTTTCTGAATTAATTTCACTCTTCGCAAGAAAGATATTTAAAAAGGAAAATAGTTTATACTTAAAAGTACCCGAGTACTAATTGTTTTCTTCTCCTATTGCGGTTTTGAAGTTATCACGGAAAGTTCACCTTCCATCTTTAGAGGTGTGTGAATCAATTTTTCTGTGGCCTTTCCTAATGGCTCATTATAATTTTCAGATTATTGTGGTTGTTTTCGTTCTGGGTGTTGTCGTTATCGTTTCATGTTTTACAACTAAAAGAAGTTTAAGATTAGAGCATCTGTAACAGTGTATGTGTAAATTACCTAGAAATTCCATCTTTATACACCTCTGGTTCACTTCGTGGAAGAATAACTTAAGTAGAACATCTACCATCAACTTAGAAATCGACAAAATGTCAGACGATTTTAACCATATTCTTCGCCCCCCTGTTTTATATGTGTAACGTATACATCGATTCCTTTCTGTTCCATCCCGTAATAATAAAATAATAAAACTATTAGAATACCCCCTTGATCTCATTAAAATATTATTTATCTGACACTTTATCTGCAATCCGTTTCTCCTCCTCCTTTTCCTTTGTTCTGTGTTCTGTATGCATCTATAATTAGAACTGTTAAAAATAGTGTATTACATTATTACTAAATTACTTACTTTTTTTTCATTAGATCTTTAATTTTTGTGTAAAATGTTATTTTAACTACTGCTTTGTAATTAGCTGTCGGCCATTATTTTTATCTTTTAACGTTTGTGACGTATTGACTATCAAACAAACCTGCGCACGGTAGTTTAGTTCAATATGTTAAAATTTTGAATTTGAATATTGGTGTAATTTTTTTTAGCTTTTTCTTTGAAACTACATTAAATTAAATTTTATTAGAACATAAGCGTTCTGGAAATAATTATCATTTTGAATATTAACCTTTTTTGTCGTATACTAAATGTAATTAACACATTAAAATAACTAAATAATTTAATAAACTTGTGTTGTCATTTTTTTTTCCCTTAAACATTAAATTACTGTACGTATCTACACGTTAATACTTCCCGTTTCTGCACGTAACAAGTTGTCTGATCTTAAGACTTATGTTGAATTTTAAAGGATCGTCTTTTGTTTGCGTTTATCTGAATCATCTTTATTTAATACAATATTTTGCAGACGGCACATTTACAGCATCTTCGTTTGAACTAGCCCGGTTTGCTATTGATTTCTGTTTGTCGTTTCCATCCAAAAAACTACAGTATTTTACTAATAACATGGTTTATTACTTCGTGATATTCTGGGACGTACTTTAAGTAGAGCCTGGAGGTTCAACTTCAGAATTGATTTCACGAATGAATTTATCTGAAACCTATTAAATTATGGTCTTGAAAAACTAAAATCAAAAATTATTTTCGTTGTGAAATTCTACGTGAACCTCTTTTGTATGACCGTGCACCGACACAAAATCGATTTATCTAAACAGATTGACCTATAAAAATACTTAAACCGCTTTCTCGTTACTATTAAATATTAACATGGACAAATTGGTAAAAAACAATTTGACCCCTTTGCACAAAAAGAAATCAACCAACACCGACATTGGTTACAGATTTTAGTAATATTAAATGTTGCAGTATACGAGGGTGGTTTGACGGAACAGTGACTTTTCAATAAAAAGTGTTTTAAGGCAAAAATATATTTTGTTTTTCTACATAATTTCCTTCTAATTCTATACACTTATTTCAACGGCTTTCCAACTTTTTTAAACCTTCAGAAAAATATTTTTTTGGAAACTGCAAAATATGCATCCGTTGCTTCCATTACTTCTTCATTTGTATGAAATCTATGTCCTCCGAGCCACTTCTTCAAGTTTGAAAACAAGAAGAAATCACTTGGAGTCAGATCTGGCAAATATGGAGGAAGGGCCATCAATTCAATTAATTTATTGGATGCAATAACGGACGAATGAGAGGGCGCATTATCACGATGGAAAAGAACTTTCTTTTTGTTTAAATGTTGTCGTTTCTTTCTTAATTCCGCACCAAAGCGTGTTAATAAGTTGGAATAACACTCGCCAGTTATAGTTCTGCCCTTCTGCGTGTAATCAATAAGGATTACCCCTTGAGAGTCCCAAAATACCGTGGCCATGACTTTGTTGGCAGAAAAAACGGTTTTTGCCTTTTTAGGGGCACGTTCATCCGCAGAAGACCATTGTTTCGACTGCATTTTCGTCTCAGGTGTGTAACGATGAATCCATGTTCCATCCACGGTAACGTATCGACGAAATAATTCGCTTGGATTATACTTCAACTTAACCAAACAGTCACTTGAAATCGAAACACGTATATGCATTTGTGCTTCTGTTAACAAACGCGGCACCCATCTTGCATTTAACTTTTTCATATTTAAATATTGATCCAAGATATTATGTACTCGTTACGTTGAAATACGCAGTTCATTAGCTATCTCTCCCACTTTAACTCGACGATCACTTTTTATGATTGAATTGACTTTATCGATTGTTTCTTGAGAGGTCCTGGACGTTCCGCATCTTCCGTGCCCATATGGCCACTTTTAAAACCAGAAAACCACTTGCAAAGCATTCCATGGGACGGAGCAGATACGCCGTAATATTTTCGTAATTTCTCTTCTGTTTGTTTGATGTTTTTTCTGCGTAAAAAATAGTGTATTATTAAAACATGAAATTCCTTTTTATCCATTTTTAATTAAATACAAAACGTGTCTTGTTTGATTGACTGTCAAACATAAAGTAACTGACCGATTTTCACGAAATTTTGACAACGGTGAAGTATGCAACACAATATCGTCACGTTAGGGTTGCCAACTTTTGAAAAGTCATTCTTCCGTGAAACCAGCCTCGTATTTTACTATTGATTGTGTTAATGATAGAAACGTTATTCAGCAATTATTTATTTATTACTACCTCGATCTCAAGGAAAAGGTGCCTGTTATGTTTTTTTGAATATAGTGTATAGTGAGAACTAGTAATTATTTAATAGTGTAAGTGAGAAGTTTGACAATTCTCACGAGTTTTTTAATGGCATTTCGCTGACGTTTTATCTTACAGGTGCATGGAACAAATGAATACCTAATATTCACCTATAAAGGTTGTATCGTCGTATGGATCATATTTCGTAATTATAGTTATGAAATAAATAAAGTATTATTTTTTTCACAATGTTCATTGATTTGCACGAAATTAGTAAAATTGAGTTTTAATTACAACTGACTACTACAAACTTACTCACTTGAGATTACTTTAGCTCACCTGTGAATAATATTTGATTTCTGTAACCGAAAACAATGGTCTAAGGTACCTCAATAACTACATATGAACAGTTTACAAGTTATAAGTTACTTGAAACGTAATAACTTAATGCTAGGATAGCTTTGTAATAGAATATTGGGCCATACCATGTTACACGATCAAACTGCACTAGGCGTCGTGCAGACGTAGCAAGGTAAGAGGGTTACCAAGCTAACTGCAGTGGAAATTGGCGGATTCGATATAAGACGTAAAATGATTGAAATTTAGTTTCACCTTACGCTTACCTTAAAACAACAAATAACATTAAAATAAATAGTCCTAGGCGAGGTGTTAAGTTAATCCTACCTCACTTTGGAAGACAGAATTGCAGCCTACTCGGTAAAATCATACACCTTTCAAGTTTAAACATTCAATTCGTATAACACTCTTTCCCTTTAAAAAATAAACCTAACATTTCGTCTCAGTAATCTCAGTATACGTCAATTCAACTTTGAAAATCTTCAAGTTTGCTTACCATTAAAAATAAATGTATGCAAAGCTTAATCAAAATTTGAAGCATACGTGTTGTCGTAAACATATTGAGCACACCCTGTATATTCATGAAGTCAGAGTAGTAAGACGCTATCTGAATACTTTTTAATTTACCCTCGTATACGCATCGACTAATATTTGTCACTGTCATAAAAATTCTGAAATAAATAAATATCACACAATTTGGATTGATAATAATTCGTTCTATTATTTTTTAACCACTACAATATTAATTTGTATCTTGAAAATTGAAAAACGTAACGATCAGTGCGTCGTTTATGAATCACATATCTTCTATCAAATACTGTTTGACTTTTTATCATTAAATTGTATTTAAACATTCACAACCATGAATCCATCACTGTAATTCAAATCTGAAGTTTCTGCTTAATAAGTAAATCGTGATCAGTATTTTGTATTTAGTCACTTAATGAATACAAACTAATGAAATTTTGTAATCGATTTCACTCAAAATGAACAATTTTCATTTCAGCCATTTAGCCAAAATGTGAAACGGTTGATTATTTTTAAACGGTGTAATCCTTTATGTAGCTTCACACAAAGAAAACAATGAAATCTAATAATATTATATTGCTTCTCTTTTAAGACGTTAAACTGTAAGGAAGTTCCATCACAATTTAAACAGAAAAAAAAGTTAACTAATCGAACTCTATTGACCAATTGTGCAAAAACGTTTACATATATCTTGGCTGCTTCCGTAAAACAACACATACAAAAAAATCAGTTCTTATAGAGTAAGATTTTTAATTCTTATAATATAAACATATAATAACAGGTAATGGAGATTGATCATCCTTAATGCCTGAAATGAAATTTACGTTATATATATATATATATATATATATATATATATATATATATATATATATATATATATATATATATATATATATATATATACAACGATATCTATAAAGATAATAACTTCCACCATTTAAAAATCTAAAAGTATTCTTACAGTTATTTACTCCTGGATTACCTTAGCAGATATAAAGTCCTATCCACTAGGGTTGATTTACTTTGATTAATCCTGAGTAGGTATGCACACTCGTCATTGATAACTCGCCTAAATATTTACATACATTGGCCATCGCACTAGAAGCTAACTTAAATGTACGTGTTCACTCACGCCTTTAAACGCGTGACTTACTGAATGCCCTTCTAAAGAAGTGTTTGTCACAGAGTATTTTAATTGCACTTGATCACTAAATTGGGTTTTTGAAAAAAAAATTTGTAATGAATGGAAAGATCACATATACGTTTTATAACAAAACTATTTTTAGTTTTTTTCGGTCTAATTAAAAAGTTATATTCAATTAAAAATACATTTTTGAACCAAGTACCGTAAACACGCCGACAGTTCCGGAACAAACCAGAGCGCGTCGTGTGCCGTCACAATGTTTATTTTTACTCATCCTAGCATACAGCTGATACAGTGTTTTGATTTTTAATCGATATAATCTTGTTATTATCGTCAATGTATTGATAAATATATCAAAAATGTCAAACTTTAACAGTTATTGTGCTTGCTTCCTACCATTATGTACGAATACTACAAAAACAACTCGCCAAAAAATGTTTTTAAATGTTCCACAAGATGTTAAACTTCAAAATAAATTATTTCAAGCAGTGCGACGACCTAATCCCAAAACAACATCAAATTTTTGTTGTTGTGAAGATCATCTTGATGTAAGTATTTTATAATAATATAATGGTTAATAATTATTTATGTAAACGTATAAATTGAATAAATAGAATTCGATAATAAAATTTTTTAACTAAAGTCCAGAATCATAGCTTTTAAAACTCATAGCATCAAAAAAATGTCTATGAATAATTTAAAACAATTGAATAATAAATGTGTACACGGTTATAGAATGGTTTCGGTTTAATTTATCTTTTTATATTTTAATTACGCGCTAGGTTATGTACTATACGAAATTGAAATTTTAAAAGTGTATATAATGGTGGTTCTTCTGTTGTTATGCCATTTAAATAATTCTCATGATTTGATTTTTTTAGCTGAAAGAAGATATAGAGAATTATGTTTGCTACACTACAAGTAGAGGAAAAATTAAAGTTGATGTAGTACCGCACAAGTTTATTTGTCAACCTAACCTAACTTTATCACACATGACTAAATAAAAGTAGCTATTATAAATAATTTTTTTGCATTACATTTCGGATATTTTTTGTCAATTAACTATTGAGAATTAATTTAACATTATGACGTCACAAACATGGCGACCAATCGTGGCGAGTTTGTAGTCGCGTGATTCTTTTTAAAATCCTATCAATTTTAAATTGTTTATAATAAATTTAAAAAATTTGCATCAATTATTAATATAATTTATGGTAAAGTTTTAAAATACATAAAAAAAATTGATCCATTTTTTTTTCAAAAAACCCAATGGTTAATGGTCCACATACGGTTGATTAATTATTTAACTAATTATTATCAGTGTCCAATACTGCAATTTCAGTCTACAATGCTTAACACACTTTTATTTAGTTACATAAAGAATCACTTCAAGTTTCTTTTAGATCGCGCGGGTCCTTTATGCACAATAATTTTCAACTCAGTGATTGCTGTTTATTACAAATCTGTTTAACACTTCTTAAATTTTGGAAAAGCTCAATAGTAATTTTCTATTCTCATTAACCATTTCATTTGTAAACGTTTAAATAGTTCAGCCCCAAAATGGGGTTTTGCAGTAAACTACTACTAACTTTCACTTTCCCTTATTTACATACAGCCATCCATTTTACAAAATGTCATCATATTTATCTCACTCAAACCAAAACGCACGCCTTTGCCCTACCTCTTCTTGACCAGGGCCAGCTTGCGGATTTCTTTTCCTTTACTGTAAAAATCCCAAAAGTATATAGCCAGAGCTGTCGCTTATAAAATATTTTGTTCGTAAAAATCCGGTCGAGTGGTAATGTCTTTTACATTCCAACGTTTAAAGTTTCTAAAGTTGGATCAAGCTCGTCATTTTTTTATATCGGATTGCATCCCTTTTCTGCCACTTCAGTCTCATCTATGTGAAGAGTCTTTTCCACACGATAGTGCTGGTTTTTCCTTATTGTATCTTTTAATTCTGTACTCAATTAAAAGATTTAATTATATCAAACATTCTTCTAATCTGTTCTGAATTGAAATATGTACATACCTCGTTTTCAACCAGAATCTTGGTTCGTTCCTTTTTGTGGAAATTAAGTGCTTAATTTAATTAATGTTCTGCAGAATTTAAGAATAAGTTAAAAATAAATTGATCTAGGCAAGATTATTTTAAAATTCTGTTTCTGGCGTTCTGTTGGGTTGGCGGAAAAACGTAAACTTTAAATGTTGAATTATAATTGGCAGTTGTGGCAAACATTATAATTGTGCACGTTCACATTGATTTGAAAAATGGTCATTAATTTTACCGATTAAACGTACTTCAAGGCCATCTCGAGATTCATCTTTAAAACACTATCTAGAGACATAATTATAGAAATTGTACTAAAGTAGCCATCCGGAGATGTAATTCTGGCTTAGTCGATTATTCTGTACCCAATTAAAAATTATTATTAATTTTTATTAAATACATAAATAAAAAGTTTACCTCGAGTAGGATTTGAACCTACGACCTGTA
Source organism: Vesta saturnalis (assembly GCA_036346205.1). Classification (NCBI taxonomy): domain Eukaryota; kingdom Metazoa; phylum Arthropoda; class Insecta; order Coleoptera; family Lampyridae; genus Vesta; species Vesta saturnalis. The sequence continues at coordinate 2,760,450 of JARFJB010000994.1, read as the reverse complement.
CTTTGCTAGAGTGCCGCACCAACCAACTGCGCTATCGAGATGCAAGCCCAAATCGATGTAAATTTTGTGTTTATGTATGTAGAACTGATGTAAATTTTATTATTACATTATTCGTTCATATCAAAACTTATAATAATTCTGTACCCAAGTTTATTGGGCATACTTTGTGTGTTATCTATATTAATACTAATATTTTTGATTACATTATTTAAGCAGTGGTAGAATTTAAAAGTTAGTGTGGTCATTGTGAAACTAATGTGACTCACATTATACGTCATGTCTGTATTGTGTTATGTATATTTTAAACTTTGATATTAAACTATACAGTATACAGGTTAGTTACCGTCTTGTCTTGTCCACACAAACAAACACAAACAAACACAAGCAAACACAAACAAACATAAACACAAACAAACAAACACAAGCACAAACAAACACAAAGAAACACAAACACAAACACAAACAAATACAAAAAACACAAACACAAAAAAACACAAACAAACACAAACACAAAAAAACACAAACACAAACAACCACAAACAAAGACAAACAAAGACAAACAAAGACAAACAAATACAAACACAAACACAAAAAACACAAACACAAACAAACACAAACAAAGACAAACAAAGACAAACAAAGACAAACAAATACAAACAAACACAAACAAACACAAACAAACACAAACAAACACAAACAAACACAAACAAACACAAACACAAACAACACAAACACAAACACAGACAAACACAAACAAACACAAACAAACACAAACAAACACAAACACAAACAAACACAAACAAACAAACACAAACACAAACAAACACAAACACGAACAAACATAAACGAACACAAACGAACACAAACATGCACAAACAAATACAGAAAATACAAACGAACACAAATAAACACAAAAAACACAAACAGAAACAAGCAAGCAAACAAATAAGCAAACACACACAGGGATCATGGTGGATCTTGCAAAACTTGGCCAAGCGTTGTGCTATGAGCTAATAAGTCCATTTAGCGATAATGAAAAAGAAGATTGCATAACGTTCTATGCTTACATATGTATATGTAGGTTGGATGGTAAAAAGGGAATGCGTAATTATCCTAAAAAATTATTGTTAAAATTATTCCATTTCTTTTAGTTTCGACGTTGTAGATTGGAAGGTCGTGTGTTGTTCAACAACAGATATTTTTTCTTTGAAATGAAGGTCCACTTAATTTTTTTGTCGAACATCTCTCGAACATTGATAATTATAATCCCTTCTTCAAATTCTTTAAGCACTTTGTTCTTAGGTAACTTTCAAAATTTGTAGTAAAATTAAGATATTACTTCTAATAACGTTAAAAGTCGTTAACAGTTACATTTGATGTAAGACGATTGGTATGTATTGAGGGACTGTGTCTCCAGCTTAAGGTCACTTGGAGACCGCTGGTGAATAAACGAAAGACGTCTAATTGGGCTTGGGACCATCTTCCACTTTATTTCTTATCATCCACGTGTTATTCTTCTGACTGTATTTCATGAGCAACAGCGTTTGACCTGGAACGACTTTATTACACCTGCGAATGGCTTCACGTTGCCTTCAGTGATGAATCTCGATTTTTTTGCTAGTGATGCATTACTTGTGATAGTAGGTTTTTTATGTTTTGTTCAAGGTAATATTAATGATCATGGATACATTGAAGAAGTGGTACAGTCTCATTTACTTATATGTATTCACGTTGTTTATTCCCAATCGAACTGGAATGGGACATTTTGGTCAGAAAACTAAAGTGACCAAACCCCCCCATTAACATTAGATGATCTTGCACATGAGCTACTTGTCTGTGAGAAGCCGTAAATGGATTAATCCCAGATGATCTTGGAAGGCGACCGTGTTCTGTAACAGCATAAGTAAGCATTATAATGTTAGTCTATTCAAAATGGTAATAAATTTATTTAAATAATTAAGCACCTCTTTGGCCTGCTAAATTTCTTTTCCAACAAAAAATTTACATCACTATTAGCACAAAAGGGCACTTTACCCTTATGATGTTTTCAGTTGGAAAACAATAATTATAGCGAACTAATAAGGCCAAACTGTCCTTATACAGAATATCTATGTGTAGTCTTTTCCACGCTTAATTTAAAAACAATTGTCACTTCACAAAACAGTACGCAATAAGGCGACCATTCGTTCCATATTATACGGGACCGTCTCTTTTTCAGACAGATCATTTCGTTATGTAATTATTTTAATAAATTAACGTAAATGTTTCATATTTATAAAGCAGTCCCATTTCTGACGTTTCGTTGTTTAGAAGGAATTAATCAAAGTCTAGAAAGCACGAAAAAGATAGCGCGTTCTCCAGATAAGACACAATAGGATATCACAAGTTTTACAATTTACGAGACTTATCTAGCACTTTTGACGACTTAAAGCGATCTCGTTTATGAAGCAGTATTAAGTATCAAATCTAGCGCGAAAAGAATTTGCTTACGACGTTGTCTTGCACGTGTGGAAAATAAATATACCGGTGCGTGTAAACAAATCTAGTGTAAATAGTTCGTTAGTTAAGGTTAAGTTTCAATAAATAACTGTTTTTAAATAAATAATCGCTATAGTGCAGTGTGTATCTAGGACGGTAGAAAATTAGAAAGTGCCAAAAAGAAAATGTACATTTAATAGAGATTTGGAAAGTAAATATTCATTTACTAAAAAGACAACTTCAGACAGTGATGTAAATGTTGTGCACATGGTGGAAAGACGACATTTAAGCATAAAAAGGCAAATATTTCAGCTTCTTGTAGTAGCAAAGTGTCGTCTTTATTTCTTAAGGAAACCTTTGGGAATGAAGAACAAAAGCTAGTTACGATTGAATGTACTTCGTCATACCACAACATGAACCACAATCAGTCCTTCGTTCTATGGATTGCACTAGTAAGCTAATAAGAAGTTGCTTTTAAGAAAAATTTGCATGTGCTAGAACCAAATCTGAAAATATTGGGTGTAACAGTTAACGAAAAGAATCGTTAATCTCCATATGATCTTGGAACGATCAATTTTGTAACAATCTGTAGCGATTGATCAAATCACGGGAGCGTAAACATTTTATCCTATACTCGTAAGATAAAAAAAATAAAATTTTTGGAAGTTCAATATCTTCTAGCTGACACTTCAGATATATCCAAATATATTATTAAAACGTTTCACAAATACGTATTAACACCAAAAGTAATAGCAATATGCGCTGACAACACAAATTGCAATTTTGGAGAAACCGCAAGACATGGCCAAAATTACGTTTTTCATAAAGTTCAGCAGTTACTTAAATTACCTTTAGTTAGGGTGAACTATTCTGCTCGTATCCATGATAACTGTATTCAAACATCAGCAAACTGCTTGCCTATTGACATCGAAAACCATTATTGTGATAATCTATGGCTATTTCTAGATTTATACTGTTCGAGTTGATCAATTAAAAGAATTTTATTTCATTTTGCCACCATAATGTTCTTTATACGCCCCCAAATGCGGGCGTAATGTGGTCTTTATAGCACGGAAATGTCATTATTGCTAAGCAGCATGATTGACAGCAAACGCATGACATGATATGTTGCGTTTTCACCTTCCATTTTAGAATGCAAATTATTTACAAACAAACAGTATCTTAGCAACAATTTAGCAATATCACAGTATCTTAGTAACAACAAATTAGCCTACTGTCGACTTTATTTCACTGCAATTGCATTTAAAAACTTGCAGAAAATACTGAATCTTTTTAAAATTTTGTTCCAGTTTCATGGTGCAAAATAAAATAAAACATTGTATGTACCACGGGCATAATTGTAGATTATGGCTATCAGGAATATAAAAGCACTCCGCTTCGCGTCGGGCTTTTAACATTCCCTCGAGCCATAATCTTCTGATTATGCCCTTAATACATAAATATCTATTATGAGTTATTATACAATAACGCGACTATCCGTCTCGTATTATATGGGACAGTCTCTTTTTTAAGCACATCATTTCGTATATGTAGTTATTTTAATAAATTAACGTAAACGTTTCGTATTTATAAAGAAGTCCTTTTTTTGTCCCGTTTCTGATGTTTAGAAGGAATTAATCAAAGTCTAGAAAGTATGAAAAAGATAGCGCGTCCTTCAGATAAGACACAATAGGATGACATCACAAGTTTTACAATTTACGAGACTTATCTAGCACTTTTGACGACTTAAGCGATCCCGTTTATGAGGCAGTGTAAAGTATCAAATCTAGCGCGAACAGAATTTGCAGAAATATACCGGCGCGTGTAAATACATATAGTGTAAATAGTTCGTTAGTTAAAGTTAAGTATTAATAAATAACTTTTAAAAAAAAATCGTTATAGTGTAGTGTGTATCTAGGACGGTAGAAAATCAGAAAACGCCTAAAAGAAAGTGTGTAATTTAATGCACAAACTCTAGCTGCGATTAAATGGACTTGATCATACCACAACGGGATCCACAATCTTTTCGTTCTATGGATTGCACTAGTAAGCTAATAAAAAGTTGCTTCCAAGAAAAATGTGCATGTGCTAGAATTAAATCTGAAAGTATTGTGTGCAACATTTTACAAAAAGTATCTTTAAGCTCCATCTAGAATAATCTTGGAACGGTCAGGTTTATAACAATCTATACCGATTGTTCGTATCACAAGAAAGTAAAAATTTGTTCCACACTCGTAAGATATCTTATGAAAGAAAATAGCATTCAAGTAAAATTTTTCGAAGTTTCAGATCTTCAGACATTCCCCCGACTGTATTATTTAAAAGGTTGACAAATACGAATTAATACCGAAAGTAATAGCAATGTGCGCTGACAATACAATTGCAATTTTGGAGGAGCAGCAAGACATGGCCAAAATAACGTCGTTCATAAAGTTCATCAGTTACTTAAAAGACCTTTAGTTGGGAAGGACTGTGCTTCAGAATTGTATTCAAAAATCTACTTGCTTATTTACATCGAAACCATTATTGTGAAAATCTATGGCTATTTCTACATTTATACTGTTCGAGTTGAACAATAGAATTTTGAGAGTTTATTAATGTTGAATACCAAAAACTGTTGTTATGCAGTAGAATCAGATGGTTAGCGTTGTTACCTTCAACAGAAGAATGTGCAATCCGTTACACAGTTACTATCACTCTCGAGAAGAATGTCCCACATTAATTCTTAATAAAAAGTTTGGATAAGGTTTTTTCACTCACAAGCATCTACATTTCATAATTGTGTGCTGCAAGTGGTATCTGAAAAATTTTCGACGTGGTTTTATAAAATTTAAGGCAACAATTAATAGAACGGAAAAATGAAGTATTTTTGCCAAATCAAGTTAACACTATGCTAGTAGCTTTGGTAAATATAGGAGAAGACCTAGCCGTAACTCAATTTATAACTTCACTGACCATATCATATGCTGCTCTTATGCCCTATCTGGATAAATGGAAGCAACACTTCGAAGATTCGCAAGCGTTTCGTTAGGTGTTGCTAAAAAAGAACATCTGTGGTCAGATGTTGGAAACTCATTGTTTTTCAAAAACAGAATCCTGATATTCATATAGATGATTAGGAGCTTTTGATGAAATTGTGTGCGTTAAAAAACATACAACCAGTCAAAAAATAAAAGAGTGGAAAGAAGTTTCGGTTTCTATTGATAAAGAGTGGGTCGAGCTTTTTAGCCACTTCAAGAGTGAAGGTATACCACACAACAACATATTAAAAATTGTTGAAACGTAAAATACAGAATTAAATAGATTTTTTGACACTATTGCATTATGACATGGGATGCCTAAAAACTTATCATAAACAACCACTATATTTGTCACTTAGACTAGAACTCGTAATTCTGTATGTAATTTAAAAGAAATTTCTCCCTCTCCTTCCCCTTACTAACGAGTATTTGGTTCCGTACTTCCTTTTTACATAAATGGCATTTTAGTAAACAAGCTCTTTTAAGCAATCCATAAAAACCAAATGGATCAGGTAGATTTATAATCATATGGAACAAACTACTATAGTTTGTTAAGAACGCTTAACTTATTAAATTTTAAATTTGTATTCTTTAACTTTACTTCGTGGAATTCCATATTTAATAGCACTAATGTTTTAAATACAACGTAAATCCACAAAAACATTTTATTGTATTTAAAACATCAAATTTTAGCTGATCCGTCGCGCTTTGCTACGCCCGTTAATCAGTTCTGTACACTCTTACCTTTTCTCCGTTCTTTGCCTACCTTTCAGATACAAAAACTAGATAGAGCAAAAACCCCGTATACAGACTTTTTTAGGTAATCCAAAAAAGCAAATAGATCAGCAGGATAGATCGAGAATCATATAGGTTAAATTAAACTAGGTATTAAAGGTCGTTTAGAACGTTTAACTCATATTAAGTAGTAGCTGACCCTGCGCGCTCCTTAATAAGTTTTTTCCTCTTTACCTTTTCGACGTTCTTCTTTCTCCTTTTGAGTCATGGGGACATATGAAATAGTAGCATGAATAATGCGTTGAAACTAGCTAAATAAGTTAATGACGTGCATAAAAAATTTCGTTGGATAAGCTATACCAAATTTCATTCAAATCAGTTGTAGTGTCTCAAGGTAGCCTATCTTAAAAAATGTAATATGAACTTATTCACAATAATGCAAATTCAAGAACAAAACAATCGCTAAGGGATGTATCTTGACTTTACTGACAATAATGCTACTATTACTCAAATTAATTGCTTGCCTTACATTGACTTTCCTGGCAATAATTAAAACATTAGAATTTATTTACAAGTCTGATATTTAATTACTCGCAAACCTCAAATCTGATCAAAAGAATTGCAGTATTATTTGAATGAGGATCAGCGTTGCGTCATGTGGGACAGGTATTAACGAGCTTGGCACAATGATGGTTCAACCCGTTAATTTACTAAGTTGGGAAAGAACCACCAAGAAAACCAAGTTCATTCATAGGTACATTAATAAATTAAATAACAAAAAAAAACAATGAAAGGGTTCAATATATAACAAACCACCATTAGATCAGGTTAAAGTGCATACAACATTATAAGATTAAAGAACAAAGAAAAAATAAAAAGCAGTTTAGCTACACATAAACACAAACATAACAAAATAAACGGTGAAATCACACCCACAATTGTGTCATAAATAAATAAGGATAAACATTGTAATACCAAACATGTGGCCCTACACAACCAATCATGCCGGTCTTTAAGTAAATAAGAAAATAATAAGGCAGATTACGGTACATATAAAATATAACAAACGGTAAAATTGAACAGGCAAATTAAGGTAACTGCAATTCAGTTTAACTACACGTAGACAAGAACAAATAAAAATAGGCAAGGAATTTACACATATACAATTATATAGTGAATAATAAAGCACAACATACATACGTACAATTACAATAAATTACTTATGCAGAGAAATTAGTTCGTAAGCAAACAATTCTAAATAAGCCGACTGAATCAAAGACACTCATTAAAACAAAGCCTTGCAAGGGTAGGGTGCAAATAAATCATAACAAAGGGCCCGGTAATCTACCCACAAGCTTGAGTGACTGCGTTAGAAAATACAGCACCCTTTCTCAGCTTACGCATTCATCTATACAAAACAATAAGAACGGGTTCGTTTAACAGTAAAGGTGGAATTTGAAGTTTTATGGTCATCTGGACCCGTGTCTGTAAACCCCGGTATTATTTATAACAATTTCAAGGTGATCTATCGTGCCACGTTTGTCCATTCCTTACTTCTTACACGGGCGAAAACATTATTAAACAGTCAACAATGCCAACTCATAGAAGCGCTAAGGGAGGGGCACAGTACAGTCTGAAGCCGACTCGTTTTATTTTAACAGATTTCAACTTAATGAGCCTGCGAAAGTAATTAAATAGACACTTCTTGCAAGGCAATGATTGAGTTTTAATAGTTACATGGGCATGTTGAATTGTCCGCTGCAAGCTTTGATCTACATTCAAATACCTACTTACACTTGAATATACTTCTTTAGTTACTTATCACAAACATGACGAGTTGAGATACGCGGTTTAAACTCGACGCGACGGCGATTATTTATAAATTAATTTTTGGAAAAACTTACATTAAAACCTACCCAAAAGGAAAAGGACGAATTCATGTTTCTAGTTTTACTAAAATGTACACGATAAAAATATTTATAGACAGAACGGTTTAAAATGAGGGTTTGTAATTAAACAATCAAAGAACGGTCCAACCGTCCAATTCAATCGAACCTCCGACTTCAATTAACTATATTTACTCTCGAAATCAACCCCCAGTTTTAAAAGTTATAAAAAAACAGAAATATTACGTGGGAATGTTTTCAAATTGATTACTAAAAGTATTAATTTTTAAAATATGCATTCGTGCGTAACAAACAAAGACGTTTTTTGATTGCGGTATGTTTCGACGTAATTAATTATTAAACTAGCGACGATTTTACGCTAAGAATGTGCGTATAGAAATTTGCAACGATTCGTTTCGATCGGTAATGGCAGTTTCGAGCAGACACCTGTTTTCTACTCCAGCACATGTTTTTCTTTTCTTTTTCAACCCTTAGTTACATAAAATACATAAAATAAAATATCCCGAAAACATTATCAAATTACGACTTATTACCAATATATTTAAACCCATTAATTATCTTTTTTATCGCAGTAACAATTGCGATTTGAAAATGTTTATTACAATAATAAAATTTTCTCGGTCCGCTACCTACGCTGTTGAACAGTTTTCGATCACGCACACCCATACACACACTCTATTTTATAGGTACATACTAGAACTGGGCGAAAGTATCGATTACAATCCATAAATCGGGTTTTGATAAGTTTTTGTAAATAATCTATTAACCGAATAATTTATTTCTAGATCCTTCTTATTTTAGGTGCGGGGTAAGTGGTAATAGGTGTAAATATGATTTTTTTCGACCGCGGCAACTCACAACATTGAAAAACTATTGTATTCAAATATGACATACGTATTTAGACTATAAATGTCTAGATTCTAGTGATTTGTGGTGACTGTGGATTTGGGGGTAACGGTTAAGAGGGGTAAATGTGATTTTTTTTCGACCACGGCAACTCAAAACATTGAAAAACTATCAAATTTGACATACGCATTTAGACCATAAATGTCTAGATTCTAGTGATTTTTGGTGACTGTGGATTTGTGGCTAACGGTTAAGAGGGGTAAATTTTTTTCGACCGCGGCAACTAAAAACATTGAAAAACTATTGTATCTGTGGATCTGTGGATTTGCGGGTAACGGTTAAGTGGGGTAAATATGATTTTTTCCACCGTAATAACTCAAACACTTTTAAAGCTTCGATACCCGTAATTCTTGGGGGCGTTAGAGCTGCGGGTTAAAACGTAAGAGAGATGATTATGATTTTCTTCCATCCGCGATAACACGAAAACATAAATAACTCAAAACTTGAAGAAAAACAATATATATATATATATATATATATATATATATATATATATATATAGTGGAGCAGTTAACTAGCAAAAATGTTAACGTATTGCTTTTTCTTTATTTTTCTTTTTACCTATTGTTTTATTAGTGGGATACTGGTTTAATATTAATCTGGCATCCCTACCTTAAGTCATTTTGTTGGGAATCTAGTGGAGTAATAAATTCCTGACTAGAACAATAAATTAGCACCTAATTAGTATTTTATTTTACCTGATATATCAACATTTTGAGATATTCAAAACGCAATACATCTTAGTGAACGATGACAGATTACTTAGTACTCATAAAACTTTTGGAACTTATACTTATGTAGCTGTACGTACAATGTGGTAGTGCATATTATGTTAGTAGTGTTATTTGATGATGTATAGTATACGTCAAATCACAATTGAATCATACTATACATAACTTGACATTCACTAGAATCAATATAAATATAGAATTGAAAGATATCGCAATAATCGTTGTTTATAAACCTCCTTCATTCAATGCATTCGATTTTTTTAGAACAATTACGAGTGTATCTGACAGAACATTGTGATAACGAGATTGAGATTTTTGCAGGTAATGTCAATATAACACCTTATTAGCAAATAATGAAATTGTCAACACTTATCTGAACTTAATAAGTGAATATCAATTTGTATCGTACATTAACTCATCCTACAAGAATAGAATTTAACTTGTGAGTTCATGTATTGACCCCATCTTTATCAAATCCAAAATTAATCAACTAAAATTGTTACTGCAATAATTACAAACAAAATAACTGACCACTGTCCTGTCGTATTACATACTAATTTATAAAGGGTGATTCAAAACGGTTTTGAATCGCTCGCCATTTTGTTGTTTGTTACTTAGCAACATAATTGTTTATAAAGTTCACATCTGCTAATATTCCAGTTTCATTCTGTGTGTCAAAATGGAACGGTTTTCTACTGAACAACGTGTGTTAATCGTGAAAACGTTTTATCAAAACGGAGAAAGTTTTGCAGGAACTGTCCGACGACTTCGTGCGATTTTCGGGCGTAATGAAGCTCCGAATGAATCAACAGTGCGCAGACCTATGACAAAGTTTATTGAAACAGGATCAACACTCAACATTAAAAATTCTGGTCGTCCTAGATCTGGCCGGTCTGTTGAAAACATTGCTGTAAGAAATTCCCGGATCGGCTCATCTCACTTCGTGGTGACCAGCAATGGCCACCAAGGTCGTGTGATTTAACCCCATGCGATTTTTTTCTTTGGGGTTATGGCAAATCATTGGTTTATGTCAATAAACCCTGAGACATCCGCGAGTTAAAGGAAAAAATTCGACGAGTTATCAACGAAATTGACGTGCAAGTTAGTGAAGCTGTAATTAACAATTTCAGGAAGAGAGTTTTGGCATTCCAGCAAAGTAGAGATGTGATTTGATTAACAGCTTATTGTCTTTTGTAAATGATTTTTTTTAAATAAACTTTGTTTTCTGTTATAATTAAAACCGGTGCGCTTTTTGGATCACCCTTTATAAAGCAAATAAATAAAATATCTGATGTAAAGCTAGAACAAGAAAAACTCAAAATTGTTAATTATCATGACTTAATAAAACGCTTAGCAATATTAACTGGTTACCAATGCAATCATTAGATTTAGATAATGCATGTGGTTAGGTACCTTGTAAATAAGTTAACTAACTCTTTAGACTGTACATATATAAAATATAAAAAACTAATAAATACTAAAAAACCATGGGTAACAAGGGAAATTTTAAAAGAAATTGGCAATAAACAAGAATTGTTTAAACGATATATAAAACATAAACACCAAAGTGAGTTGTTCTATTACTATAAAATACAGAGAAATAAAGTCAATAACTTAATAAAAAAAACTCAAAGCAATTATATTACCAGAATGAAGTAACAGAATCTTGTACAAGTAAACAATTGTGGTCGATTGCAAAAGATATAGTAAATATATCCAAGCAACCCAATACCATAGGTATTATAAAAACCGAACATAACGATCACTTCACTAATTCTACAGCTATTGCTAATGCATTTAATTAGTATTTTATAACAATTCCTGTCAAAATAATAGCATAAATAATGAAAACTAAATCAGCAGACAGTATCAAAATCGAGAATTGCTACAGTATGTGTTGGACTCCAATAATACCAAATGACATTTAGTCAGCAATTAGGTCTCTTAAACGAAATGCGTGCATCAAGTGGTATGGATGGTATATCGGCAAATCTACTTAAGAATGTCTCTCATATCATTAGTAATCCACTCACAACTTTATTTAACAGATGCCTGTGTGACGGATATTACCGGTAAGTATTAAAAAAACTATAATAGTTTCTATACACAAATCTGGCGATCGCAATACTCTGGATAACTATAGACCCATTACCTTAACTTCTGCTGTATCAAACACTTTTGAAAAAATATTAAAAATTCAACTAATAAACTTTTTCGAAAAATATGAGATTATAAGCCGAAATCAATTTGGGCTTAGAAAAAGGAAAAGCACAGAAGATGCCTTAGCTACCTTAACATCTTACTTATATAGTTCACTAGATAACTCTGAAAATGTTCTGGCTATATTCTTAGATTTAGCCAAAGCATTTTACACAGTGAACCATGAAACACTACTGAATAAATTAGAATGTTATGGTATAAGGGGAAATTGTCTAACATTAACAAGGAGTTACCTTAGTAACAGAACTCAAAGAGTGAAGATAAATTAAGTAACAAGCAATGAGTTAACGTTATCATGTGGAGTGTCCCAGGGTTCGATTTTTGACCCAGTGTTATTTGATTACATATAAATAATCTTTTTTCTTATCCTTTAAAATCGTCAAAATCAATTTCTTATACAGATGACACCGTTATGTTAACCACCACGAAAGGCATTTCAGATGTATAAACAATCAACATCAAATATTGCTAAATAGAACAATGGTTTGACAATAACTTTCTTTGTCTGAACTATTTTAAAATATGTTTTGTAAGATTTTCGTATAGTATTTTAAGTAATTTGGATAATGAAGGATTAACAAGTATTATAATTGACAATAAAAACTGTACTGGTACCATATGTAAATCAATCGAGAGAAAAAATAGCATTAAATATCTAGAGGTACAATTAGATACCTAGTAAATTAAAATGGGACGAACACATACATTTGTTAATTAAGAAGATTCGCAGTTTACTACACTTGTTTAACTCTGTTAAAAATATTCTTGAGGAACATAGTTTAAAAATAATTTACCACAGTCTATGTCAATGACATTTGAATTATAGTTTACTTGTTTGGAGAAAAGCTGCTAAGACTCATCTAAGTTTGGTATGTGTAACACAGAAATTACTTCTAAAAGTGACTTTAATAAGATCACCCTTGTATTCTTCTTTACAACTATTGGCCTATGTCGGTGTGTACACAGTATATCACTTGTACATTATCTCAGTCTGTCGATACATTTATAAGAATAGAAAAAAAGTTGTTCATCTAATAAGTCATAAATATTCTACGAGGTCACAAGCCAACGATCTTTCTTACAATTTGAAAGTCTGAAAGTCTTTTACTCAAACTAAGGTTACATGTACGGCAGTTCATAGATGACATTCTTACTAAATTATTATGAAAGTGTAATATGTGTATGTGTAATATAGTAGATCTAAACAAAATGTTAATAAATATAATACAATGGTTGTTTTCCTGGGGATAACAAGTTTTTAACTTAATCCCCAAATAGCTACATACACATTAAATCATTAATTGTTTAGTTATTATTTTGGTTTATAATGTTACGTTTATTGGAATACATACTGAAGTATTGAATGAATTATGTAAATATGTTAATTCAATAAATGGTTTTTTGATTTTGATTTGATTTGATTTGATTTGATTTGATTTGATTTGATTTGATTTGATTTGATGTGATGTGTGGTGTGGTGTGGTGTGGTGTGGTGTGGTGTGGTGTGGTGTGGTGTGGTGTGATGTGATCAGATTCGGTTCGGTTCGGTTCGGTTCGGTTCGGTTCGGTTCGCTTCGCTCCGCTTTGAGTTAAATTAGATGAGATCGTCAGAGTCACTATCTGATGATAGATTCACTATGGAAATGCGTCCGGTGGTGATTATTTTATTACGGTGGTACTTGGGTTCATTATGTGTGCAACAAAGGTGGAGTCAATTTTTGTTACTACTTGTGTAATTTTTTTCTGTTTTCATATTAATTTGATAAATGAACATTACTTTTAATTTTTCTGTTTAATTACGTTGAAAAACATATTTTGTAACGATAGTAATTAATTCTATACATTTATTACTATCACAATTTTATTGGTAAAGTGTACATATGTACTAAAACGGTAAATCATGGTTTGCATAAAGTAAGACTAAATATAATTTTGCCCTATTTTATTCTAAGAACTAATTAAAGAAATCAGGTATCTATAGACTAAAAGCTTTTGAAGTAGAAACTATGGCTAATGTAATAAAACTGCTAAATTTTAGTGGTCAATAAACTTTTGCAATCAAAAACATTATTAAAATGCATCTACAGTTACCGTTATGATTGTGTAGGTACGTTTATTTTCGATGCAGTTTTCGTATTTCTGTCAAACTCAAGAGTTGCAAATGAAATCGTATCGTGTACTTTATAATTTTTTTGCAATATGTACCTAGTTTTACAATACCTACGACACAATATATTCTGAGCAATGCAATCTAATGGTATTGAAGTAATGTCGTAATCTGCCATTTGATTGCATTTTCAAATGTATACAGGGTATGCCATTAAAAACTAGACCGGATATTTTAGAAATTAATGAATACTCTAGAAATAAATAAAAGTACGTACATTATTATCGCACGTATGTCAAATTGCACAAGGAGAACGGTCGAGTTGTGTACTTATATAAGTGTGATTACAATGCATCTTACGCATTGCATACAAAACTTTATTTACAAGCATTTTTTTAAATTAGGATTTTTTAATCATGATGTTATAGTATTAATTCTAAGAAGTCTCAGAATCTCACTTTTCAAAATGATAGTAACGCTTGTAGCAACCTCGTAAGCATTAACAAAGATCACGTTTTTTTTTCCTACAGATATCGATGAATCAGAGTCAATAGTATGTGGAAATTAATCTGTACGAGTATAAATATGGCATTATTAACACATAATAAATGATAGATTTCGTAGACATTTTGATGTAACCGTGTGCGTACGAATTTTAAATATTATTGCACTGACGTACGTTTTTTGTTCAATAACTTATAATTGGTATTACGTTGCCAAATATCGTACGATTATATGGGAATATTTTTATTTTCTTAGGTAAAACGAAGCAGACAAATTTTAGAGACCTTTTTTAAAGATAGTTCAATTTCAGAACAGTTATTTGATTATTTAATTTAAATGGATTTTGATATATGCATTCTGAATCACGAAACTTTGGCTTTTTGTCATCAATGCATGCTCTAAGATTAAGCAAGTAACAGAAAGACTAAAGAACAAGCAAAGCGTTTTTTCTCAACCAACTGGAGATATATATATATATATATATATATATATATATATATATATATATATATAGGGTGTCCCAAAATTAATGGGACACCGAGCGCCAGTAGATTCCTTACAAGAAAATAACTCGATTGAACCCAACATGCTTTAGTCCAAAAGTTGATATTTACTGAGATATTTTATGAAACAAAATCGTATGGGACAATGAAAACCCACATGCAGCAAGAGAACGTAATTTCCAGCACGAATTTAAGATAAACGTTTAGCGTGGTATTATTGGAGATACCATATTAGGTCCTATTTAATTGCCGGAAATACTTAAGGGGTATATGGAGAGCGCGTATAAACATCCGTACAACTGTCAAACTTTCTATTAGGTTCAGACAGTTACAAGGCTCCTCTGTAGTCAATATTTCATATTCAAAAATTACAAAACTTTCTTATGATATGCTGTCTTTACAGTTGAAGTCTAAGAAATTATGGATACCGTATAGTCTTTGCAATGATAGGAAGAACTACTGTACTTAAACAGAACGGCTTTATCGCTCTTAGTTTTTAATTAATCGCAATAATAGAAAAACCGTTTTTGATAAATAACATCTGATGTAATTTGAATAGAAAAAGTAAATAGTGGTATGGAAACGTAGAATTATTTTCTAAGGCGGTACTTAAAATTCTTTTCCATATTCTAAGATAATATGGATTATTTAAAGAAAAGAGTTGCGCGATTTACAAAAAATCAAATTAAAAAGATAAAGTTAGGCAACTCAAATGACAGTTCACATAATAAAATAAAAATGTGCATCTACATGCAAAGATTGACTATATTTTACAATAAACTGGTTTACAAAATTAGTCCATAATCTTTATACCTGCCTCATTGTACTTCCCAATAAATACATACCTTCTTATGAAACCTCAAGGACGCAAGAACAATGAAGACGTATTGTTGGTGGCCTAATAGTTGCAATAAGAGTTGAAATCGAAGTTGACTACAGAGGAGCTGAAATTCTCAATACTGGGTATTGTTTATCAAATGGTACATATTATCCGTGCGTAAATATTTTCTTGATTATCATCTTAATTTTGAAAATAATTACCACTATTAGTAAAACTTACTTAAAAGATATCTCAGTTGGTAAACGCGATATGAACAACATTTTTGCGGTTATATTTTTCTTTAATAAAACTGTACAGCTGTGCGTAAGTTAGGCAACTTACATGACACCAAACCCTAAGGCGAAATTATTACTACCTGAGTATCAACAACGCTACCTGCTTACTGTATAACTAATTCATTTCTAATAATTGCATCCAAAATCCATTGTTATTCATTTTTAATCTGAAAATCTATCATAGGGTTTGGTGTAATTATGATTTACTTTATACTTTATAACACAAAGTTGTGTGAATGTTATATAAATATAAATTGTATTATTAGTTATCACTCTTACGTATTGTTTACGAAATTTCGTTAGGTAGGTATGTTTTTTTTAAATACATAAATAAAATTATTATTTATTATTATTTTCTAATTATTCTTATTCTGAACAAAAAAAGAATTAATATCACAAATAATAAATATTGGTATAAAATAAATCTAAGAGATATAAACTTCTCTTAGAGGTTGACTTCGACTCCTTTGTGGATCAACCAATTCTGGGTGTAAAGAATTATAAAAAAAAACTCTGTTAATTTGTCCACCATGTTTGTGGTCCAAAAAGAATCATTTCTGCAATTAAAAAAATATATAAATATTTGTTTTCTCTCCTACGTACGTCTATTTAGTTACCTTTTGATTTCTTCAACGTGTATCCTCCCGCAGGTATAGATGACAAAATAACAAATATTCCTTTTGGTAATGTGAAACAATCCCTGAACTTTGTAATAATAGTTATGGGTTTGTTTAAGGCACTATTTTTGCACTTCTTTCACGCAATAATCCACTTTACCATTTTCAAATGCTTGAATTGGTGGGAGGTTTTCATTTTGTGCAGAGCACTTGACTTCAGTGACCGCGCATTCATCTACTAAACCATCAGGTGAATACGCCAGAAATGGAAATTCCTCATCCCCACTGCGTTGATTAGTTTTTTAATCCGACGTTTCTTCCTTGAGGAACCATGATCAACTTCATTTTTTAAATATGGCCCTGGTATTTTGATATTAGGTTTTTAAAGTCCGTTTTATTCCGAATCCAATGATGAATAACACATATGGTTTAATTGCGTTTTAGTCTTTTTTCGGCCTTAATTAAGAAAATTTCTATTACGAACCTCATTTATATCATTTAAGTATTTAATAGTAATTCAATGACTAAATTAATGTACTAATTTAATAAAAAAAAAACAAACATCAAAGTACATTATGACGGCAAAGAACGGTCCTGCAATCGTTGTGCGGGAAATACCAGTCCACATATTACATTCAAATCGACTTCTTAAGCATTTTATCGGGCGCCATTCACATTTTAAGAACAAATAATTGTCTAGATCAGTTTACAGTTTAGATCATTTAGGTATTTAATAATAATCCGATGCCATATTTATATCAGATTCATACATAAGTAACAAATCCTAGTCCTTTTAAAATTGTTTTCCGTTTCTAACTAGACAAAAGCATGCTTTGGAAAACAAATGAATGCGATAAAGGCACTTGGATTGACAGCCACATTGGTTATTTGAGACATTAGTTTAGTGTGTAATAATTTAATCCAACCAAAGTTGTTCTGTTGATTTAGAGAAGTATGCTGAAAGGAGGCAGCCAAATAAAGGGAGTTTAAGCAAATTATTGTCAAATCTCAATGTGTATAGTTCCATTAAAAAAACTGGAGTTTCTTGGCAAAAGACCAGCAATCCGGCGAATTTGCCAAGGACTTAGACTTAGACTTAATTAATTAATTAATTTGGGTTGAAACTGATGAATCAGTAATAATATTTTAATGTTGCTGATGTCATTTTAAAGGACCTGGAACGAGCTTTTAAATGAGGTATTACTTGCCATATGATTCCATTTCAAATTATTATACTTACCAATTGGTAAGTGGCTACATCACTTATTTGTTCTACTTTTGCTTCCTCCAGAAGAAGTCGGAGATTGTTTTGTTTTCGATTTTATGGAAGACGCCCCTATTGATGAACGAGTGACAAAATTCTGAGGCTATATCACTGCAACATATACATCAGAGGACTCTATTTTTCCAGCAACCATATGGGCTAAGGATTCTGCCGAAATGACCCGTACAACTAATAAATGCGAGTCATTTCACTCCAAATTTAATAAGTATTGCTGCACACCCCATCCAAATATAAATTCATTTATTGCTGCATTAAAAAACATTCAAAATGATACTTATATTAAAATCAATTCAGCAAATAGTGTTGAAATAATCAAACTGAGAAAAGAAACTTTGTTAAATTACAAATTTGTCTCAGAAAAAATTTCTCAATACCAAATGTCGTTAATTTCTCGATATAATTTTGTTAAATGTGCAGCTTATAAGTGGAGCTTTTGTAACACTGACTAGGTTTCATTATTTATGTTTGCATATCATATATCTTTAAATAAAGATGCCTTTTTTTGCAAGATTTCCTTTTTTCTAGTATATTAACGTGGCTGTGCACTTTCACCCTTAATAGTTACATACTAATGGGCGTTAATGTGCGCCATTGAATAATTAAACATACTGATAAGGATATGAAAATGTAAACTTTCACCATTAACACTCATAATAAAATACTTATCTTTTTTGGGATTTTTTAATGGTGTACTTTAAATTATACAATCTAAACGTTTCGATAACACTTACAGTTATCTTCGTCAGTAGTAATGTTTGTTAAAAATTGTTAAAGATGTAGTAAACAATTTTGTCAAATTTGAAAAATTAAAACATAAACATAACCCTGCTATTAGTATAACAGTTTGGGAAACATAAAGCCAACTATAAAATTTTTTAGTAAAGAATAACTAGGTCATAAAATTAAATATTATTAAACTGCCTCAAAGATGACAAACCAGAACACTCTTACGACGAAAGCTAACAATGAAATTTACCAGCCAAAAACACATTTAACAAAATTTAATCGAGTTATGATGTAAGTGTAAAGTTGTGAAAACTTCAATTTTAAAATGATAGACATTCACAAATCCAAACATTACATCAAATAAAATAACCCAGTTAAATCTAACAAAGAATATCTTTATCAATAATTGGAAGTGTTATTAACAATGAAAAGCACAATGTAGAACGTTCTTTGTAATTTTAATTTCAATTTAATTTCAACTACTTATGTTAAATTATAGTGCTGTGGTAATTTAACATATAATTGGTAAAGCATTTGCTTCAAGGTCTAGGAAAAACAGCAAAAAACCTAGACATACCAAAAGTTGAAAACAAATTAAAATCAAGGCGTATCATAATGCTCTTTTTTAATTATAAGATGCCAAAACCTATTTAAACGGAGATTTTCTTCTTGTCTATTACAATTATTCGGGTGTTTATATATTTCAATAGCTTCACGTTGCAAACGAACATAATAATGGGTTTGTCTTGACAATATTTCCATATTGTCAAATTGAATGTCATGATTTAGATTATTCAGGGCATGGTCAGCCACAGCAGACCTCTCTGGTTGACCCAATCTACAAAATCTCATATGTTCTTTGCGTCTTGTATCGAAGCTACGTTTTGTGGTCCCGATGTATACTTTTCCACATGAACAAGATAACTTATACACTCCGGAAGATGATAAAGGGTTTGACACATCTTTAGGTGATCTTAAATGTTCTTTAATTTTTCTTGTAGGTTTAAAATAGTCCTAATGCCATATTTGATTAGGATTTTTCAATTCTATTTGTAACATTAGCTATAAAAGGAAGAAAAGCAGTACCAACATTAAGAACTGGTTTTCTTTAAGGTTACGCCTAGAAGGTGTAATAACATTATTAATATCTGTAAGTGAATATCCATTATCTTGTAAGGATTTTCTTAAATATTTATATTCATCATTCAAAATTCAGGGTCACAAATTCGTTTGCTCGATCTACTAAAGATTTAATTACACTAATTTTTTGACGTGGATGGTGGTTGGATAATTTATGAAGGTATCTATCAGTGTGTCGGCTTTCTGTAAACCTTAAAAGATAGTGAATTATTATTTTTAGATATTAATATGTCAAGAAATGGTAAACTTCCATTAGTTTCTTTTTCCATGGTAAACTGAATACTAGGATGTATACCATTTATAAAAACCAAAAACTCATGCAGTGCTTCTTCTCCATGTCTCCAAATAACAAATGTGTCATCTACATATCTATACCTAACTGAAGGTTTTTTAGGTGCATCTTGTAACGTTAATGTTACAAATTTTTTCATATAAAAATTAGCTATAACAGGACTAAGGGGACTACCCATTGCTACACCTTCAATCTGTTCATAAAATTTACTATTCCACTGAAAATAAGTTGTAGTAAGACAGTGCTGAAAAAGAATGGTTATGTCCTTTGGAAAAAGATGATCAATGTATTCAATAGTTTCTTTTAGAGGTACTTTTGTAAAAAGTGAAACCACATCAAAACTAACCATTATATCACCCTCTTCAATTCTATTCCTGAAGAAATAAAAAAGAAACAATCTAACTATGAAGCTATTTCACCAAAACTATATGGTTTACCAAAAATTCATAAACCTAATATTCCTTTAAGGCCTATTGTTAGTGCAATTGGTTCTCCTACATATAACCTTGCAAAACATCTTACATTGTTATTACAACCTCATATAGGAAAAACACCCCATTACATTAAAAATTCTGCCGACTTTGTTGAAAAAATGCATAGTTTCAAAATTGAAGAGGGTGATATAATGGTTAGTTTTGATGTGGTTTCACTTTTACAAAAGTACCTCTAAAAGAAACTATTGAATACATTGATCATCTTTTCCAAAGGACATAACCATTCTTTTTCAGCACTATCTTACTACAACTTATTTTCAGTGGAATAGTAAATTTTATGAACAGATTGAAGGTGTAGCAATGGGTAGTCCCTTAGTCCTGTTATAGCTAATTTTTATATGGAAAAATTTGAAACATTAACGTTACAAAATACACCTAAAAACCTTCAGTTTGGTATAGATATGTAGATGACACATTTGTTATTTGGAGACATGGAGAAGAAGCACTGCATGAGTTTTTGGTTTTATAAATGGTATACATTCTAGTATTCAGTTTACCATGGAAAAGAAACTAATGGAAGTTTACCATTTCTTGACATATTAATATCTAAAATAATAATTCACTATCTTTTAAGGTTTACAGAAACCCGACACACACTAATAGATACCTTCATAAATTATCCAACCACCATCCACGTCAAAAAATTAGTGTAATTAAATCTTTAGTAGATCGAGCAAAACGAATTTGTGACCCTGAATTTTGAATGATGAATATAAATATTTAAGAAAATCCTTACAAGATAATGGATATTCACTTACAGATATTAATAATGTTATTACACCTTCTAGGCGTAACCTTAAAGAAAAACCAGTTCTTAATGTTGGTACTGCTTTTCTTCCTTTTATAGCTAATGTTACAAATAGAATTGAAAAATCCTAATCAAATATGGCATTAGGACTATTTTTAAACCTACAAGAAAAATTAAAGAACATTTAAATCACCTAAAGATGTGTCAAACCCTTTATCATCTTCCGGAGTGTATAAGTTATCTTGTTCATGTGGAAAAGTATACATCGGGACCACAAAACGTAGCTTTGATACAAGACGCAAAGAACATATGAGATTTTGTAGATTGGGTCAACCAGAGAGGTCTGCTGTGGCTGACCATGCCCTGAATAATCTAAATCATGACATTCAATTTGACAATATGGAAATATTGTCAAGACAAACCCATTATTATGTTCGTTTGCAACGTGAAGCTATTGAAATATATAAACACCGAATAATTTTAATAGACAAGAAGAAAATCTCCGTTTAAATAGGTTTTGGCATCTTATAATTAAAAAGAGCATAATGATACGCCTTGATTTTAATTTGTTTTCAACTTTTGGTATGTCTAGGTTTTTTGCTGTTTTTCCTAGACCTTGAAGCAAATGCTTTACCAATTATATGTTAAATTACCACAGCACTATAATTTAACGTAAGTAGTTGAAATTAAAAATTACAAAGAACGTTCTACATTGTGCTTTTCATTGTTAATAACACTTCCAATTATTGATAAAGATATCTCTTTGTTAGATTTAACTGAGTTATTTTATTTGATGTAATGTTTGGATTTGTGAATGCTTCTATCATTTTAAAATTGAAGTTTTTCACAACTTTACACTTACATCATAACTCAATTAAATTTTGTTAAATGTGTTTTTTGGCTGGTAAATTTCATTGTTAGCTTTCGTCGTAGAGAGTGTTCTGGTTTGTCATCTTTGAGGCAGTTTAATAATATTTAATTTTATGACCTAGTTATTCTTTACTAAAAAATTTTATAGTTGGCCTTATGTTTCCCAAACTGTTATACTAATAGCAGGGTTATGTTTATGTTTTAATTTTTCAAATTTGACAAAATTGTTTACTACATCTTTAACAATTTTTAACAAACATTACTACTGACGAAGATAACTGTAAGTGTTATCGAAACGTTTAGATTGTATAATTTAAAGTACACCATTAAAAAATCCCAAAAAAGATAAGTTATTTATTATACTGATAAGGAGTTGAACGGGAGATCGTGTTAGGGATTGTAGACTGTGCCGTCACTCTACCGATTAGACGGGACTTCGAGTCCGCTCGTTCCACAGTGAGTTTACAAACGATAATATATTTATGAATTTATCATTGATTTTACAAATTCTTAAAATTTTTAAAAGCCAGTCCATGTAGAACAGAATCATAGGCTTTTTAAAATTAATGTAACAAATTATTTAAATTTCTTTTACTTACCTACTTTGGCTAATTTAGTAATAATGGTATCTAATATTAGTTGTTGTCGACATCCTTGTGTTTTTTAATTGCTCCACATTGTTCAAAATTGATATTAATTTTACAATAATTTTGAATTTTATTAGAAATTATAGACGTAAATAATTTATAAATAGTTGGTAAACATGTAATTGATCGAAAGTTTTTTGGATGCGAAGGATCTCCACTTTTAAAAAGAATGTATGTAACAACCGTACATCAGAATTCCGGAATTATTGACGGATCATTCAGTACTTTATTGAACCAGAAAAGAAGTGGTAAATTAATTGCATTGATTTTCTTTAACCAAAAATTTGTATATTGTCTAAACCAGGGGAACTTCAATTTGAGCAACACATTAAAGAATTTGAAAATTCACTAAAAGATATAGATTTCACTGTCCGGGTTTATAAGGCGCGAAGGGACATTTGCGCTTATACTGGATTCCCCATATTAGACTATACAATTTAAAAGTCGAATAAAAACTTTCTAATCAAAGTAAATTAACTTTTTAATGGACTAATATGTAGCTTATTCTGTGGGATTTATGACTAAAGTAAATAACAATTCAAGTTTTAAAGATCAAGGAGGCGCCTGTTTATAAACAACGACTTAAGTGTTTCTGTCAAATATGCGTTATACGCAAACGATATAATTGCTCCAGTTTAACAATTTTCATTGCATTATGAATTATTCGATTCAAGAGCGTGTGTTTTCTGTGGAAGTCTACATTAGAACTGGTTCATTTGAAGAAGTTCGGCCTGCATTTCTACGGCAGTTTGGAAACAATAATAGGGCGATGCACCAACACTCTTTACAATTGCGGCGTGGGTTCGTCATTGGCGTGAAAATGGCTCTGTGCAAAACATTAAAAACCTGGACGTCGAAGAACGGTGCGTACGCCTGAACATATTGAACGAGTGAGAGCTGCCTTTACAAGAATCCTAAGAGATCGGCTAATCGGCAATCACTTGCCCTAGGAATATCTAAGGAAGTATCCACAGAATTCTGCATAAAGATATAAAATTTCACCCCTATAAATATCAAATGGCGCATAACCTCAGTGATCTAGACAAAGGAGCGAGGGTGACATTTTGTGAAGAATTTTACATCAGCATCGTGGAGAAATTCATAATTTGCTAATGAGCGACGAAGCAAATTTTCATTTGGACGGTGTTGTTAACAAGCAAAACTTTAGATACTGGGAGTAGAAAATTCTCACGAACTGTTTACCAAAAACCTCCACAGTCCAAAAGTCGTTGTTTGGTGCGGTGTAGCATCATTTGGAATTATCGGTCCTTATTTTTTTGAGGATGAAAATAACCGTTCTGTTACAGTTAATTCCGAACGCTACATAAACATGTTGCAAACGTTTCTTATCCCAGAACTAATTAGACGAGGACTAAATGGCGCCATATTATTCCAGCAAGATGGAGCAACGGCTCACACAGCCAGAAATACTATGAGAATTTTGCGAGATTTTTTTGACGGCCGTATAATTTCCCGATTTGGAAATTTGAATTGGCCCCCGAGATCTCCCGATTTAACGGCCCCCGATTCTTTTCTCTGGGGATACCTAAAGCAAAAAGTTTTTGCAAGTCGTCCCGTAAGAATTCCGGAGCTGAAGGAGCAGATTCGAAATGAAATTGCAGGAATAAATGGAGATTTGCTTCGCCGAGTGATGATAAATTTTGAACTTAGAATTCAAAAATGCATTGAAGTCGAAGGAGGGCATTTGGAAGACATGATCTTTAAAACTTTGAATTGTTATTTACTTTAGTCATAAATCCCAAAGAATAAGCTACATATTAGTCCATTAAAAAGTTAATTTACTTTGATTAGAAAGTTTTTATTCGACTTTTAAATTGTATAGTCTAAAATGGGGAACCCTGTATTTTCACTTCTTGTGAAGTCCATTTACAATTTAATATTTGATTAATTGTAAAAAAGGATATTCAATTTATAAGCGTAGTAATCAGTGTCTCATATCTAATGTGCCTACTTATTATTTATTATTATTAATAGAATGTGCAGAATAGTATATTAAGAAACAAGTTTCATAAGACGCGACCCGCGCAGCGGGGAGTTTTCTTATGGACGAATGCGATAAAGCGTCTTATGAAACGAGTTTCTTATACTATTTTTTCTATTTTGCGTATTTGTGTTGAAAATTTTGAAAAAATGTAAATTCCATTTGTCACCTTATTTCATAATTTTGAATGTAGGTTGGCAACAGTGGTACTTGGTTGTTTGAGTTCGATACAAATATAGGGTATTAAAACTATTATTTGTTACTAATTCACTTCAAACTACCTTATAAATACGTTCTCAATAGAAGTTGTGTACTATATACATTATAATCGGAATAAAATTACACTATACTATGTAAACTTAATAATTTACACTCAAGTGAAGTTATCAAGGTTAAATGAAGGTTATATTTTACGCAAAAGATGTAATCGGCTTAATCTGAAAGCATATTGACGCTTTATCTTGAAACACAATAAAAAAGAGAAATCGTCCATATTCGGTTTTGGTCATCTTAATCATTGCAATACATTAATCAGGAATAATTCAATACAAAGTATTCAATTCAATAAGAATAGGTTATGTTACATTTACGTTTACATACATCAATAAAGAACTTCATTAGTTTACATACCAACATCAAGAAAAAAAATGTTAGGTTACTAAACTTTAAAGTCAAACATTAAAACACCCGTTTGAGTGTCATAATGTACATATTAAACACGCAAAATAGAAAAACCCTATTTAGATTTAACTAATTAATCTAAATACTCCATAACTATGTATATCTTATTACTATGATTACTAGTCACTAGATAGAATAAAGTAGCGCAAATGCTTGTTCCAATGTGCTAGAGAGACTATATTTCTATGATTTTACTTCAATAATTAGAATATCAGGATTAAATATAATGCTAAATATTTTCGTGGATTAAAAGTGCTATTTGGTTCCCCCATTTCGGGGACTGAAGTGTTACTTTTAATCTCGAGGGATTAAAAAATAATTTAATCCTCTGAGGATTAAAAAATAAATAATTCACTCTACTAAATAATAATTTTATTAATAAAAATCAGCAATTAACATTTAAGATAACATCTACTTTTGATTAACATTTACGGATATATTTACATTTGTACAGTTATTAAAGTTAAAAAGTTTACCAAAATCGTTGTCCTTAGAATGAAAAACATTATAGAATGATGTTGAAACGATAGATCCATTGATAGTATTTGTTTGGCTTTCTGAATCAATTTTTTTCTCATTTTCATGCCCAAAAATTTTGTCTTCTTTAATTTTTTTGTTATTTATAGAGCTTTCAACATAGCCCTCAGCCACTGAGGACGACTTCTAACCTCCGTGTCTTTTGAGAACGTCGACATTTGCCCCAGAATTAAGACGCCGACGTGCGTCGAAAACAATGACCGGTGTATAAAGGGGGTTCAGGAAGTTTAAAAAAAGTTGCAATTCTTTGGGGTAGTTTTCCAAAGGTATTTTTTCCAATGGGTTGAGTTGAACATCTCCGGTCTTTATATTGGACAAAAAATCGTGAATGGTTTGTGTCAGGTTTTCTTAAAGCAATGTAATTTCTCCATAGTTTTATAAAATCGACAGGGTTATTCACTGAATTCTGAACAACGAATACTCGGTCAATATTGTTATTTGTATTTTTTATATTAACTAAGATAGAGTAACCCAAATTTCTAACATTGTGGATTGATAATTCAACTAATTCGTTTCCTCTACAAGCTCCTGCTACACCCATGATCAGTGCAACCTAAAAATTGAAAACAGTGTCAAAATATCTTATCAAAAAATTTATAGACGTTATATTACTCACCTTAACCATTAAAAAATCGTCGTCTGGAGCTTGAATTAGAAATTGATCGACTTGTTCATCAGTAAGAACTTTTGACTTCTTTGGCTTATGGCCGTCATTTTTTCTTTTCAGTAAAGCTTTTAATTTCGGATATTGGGATATGTCAATATTACTTTTCACCATTACCATCGATTTCACCATGGAATAATTCGCCCACAAGGTGGAAGCACGTACAGTTTTGCTTTTTTCATTGAAATATGCTAAAAAGACATTTTCATTGGTGTGATTTTGTATCTTCTTTTGACGGCACCATATTATAAAGTCTTCATAAGATTTTTCATGCACTTTTCTGGATTTGAGAGCAATAGTTGTTTAACAGCCTCTTCAGCCGCTGCTTCAATATCAAACTCATCAATTTTCGCAACTACGCGTCGTCAACAGACTAAGGTTTAGGAATGTTGCAACTTTCTGGGGCAATTTTCCAAATATATTCTTTCCTACAGGTTGCACTGTACACTCCTTGTTAACGTACCTAACGAACAAAAAATCTTGAATGGGGAGTTTCGGCTTTTCTCAATGACATATTTCTTGCAGATTTTTGTATAACTAATGATAGTTTTATCTGAGTCTTTTACAACGAAGTTCCTCTATATTCCATTTTTAGTAGCTCTAATGTTAACAAGAAGTCTGTTGCCCAAATCAGACACATCATTAATTGACAATTCGACTAATTCAAGTCCTCTACAAACCCCTGCCACACCAAATATGAGTGCTACCTACAAAAAAATCATTTTTAAAAGTAGGTACAATGATTTTTGGACATACTCACTTTTGTCATTAAAAGTGTGTCATCTGAAGCTTCCTTTAGAAACGTATCAATCTGTTCTATAGTTAGTACCTTTGACTTCTTGGCTTTGTAACCAAATTTTTTCCTTTTCAGAAGCGTCGTCAATTTGTGGAATTTACTTATATCAGCATCATGTTTAACGTTAAGCATAGTTTTAACATTGAATTTGTTTACCTTTTCATTAAAAAATACCAGCAAAGCATCTTCGTTAAAATTTGTAGTTTTCTTTTCACAGCACCACTTTAAAAATATATCATACTCTTTATCATAAATTTTACGAGATTTTGAAGGCAGTAAGACTTCTAAAGCCTCTTCAGCGGCTTTTTCTAGATCAAATTCGTCATACATATTTATTACCCTTTTGTAAAAAATTTTTCAAATTTTGGCAACCGCTGTTTACTGATTCCCATGCTAACCGACTGTTTTTTTTTCAAATAGCAAGATTTTTAGATAATTTTATACAAATTTGTCACATTGACACGAACAAATTTGGAATTATTGTACATAAAAAATAAATACTTTGGAAGTGCAAAAAATAGTGTATATACTTCGGGACCAAAGTGCCTAAATCCCTTGAGTGACTGTTGCACTCGCGGGATTAAATGCTGCCACTTTGGTCCCTCTATATATAATACACTTTAATTTGACAGGTGAATTTAGTGACAACAAAATTTGGTTGAGTTTTAACAAAGTGATTTCAACTTAATTATAATTAGCGTTTATAATAGTTTAAGTGATAAGTGAAAGATTAATTCTTAAACTGGTAAGTAGTAAAACTAATTAATTTATAAGTACTAACCATGTATAAATGTAATATAATACTATATTCAAGTAGAATGCATAATAAATTCACTAAACCATACAATTACAATAAAATTACTTTTGTAGTTACGTAGATAATAAACCTGCTGAATGTTCCTTATTTTTCGTGGATTTGCTTGGGCTTTAATAAAGACCTTAAGCGGATTGCTCCATAACTCCCTTACTATTACAAATACGAAAAAATGTCTTATATAAAAGTTGTCCACAGTCATAAACTACAAATTTTAAAATATATTCAGAAATGACGGACTTCCGGTTATACCGAAAACTCATGCAAACTTCGTTATTTTAAATAGAACAACCTATATGTTATTACATTTTTGAATTCCTCGTTGAATTTAAAGGTCACTTTAATAACCATACTATGGGTCTACGTCGCATTGCTTCTGAGTTATTTGACATTTTGTAGAAAAAATGACGTTTGCAGTGCCTCCGAAAACTTTCAATATCTCGAAGACGGATACCGGTAGAGAGATGTGGCTTTCGTTTTTTACTTCCGAAAGGGTACCGCATCATTCTCATTGCCAAATAGCTTGCTTTTACAATTCAATAATTTCTATCGCTCCGAAAATAATTTTTTTCAAACATGGATAACTTGATTTTTTAAATGGAACCACCCATATTTTCTTACATCAGCGGATAGGAAATTAAATTTCCTTTCCATTGATGTAACATTATCGATATTTTGGAGTGATAGTTTTCGAGATATACACATTTTTATCTAATTTCAGTTTTTATTGCGCATTGCCGCGGTGCTTTGGAAAAATAATATATAGGTTGTTCTATTTAAAATAACGAAGTTGGCATGAGTTTCCGGTATAACCGGAAGTCCGCCATTTCTGAAAATAATTTTAAAATGTGTAGTTTATGACTGTGGACAACTTTTATATAAGACATGTAATAGTAAAGGAGTTATGGAGGAATCCCGTTTAAGTGGGCCACCCGGTATATTGTTTTCAGATTTTACTGATTAAATAAAATTCGAGGCAAAAAGATTGGGCAACTCTGCACTCAAAAAAATTTAGACAATGAAGAAAAAACATTGAATAAATCCAACCACAACGACGTCGTAATGATAAAAACTGACGAAAATTTTTTCAATTCATCTGAGACTCTTGAACTAATTAATATTCCAAATTCTGAAATAACGTAATCCACTGATAGCATTTTCACTGCACCTCCCAATCAAACCACTGGAAATGCGTTTGATGAGATTGAATTAAATAATGATATTTTTTCATTAAACTCATCCAGTACTACTGTTTTAGTTTCTACAACGGATAAAGAATTAAATCATTCAAACATCGATGGAACATTGTATACCGAAGGTGCTGACTGCTGAATGTCCTCTAATTACACTAGTTTCCGTGAAAGAACCAGAGGGGGTAATTGTAAATTCAGGTAGTGTAATTTACCTTAAATTTAATTATGAAAATTTATTACCAACATCTACAGTGAAAGGTGGCGAAAGAAGCTGTGTAGTTACTTCAATAAATTCAAGATATAGAAAATCCAATCAAGAAGAGAAAAACTGCTTTGCCATTTGATAAAGATCCGGATTATGTTTCAAATGTCGCCGACGAACGCAACAAGGTTTAAAATCATCTACGAAGTTTATAATAATTACATACTGCCCAATTTAGATACTGAAGAATACGCCGATGTTGGAAATCATACAAATATTATCTTAAAAGTTACTGGGCAGTTTCGAGATGCCCAAAATAGCGCGCATGTTGAGGAAGTAGACACTGAAGGTTAAAAAACTATAACTTGTCAGGGTTGATTACGAATAGGTAAGCGCATGTTTTTGGATGTTTAGACACGCTATGTACTCGTAATTTTGGCACGACAACCCTTATTTTGTCTATCAAATATCCTGGCGCCCTTAACCGAAACGATTTTGACTTCATCCCCTATTTTGACTGACGTACGATTTATTATTCTGGATGTGCAAAATTATTAACATCAATCCACGATCCGCACGCTGACTAGTCGAGGCAAAAAGGGGCCAATTTATCTGTAATCCCGTTCTACCACCCGTTTATACCGTTACAGGTAAAGTTGGCGCTTCAACGTGGGACATTTTAGGGTGGTTTTTTCTCGTAGATTTTTATTTTTGGTGACATCTTAGGATAGTATTTCAGTATTTTCGCTTCAGGATTATTTTATTGTTGAATTAAGTTTTTATATACGTATCGAAAGATTAAATATGGGTTATAAAATTAATGTAGATAGGCTTACACCTAGTGAGGTAAGATATGAGATAGCGGTTAGAGGTGGTGATCTTTCGTTAGGTAACTGCGTTACGAGCTTTATTACGGAATATTTTAAGCGAGGAGAGTAGTGGTAAAATTGCATCACGTCCCGATTATCCTTTCGATTTTGAAACAGATAAGATTGCTATTGAGGAAACGAAATTGGAATTAGGAAAATTATTAGAGGAAGTCAAAATTAATCCGTCCACAAAATTTTAACGACCATAGAAACCAAGCTCAAACATTTGTTAGGTAGAGTTAATAATTCAATTCCGAAAACCGATATCGATGTTAAGATTAAAGAAAGTTTGTTTGTTGAAATTGCGGTAGCTCAGTCTACATACGAAATTTTGGATAAACGTGTAGTTTCAAAAGTTCACCTTTGGAAGTAGTAAGCAGTGTTTCGAATAATGACGATCAAAATTCAAATACAGATATTTCAGTACCGATTAGTAATTTAAATTTAAGTACATCACCTGTTAGGAATGTAGTTGTAAAAAGTACACCGGTTTGCAAGTGGAATTTATCATTTTCGGGAGATACTAAATCTTTATCGCTAAGTGCTTTTTGGAACGGATTTCAGAATTACAGATTTCACGTAGAGTTGATGACGCACAATTATTTTCGGAATGTTTAGATTTATTTACGGGTAACGCTTTGATTTACGTTCGTTCCGTTAGAAGGGAAGTTAGGACTTGGGGTGAATTGGTGGAATTGTTGAAAATTCAATTCCAGCCAATAGATTATGACGATAGATTATTAGATGAGATTAAGCGTCGTACTCAGGGTACGGACGAGACTATAGGAATTTATATCGCGGTTATGCGGACTTTATTTTCGCGTTTGAACGAAACTTTGTCGGAGGATAAGCAATTACGGATTTTGCGGAAAAATATCGCGCCTTCTTATCAGGCACAATTAGGTCTAACGGAGGTTAACTCGATTAACGAATTAATTAAATATGGAAGACTTATCGAAGAAAGGGTTCAAGCGATGAATAGTTATGTACCGCCTAGTCGGAAACGCTCCGATCTAGAAGTAGATTTAGCGTACGTGGGAGAAACCCCACCGGTTGTCACGATCAAGAAGAAGGAAGTACCGATCCAGGAAGGAAAGATAACGCCGAGTAGAGTTGAGGGAAGATCATGTTGGAATTGTCAGAAGACCGGACATCTAGCGTCGAGTTGTAAGGATACCATTAAGAATCGTTATTGTTATCGTTGTGGAAAGAAGGATTTTACGGTTAAGAATTGTCCTAAGTGTTCGAATTCGGGAAACGGATTACGGAGACAATAAAGAGCCGCGTATTGTCTTCTAGAATTTTTGTTAAGTCGGCAGTGTATTATAATTCATTAAGAGCTAGGGATGACGCGAAATTTTTA
This sequence comes from Vesta saturnalis, assembly GCA_036346205.1. Taxonomy (NCBI): domain Eukaryota; kingdom Metazoa; phylum Arthropoda; class Insecta; order Coleoptera; family Lampyridae; genus Vesta; species Vesta saturnalis. The sequence continues at coordinate 2,728,283 of JARFJB010000994.1, read as the reverse complement.
AAGACTAAAGTTGTTTTGGATTACGTTTTTGATTCTAAAGATTCAGATGAAAGACCATTTGTGAACGTTAAAATTTACGGACAAGAGTTATTAGGTTTGTTGGATAGTGGGTCAACGAAGACCATATTAGGAGAAAAAGGTTGGAAAAAATTAAGTCATTTAGGAGTTAATTAGATAAGCGATTTACGTCAACGTGTGTTGTAGCAAACGGTCAGTCAGTTAGGAGTATAGGTACCGCGACTGTACCAATCGAAATTAAGGGAAAAGTTGTCATTTTAAATGTTCTTGTTGTACCGGATATACCGCATCATCTTATTTTGGGAGTAGATTTTTGGAAACAAACTAACATCATACCGGATTTACGTAAAGGCGAGTGGAGATTTGAAAATTTAGAAACAATTGAAGCTTTGGAGAATGGAGAGCCTGGAATACAGTCCCGATTAGATTTGAGTAGCGATCAATTGCAGAGATTAGACAAGTTAGTCACCGATTATTTCACGTCTATCGAAGGTAAAGAAATTGGATGTACTTCTTTAGTTCAACACCATATTAAGACCAATAGCGAACCAATTAAGCAACGATATTATCGTGTGTCACCGTTTATTCAGCAACAAATAGATCTCGAGTTGGAAAAATATTGAAGATGGATGTGATTGAGAAATCTAATAGCGCTTGGTCAAGTCCGATACTACTAGTAAAGAAGAAGGATGGGAGTTATAGGTTTTGCGTGGATTTTCGAAAAGTAAATAAAGTTACCGAGCGAGATGCATATCCGTTACCGTACGTTTCAGCAATTTTAGACCGTTTACGTGACGCAAAATACATATCGTCGTTGGACATTAAGTCAGCATATTGGCAGATACCAATGGCTGAAGACTCTAAGCAATATACCGCTTTTACTGTACCCAACAGGGGATTATTTCAGTTTAAACGACTACCGTTCGGTTTGGCTAACGCACCAGCCAGTTGGCAACGATTTATTGACCGAGTTTTGGGACCAGAGTTAGAACCTTATGTTTTCGTTTATCTTGATGATACGATTATTTGTACACCTACATATGAGAAACACCTAGAAGTTCTACAAGAAGTTTTTCGTCGATTTACCGAGGCAGGAATAACGTTAGGCAGGGACAAATGTACCTTTTGTCAATCGGAGTTACGATATTTAGGTTACGTAATTAACGCGGATGGGTTATCGGTAGATCCGGACAAAGTTAACGCAATTTTAAAGATACCGACACCTAAGAGTGCTACGGAAGTAAAGCGAGTTATCGGAATAGCTAGTTGGTACCGTCGTTTTATTCAAAATTTTTCTACGATTATAGCGCCTTTAACGAAATTATTAAAGAAATTTGCAAAATTTGTTTGGGATGAAGATTGTGAGAAAGCTTTGGAATTATTAAGGATTGTTTAGTTACCGCACCTATATTATCGTGTCCAGATTTTTCGCTACCGTTTACTGTGCAAACTGACGCTTCGGATTATGGCATTGGATCAGTACTAACGCAGACCATTGATGGTGAAGAAAGAGTCATTTGTTATAACAGCAGATCATTGACGAAAAATGAAAGAAAGTTTTCGACTACCGAAAAGAGTGTTTAGCAGTACTTTGGTCAGTAGAGAAATTACGTCCATATTTGGAGGAGCAGAATTTACGGTTATTACCGATCACGCATCGTTAGTTTGGTTACATAATTTAAAGGAACCTACCGGTCGATTAGCGCGTTGGGCTATACGCCTTCAGCAGTATAGTTTCGAGATTATTCATCGTAAAGGAAAGGATCATGTTGTACCGGATACATTATCGCGTTCCGTACCAGTTATTGACGCACTTGAAGTGACGAGTAAACCCGATGTTGACTTACCAGATGAGACTATAGTAGGAGACGAAGAAAGGAAGTAGAAGATGTAAAAGATGACGATAAGTGGTTGACGCGGATGAAGAAGAATGTTAAGGCAAGACCTATCGCGTACCCGCAATGGCGGATAGAAAATGGAAAGTTATTGAAGCATGCTAAGTGTAGTTATCCGAAGTTGAGAAACGATGAGGAACAGTGGAGAGTTGTAGTGCCGAAGGGAGAACGATCCCAGATATTATCGCGGTGTCATGATGACCCTAGAGCAGGACATGCAGGTATTTTTAAGACTTATGAAAGAATTTCACGACAGTATTATTGGCCAAAATTAAAGGCAGATGTAGTACGTTATGTTCGACATTGTGAGACTTGTATTAGACATAAACCGGAACAGAAGAAACCGGCCGGCCTCATGGCAAAACATCCCGTTATCGACAAGCCCTGGCAAATGATTGCCACGGATATTGTAGGACCGTTACCGAGATCATCTCGAGGTTATTCATATGTTTTAGTAGTTGCCGATTATTTTTCGAAATTTGTACTTTTCTTTCCGTTACGTGCCGCTACCGCTGCAAGTGTAGTTAAGAATATCGAAGAGAATGTTTTTCTTATGTTTGGAGTACCGTTGTACGTTTGTGTGACAATGGATCACAATTTAGGAGTAAAGAATTTCAGAAAATGGTTACGTCTTATAACGCCAAAATTATATTTAACGCAAATTACCATCCTCAGGCGAATCCATCAGAACGTGTTAATAGAGTTATGAAGACAATGTTAGCGTCGTATATCGAAGATAATCAACGTAATTGGGATAAGTATTTAGCGCAAGTTGCCTGTGCCATTCGCACAGCAACTCATGAAGTTACCGGCCTTACGCCTTATTTCGCGAACTTTGGGAGAGAAATGATCATAGACGGATCACAGCAGGGTATACCGACGAACAGTACCGATCTAGATAATGTAAATTTTGCCGACAGAACACCGTTGTTAGAGAGAAGTGAAATTTTTCGTGTTGTTTATAACGATATTAAGAAAAGACTTAATGCCGCGTATATTAAGAGTAAACAAAATTATGATTTACGTAGACGTTTAGCGAATTTTGAAGTAGGAGATACCGTATGGCGGAAAAATTATGTTTTATCGGACGCGTCTCGTTCTTTTGCAGCTAAGTTAGCGCCTAAATTTATCGGTCCATTTTATATTAAGAGAAAGGTTTCGTATCAGACTTACGAACTGTCTGACGCCTCAGGAGTTTCGAAGGGAGTGTGGAATGCTAAAGATCTTAAGCCAAATCCTAATGTCGATTAAGTCCTCTTGGACGTTTTCTCTGTGTAGGGACGGAGTAAGAATTTTCCTACAGCAGATGCCACTGCTTGTCGTAAGAGGCGACTAATCAAGTAGGCGTAGCGAGTTTGGTTGGAGGTGTTGCGATTTTGGGTCTTGCGTATACGGTTGTGGAATAACGGAAAGCGGGGATCTCGTGAACCGTGGCCCGGCCTCTTCCGTATGCTCTTGACGCGGAGTTTCAGTGCACCAGCCAAACGCGTGTACCGTTGTTGCACCTTGTTGTGCCTTTTCGGATCCTTAGCGGATCATTTTTGGGTTTGTCGTTTATCGTGGATTTGATCCAATTTTTTTGTCTTCTCGACTTTGACTTATTTTACCGAACGTGACTGTGGAAGTTTTGTTTTGTAGTGCCAAGGAGGCAGAACTCGAGTTCGGGGGAGGGAGTTGGAACCACCCTCTTGCCGCCTCGAGGGACGCGTTTGTTGAGTTTATGGAGTTTGTTGAGTTTGTGGAGTTTTGTGGAGTTTTGTGGAGTTTTTGAAGTTTGTAGTTTGTGGAGTTTTGTTGACTTTGTGGAGTTGTCGAGCTTTAGTTTCGATGTTTATATATACAGTTATGCCGAGTACCGGTTCCCCACCCTCTGCCTGTCAAAGGTTATGGTTGGTATTGTCGTCCGTTTTGTGTAATGTAGTTTTATTTTTTTTACCGGATTTTCATTTGCGCCTCTGTTGGTGGTTCGCTTCACGGACCCCAACAGTTTAAAGTTTTGTATAGCTTTGTTTTAGGTTTTGGGCCCTATAGTCCCAACTAGTGGTGTGTGCGAGCGGTAGCACATCACTAGCTTTTGAGGGTGTTGCGAGGGGTCTTTCCTGACCAGCACCACCGCATTTTCCGTACTTCTTCGTACATTTAGTTTGTGGAGTTAACGTTTGTAGTTAGTGTTAGTTTTGTTTTGTTCCTGGCGTAGGTTGCCGGTAGAGTTAAGTTGTTTTTCGGATATATTTTCCGAAGGAAAATATTTTTTAAGGGAGTGTCAGGGTATTTTGAACACCCTGTATACGTAGTGGGTAATTTTGTTTGTAGTTCTATGTACTTAGTTAGATTCCGTATATAAATTTTTTTTGTTGTCAAATTAAGTTTTATAGTAAATTTGCTTTAACGTATGTGGTGAGCTTTAGATTCTTTGTTTGTGAAATTATTATTCGAAAATTTAGGTTGTTTTTCCTATTATTTTCGTTTATTGAATTGATTAACGCTTATTTGTAAATAGTTGTATATAAGTTTAATTAAGGTTTATTTCGTTTGATTTCCGAAAAATATAATAGAAAATGAAGTAATTTAAATGAATAGTATAGGTTTATCTGTATGATGTCATGGTCGCGCCATACAGACGCTTACGTATAGTTGTCCAGTTTATTATTAGGTATTTTGGTTTTGATTCATAGAGATTGCATGTGGGCCTTATTGTTCGTACTTTAAGGTAAACATACAGAGGCTGTATTCGTTGATCTTGCTGACGTGTTGTTTTTCAAAATTTACCGAGTCCTTACGGACGGAAACGAATTTATAGTATTGGGGGTACTTTGGTTTCTCCTTCCGTTTTTTAATTGGGGGAATTAAAGTAGATAAGATTTTTTTTTAAGAGTGGGATTAAAAATCCAAGATGGAATTTTGTTAATAATTTTTGGCAGTCTTAGACAGGTCTCGTTTTCGAGTAGTTGCACGTTGCCGCTTGTGTTACGCTTTAAGGGGTAGTTTAGAACGTTGAAATTTTGGGACCTTGTGGTGTTTAACGAACGTACTTTTTGTGTAATAAGGGTAGTTTAACTACTGAAGTAACCTGTGAAAGGGATTTATGAAAATTGTTCATTCACCAAAGGATTATACCTAGTGCCGATTTCGGTTTTACGTAAAATTACCTGAGGACATCTCGTGTTTTTAGTGCGTCGATGGACTTTTGGTTTATATCGCTTTGCGGATTTGCTTAAAATCATCGTTCTTACAGTGCCACCTATTTATCGTACAAAGCGTGTGTAAAGATAAAGAAACTATCGCAATATATTAAAATATATTTAGTTATTTAAACAAATTATTAAGGATTTTAGTGGAAAATAAAATTATTTAAAAGAACATTAAAAGCTAAAAGTTATCAAACAATTTTTGAACGCTCACATTATTATTGTAAATAAGTTTTGGTTAATGCAGTAACATTTTAACGAGTCAACTTAAGAAATTGTTCGTGTATAACAGAATATCAGTCAACATTTTATCATCATTTTGCCGGACCTGGGAGTTTCCATTCCGTTATAACAGATCACCTGGTCGTATCTATCGTTGTAACACAGAGGAGGTGCTATCTAGACCTTGTAAGGTAATATAACATTGTGTTTTTTATTGAAAATTTTGAAGATTGTTGTGTTTCGAATTATTTTATTTGTTGATGAAGGTTTGAAAGCGGAGTTGTGGATCGTTTTTTTGTTAATTTAATTTGTTGTTTTAAATTTAGTTATTGGAATTAATCGTAACTTTAACGCTCCGCCTTCACACTTTTTTATTTTATTAGTAAAGGGCAATTGACCCTATTGTAGTGTGGGTATATTATCCACGGTTTATTTATATTTAGGTTAAACGATTTAGACTGGCTAAAGCAGAATTCTGATCAGACACCTGACGCCTAATAAGCCTTTGTATTTTTTTTGTTTTGTTTATACGCATTTTCGTATGTTATATTTATACTGATTTTATTATTTTATTATAGCTTTGTTTTGTTTTATAAATGTGTTTTAATTCTCTGAAAACCCTTCTGTGTTTGCATACCAGTTTTTTGTTTTTGCAAATTTACCGATAATTTAAGTTATAACGTAACGAAGTTAGTTTTTTATTATTGAGTAATAACGTAATTTTTGTTTTATTTTTGAGTAATAGCGTTCTTAATATTTAGTGTTTTATTTGTTTTAGTTATATTAATTATTTAGATTCATTTATAGCTTGATTTTTTGTTTTGTTTTGATTATTATTTAACGTCAAATTATTTACACGAGGTGTATTAACGTAACGTTATTGAGTGTTATCACGCTTTTTTTGACAAGCGTGTAGTGTTTTTAAGCCCGATTTTAGGTGGTTTGCTGAATTGCTGTCCAGCACACCTGGGATTGATTACGAATAGGTAAGCGCATGTTTTTGGATGTTTAGACACGCTATGTACTCGTAATTTTGGCACGACAACCCTTATTTTGTCTATCAAATATCCTGGCGCCCTTAACCGAAACGATTTTGACTTCATCCCCTATTTTGACTGACGTACGATTTATTATTCTGGATGTGCAAAATTATTAACATCAATCCACGATCCGCACGCTGACTAGTCGAGGCAAAAGGCCAATTTATCTGTAATCCCGTTCTACCACCCGTTTATACCGTTACAAACTAAAGTACTTATTCTTTTTATACACATTTATAAAAAAAAAACAAACTAATTTTGATATTAATCTAGAACATTTCACTAAGAAAGGAAATCCTAGAAAAAGAAAAAAGTTTGCTAAATCCGTCAAAGAGTGAAAACTGGAAAAAATGGAAAAGAAAATAGAAAAGTACGGGCGTTTAACACTATGCGAGGTTGAATTGTGCAAATTTAAATGTACAAGTAAAATAAATGAAAATAGAAGACAACAAATAAACTCTCAATGCTAGGACCTAGATTGGACAGATGGAAGAAATTTTATTATTAGCAATACTCAACCGCGCCCAATCAAAACGCCCTCTACCAACCATGTACGTAAGCAAATCTATGCATATTTCCTAAATGACAAAAATAGACAGCGACAGAAGGTCTGCAAAACATTTTTTTTAACTACGCTTGGTTTTAAGAAGTCAAACGACTGGATAGTTTACGAGGTCCTAAACAAAACAGACAAAAATAGAATTTCAGCCGAACACGACAAACGTGGTAAACATGTAGCCTATAACAAAGTAAGCTGAAATAAAATAAGCCAACATATTGAATCTTACCAACCATGCATATCTCACTACAGAAGGGAGCACGCCCCAAATGCACGTTATTTGCTGAGTGATGTTACTGTTGTTGAAATGCATTAGAACTTCCTAACCAAATCCCCTGGTATAGTTCGCTCATATGATCTTTACAGGAAAACAGTGAAAGAAAAAACATTAGCTCTACAAAATTGGGGCATGAAGAATGTGAAATTTGTCAGACATTTACCGAACATTCCAACGATCACTCCAATGAAAATCTAGATCAAACTTGTGCTGTCTGTAACAAATGGTTTCAACATATCCAAATAGCAAACAAAGCAAGACAAGTTTACAGAGATTTTTCTACAAATCTAATCGAACCTGAAAACTTTGTAGTTTTGATAGTTTTAAAAGAGTGCTGTTTACCAAACGTCTTACTGCATATAATGAAACGTTTGTTTCTCTTGGTAAAAAATCAAAAGAACTTCCATTTTCTGTAATTTGGAATGAAGCAATATGTGGCCGTTCCAAAGAAGACTTTATAAGTACTTTTTACGGGTTTTTCTTAAAAAATCGAGACAAAAAAGTATAATCGTCTGGCTCGACAATTGCGCTGGACAAAATAAAAATTGGGCCTTGCTCACATTTTTTATTTATATAATAAATTCTGAAGAAATTAGTGGTGAATATATCGAGTTCCACCACTTTGAACCTGGTCATACTTTTATGAGTACTGACCATTGCCATCTTCAAATAAGCACTCAAGCAAGATATATGATTTCAATGATTTTGCTGATGCAATTAAAAAAGCTAATAACGGAAAATCTGAAGTAAAGCAAATGAACAGCAACGACTTTCTTCAATGGCCAGACTTTGTTGCATGACATGGTTCATATAAAGGTGGAGAGGAAATCAAGTACCATGTCATTCTTAAATTTAGTTATATACTATATTTCAAGAATAAACTTTCATTTTCTGAAGATTTCTTTAGCTGTTTATAATATTACTTCTTACCCTAGTTTAATTTAGTCAAAGAAACATGCTTATCTTACGTTAAGAATAATAATACTAATAATAATAATTAATTAAATAATTGTTTTGGTAGACTAATCTGAATCACATGTTACTACGCAAAAGCACGTAAATACCACATACTTCTTGCTAAGTAATTAACCTAAAATTTACTAAGTAAAACTTTTAAACAAGCCAACCGAAAAATTGAATCAAACTTACTTTTAACTAGTTTAAAACATTATCCAAGAATTGTCATTAATTCCAACAAAAGCACATATTAGTACCACCGATCAAAATGCTGGAACTGATAAATTTCTTTTGTTGCATTCCATAGTTTGCGTCGTAGTTGCTGGGGTTTTGCTTATGGCAGCAGAATTCATCTAGTAAGTAGTATGACTTTTATATTTAATGGTTTTAGAATGAAGGTTAAATTTATTTGGTGAGTACAGGTGCAGTATGAATCAGATAATAATTAGTAATCTATTTTGTTTACTGTTACGTTGTCTTTTACTCTTTTAGGTCAGACTAATTTTTCTTTAACGCGATATAAAAACTATACTGCAATATATAATGCAGTAACATCCGCTTAACCAAAGTAAATTTTGGTAACTTTATTGTGTGCACAATTCTAGTGTACAAACTTAATAAATTAATTTCCTGAATATAAATAAGTTACGCTTAGACAAGTGTGGACAACTGTTGGTCTTCTATAAACCTAATTAAATTTAAAACTTTCTCTTTTGTTTCAAAATTCAACCGTGTCTATCTACTAAGAACAAAAAAAAATAATTGACAAGACGTTTTCTACGAAGTTAAGTAGAACGTTTGAATAACGGCTTAATGAACAAATGCGTTAGGTGAAGTCAACATTTTAAGCTACCAACAAAAGGGGTCAATTAATAACTGCGACAATTGACCCCTCTAGAAAATGTTTATTAACCATATCTTCTATTGTTCTAATGATTAATGGTGATTCATTAAACGAGCAAATTTTACGTGTCCTTTTATAGGTTTATTTTAAGCTATTACCTATCGTTTGGATTAATGTACGAAAATGATACGTAATGTAGCACGTCTAAATCTAAAACCGTTAAAATTAAGCAAATACAAAGAAAGGTCCAAATTACAGTTCAACGAACTTCATTGCATGCACCTCACTAACTATTCATAAGTAAGATATTGATCATAAATGTATTTTCTATCATATTGTTGTCATTTATATTTTTTCTCCACAAAAGCAGAAAAGTACAATTATGCGTGTGGTAATAAATGTGTTCCTCCGAAATCCAATTGACTAATTTAGTAACTGTTCCAAATATTCATTCGCTTTACGTTTTTGATTACTAATTAAAACCTTGATTACAATAATGAAAATACTTCTACGTATATTTTTTTTGTAATCACATTAGTTAATTTAAGATGAAATTTGACGATAAAATTGTTATTTTCAATTTCCTTCGTACATAGGTATTATTGGATACAAAGTTAAATTGAAAACAATGTTCCTGACTCGTTGCAACCCTAAACGCAATTACGTAGTTAATAATTTTGATGGTCAATAAATGCACATGCTAGAGGTCGTTGAACTTTTATTTACCGTGTATGTAACATATTCTATTCAAAAAGGGCATGAAAGGGAACATACTGAAAAATATACATATGAAAGTTGGATGACACATTCTTATTTTAAGTCAAATGTAATAAAGCTTTTATCTAAATTATATTTAAATTTATTCTTGACGGTAATGTTTGAAAATGGGAGAAAGGCATCCCTTGTGATTAAAGAGCATTGATTTTTAGTTAGAAGGGTCCGATTAAATAAGTTGTGGCTTTATATGTAAATTAAATTAATCATTTTTGTATGCGGGCTTTTTGATACAATGCCTACAAAGATTTTGTATCTTATTAAGGAAAGAGATGGATGTCTTATTCAGATATCTCTAGTTAATTGGCCACACACATTCTATAAAACTAACATAGTATAAAAATCTCTCATAGTATGTTATGTGAGTGTATTAATGGCCATTACATGAAAGTTTGATACACTATTTTTTCTACGACCTTTAATAAACTAATAACCGAAACAAATACTTATTTTAAGAATATTACATATTATCATAAATAGAAATGAAATTTTTTATAACAATGAAAAGGAACTTTTTTTAACATATTAATTAAGTAGTAACCTTTTTAATAACACATTGTTTTGTAAATATACATATTATTTACAGTGCGATTTGTAAAATTTATTTGAGGGGCTGTTCCTGTTCGAATTGTTGTCGAATTTGAACTGGAGATCATGTTAATGTTAATTTCGTCACTCATATTTTCGATAGAATTCAAAATTTGATTTGAAATGTTTATTTTATTCTGCACACTGTTTTCAATGTAGCTCTCAGCCACCGTCGTGGACTTCCAACCACGATGTCTTTTTAAAGTACCTAGTAATAACACCGCTGCCATCCACTAATACGGTTCCAGACGTTCTGCGAAAACTGTGTCCTGTGTACAAATTTGCATTTGGTAGTCCTAAATAGGTCGCAATTTACTTGGCCGGGGTTCCAAATTTATTGATGCCAATGTTTTGAACTGTACATTTCCTACTGTTGTAGTTTACGAAAAAAGATTGGAGTAGGACAGATGGCCGATCGAAGATTAATATATTGTTTGCAAATTTCGTAATATTTACTGGTAATTGTGAATGTTCTTTGTAGTTTTGTTTTAGTCTCGACTATATTGACGATTAATATTTCCTTTGCATCTTGAACATTTTCGACTTTTAAATCGTGGAGTTCATGTGTACGACATGCCCCCTTGATTCCGAATATCATTGCTACCTAAAATAATAATAAAGTATAAAATAAATAAATAATGTTGTGGGGATCGAATCCAGACGACGTGCGTATCATTTTGTGTTTTTTGATCGCTTCAACCGTTCGGCTAATATCATTGTAATAATAACTAAATTAGGTATGTACTTACTTTTGAAAAAAGGAACTGATTATCAGGTGCTTCATCCAAAAACCTCTTAATTTCATCAGGTGAGAAGGTTTTTGATTTTTTGCCAATAAATCCTTCGGAGTTACGTTTTAGCAGAGCATATAACTTATATTTAGATATGTCAACATTATGCTTAATGTTTAACGCTGATTTTATAATCGAGTAATGCGTCCATACAGTTGAAGGTTTCATTTTGTGTTGTAATTCTGCAAAATACACTATTAACACATTTTCTGAGAAGGATGATGTTTTTGCTGTGTCTTCAATTCATAAATTGTATTTATAATTTTTTGTAGGTGTTCTTGGACTTGCCCGGCAGTATTATTAACTGCATTTGTCGCTCTTTCTCTAATTTCTGGAGGTGTCAGTAGAAATTCTTCGTTATCACTCATTATTTTTATAATAATTCGATGAAAACGTAGATGTAGAGGTATTAGCTCTTAAAAATAAATTCAAAATATTTTGACCATTGTCAAAATAACAAAGCATTGCAGCATGTAGGATAAGTAGTAATGAGACACCCTCCCCTCCACTTTTTTTACGTCACAAGCCTCGCCCCCTTTCACTTTTTTATATGGCCACGTGGGGGACCGGATTTTCTACCCTTATTTTTACTCGCTTACGTGTAGGACGTGTTTTTTCACCCTTATTTTTATCCCTAATTTTTTTATACGCTTACGTGAGAGACTGTATTTTTTACCCTTATTTTGAGATGGTGATCTTTTAATTATTTTTATTAATATAAGATGATGATCTTTATTTTTTTATTAATTAATTATCCTAGGGAATTTCAATCTGATAGTTTATAAGATGATGAATCTTTAATTATTTTTATTAATTAATTATTTTTATCCTAGGGAAATTCTTAATCTGATAGCTTTTAATATGATGATGATCTTTATTATTTGTATTAATTAATTATTTTTAACCTAGGAAATTCTTAATCTGATAGCTTTAAGATGATGATGATCTTTATTTTATTTTTATTAATTAATTATTTTTACTTTACGTATAGGGCGTGTACTTTCAACCCTCTGCATCCCTAATTATTTTTACTCACTTGCGTATAGGAAGTGTATGTTCACCCTCTTATTTTATGGACGCATGTAGGACATATTTTATATTTTTCTGATATTAAAAGAAACTAATCAAGGTAAAGGTAACGTATACGTTTGATTTTAAAATACACTATTAAATTCTATAATGACAATAAACAGTTAATGGTATTTATGAAAATGTAAACTTTCACCATTAACACTCATAATAAAATACTTATCTTTTTTGGGATTTTTTAATGGTGTACTTTAAATTATACAATCTAAACGTTTCGATAACACTTACAGTTATCTTCGTCAGTAGTAATGTTTGTTAAAATTGTTAAAGATAGTAATTTTAATATTATAATTAAAATAAACATAAGCCTCCTGGAGGCTTATGTTATTTAATTTTAAATTTGACAAAATTTCTTTTAATTCTCACTTTACAGATTGAGATCTTTTATCTATGTGGACAGTTTATTTTATACATAGTTTTAAATTAAACTGCTTTTAAAACGTTTCAACTATTCAATTAACCAGCTTTTACAGTGATAGTAAACATAAAAAGGAATGAATATTGCGTTTATTTTATTTTACATTTTAATACGATTTTTCAAGAACTCATAATTAAACCATAATAAGTGGAGTATAACAGGGACTTTACAATGTAATTTGTAATATGTTTTATTATAAACGATTGTCTAACTAGGTTAAATGGTGGCTCACTTTTTCTTTTAATTGCATGCAGCGACCTTCTAACTATACACGAATTTATAACGATACCACCCGATTACGACGACCTTCTAACTATACACGAATGTATAACGATACCACCCGATTACGACGACCTTCTACCTATATACACCGAGTGTATAACGACAACACACGAGCTACATTAGTTTATAACACAATCGCTATGTAGCGTATTTTTTTTATTTACATCCGTACTTCTATAAACTATTAATGCATAATATTAATGAGGCTATCAACTATTTGAAAACATTATTATAATGTATTCTCCTGTTTATGAGCCAACATCACCGGACATTAAAGATTTTACTGACTTGTTAATAAACTATTACAACATAACCGTTCAAGATCATGATGAAAGCGATGACGTGGTTGAGCTGAATGTATCTCACATCCAAGGTGATGGTGATGATTCACAGAAGAGAAAGAAAAGCGATAAGGTAGGGAAAAAGGACGAATCTCAAACCATGATGATGATGACGACGAATCACAGTTCAAGAAGAAGAAGAAGAAAACCGATAAAGAATGTTATTAAATAATAATGATGTATTGTTGTTTATAATAATAATAATAATAATAATAATATATTTTCAAACGATAAGCTTTCCTTCAATTTTGTTAATAAACTTGTTTTTTCCTAACGGTGCTCCACCGTCTTGATTCATGTTTGTAGGTTTACGAGTTTTCGTTTGACGTGTTTTCGCTTTAGCGTGTTTTCGTTTTGTATGTCTTTGTGTTGGCGTGTTTTCGTTTGTGTGTTTTCGTATTTGCGTGTTTTCGTTTTACGTGCTTTCGCATTTGTATGTCTTCGCGTTTGCGTATTTTCGTGTTAGCGTGATTTCGTGATAGCGTTTTTTTCGTTTGAGTGTTTTTGTGTTAGCATGTTACGCGTTAGCGTTTTTTTTTCGTATTTGCGTGTTATTTGTGTTAGTGTGTTTTTGCGTTTGCGTGTTTTTGCTCTCTCGTCTGCCTGTGTGTGTGTGTGTGTGTGTGTGTGTGTGTGTGTGTGTGTGTGTGTGCGTGCAAGCGTGTGTGCGTGCGTGTTTACGTAGGCTCGTGTGAGCGTGCGTACGTGCGAGCGTGCGTACGTGCGAGCGTGCGTGCGTGTGTACGTTCGTGCGAGTAAGCGTGCGTACGTGCGAGCGTGCGTACGTACGAGCGTGTGTGCGTGCGTACTTACGTAGGTGCGTGTGAGCGTTCGTACGTGCGAGCGTGCGTGCGTGCGTGTTTTCGTTTGATCCTCATGCTAAAGCAATGCTAGTCGATTGTACGTTGTTGTAGGCAATATTGTATTGACTAAAAAGCTATAATTGGAAACGCTATGCCCAGTCCGTTGAGTTATGTTTAATTAGCTTTTTGAGAGGTGTATTTATGATAAGGTCAGGCTTGCATGTAAAATAATATAGAGGTGAAACTAGCTAGCTAATGAGTTTTGCTGCTACACGCATCACAGTATTGAACATTCTGTTAATGTATTAGAAAACGTACTACAGTCTCGAAGCTGATTGCAGATAAAATTGAAGGAAATGAATACGGTACAACTTCTGCGAGCGAGCTTAAAGATTTTAAGTGTGTGCAGCATTCCCAGAGCCGCGTTGAAACCAGTTAATTTAGGGCTAACCTCATGTCCATGTAATAATAATAATAGTGTCTGATAAAAACTGTCAGGGATTATTAGCTACTTTTATAGGTTGTTACAATATAATCGTTCAAGGTGAAGACGATGAGATGATAGTATCTCAAAAATCTCGACGATGGTGATGCTCTCTATGAAATTTCAAAATAGATTAGATTACGTCACTCTTATTTCAGATTAGAAGTTTTTTAAAACGTTTAGTTGACATTGCTATTAATCCCATCTGATAAAAAATCCACAAAGATGTATGCGGTACAAGTGTTGAGATGCTTGAAATCGATCCCCAGCCACAAGAAGAATGTGTTTCGGCTTGTATGTGCTTCTAATCAACTACCGAGACATGCACCTCGACCGTGTGCAATAATCGTCAACACGGATCCTGCAAACAAACCAGGTCAGCATTGGACCGCTATCTACATTGACGAGAATGGTAACAGGGAGTTTTTGAGCTTCAAGCCTACTTGTTTCTCAAGGTTAACAATTTTCTCAAGGTAGAATAAGTATGCTGTTGTGAAATAAAATTTCGTATATAGAAAAAACATACAGTCTACAAATGGTAATTAATAGTAAACATTTTTTAATAACATTTTTCTTAGCATAATAAAAATAGACATAAACCAATACACGTCAGCTTAAACTCAAGTGTACATTTTTATAAAAGTTGCTCGCAAGGCTAACTTCAAGGTAAACTTCAAAACCTATGACTAGCTAACTTCAAGGCTAACTTCAAGACCAACTTGTTTCTCATGACTAACAATTTTCTCAACGTGGAATAAGTACGTTTTTGTAAAAACCTCTTATGTAATAGCATTGTCTGCCCTTGCAGGTACAATTCTTTGTGTTTAAAACTGTTTCCTTGTTCTGAATGTAGATTTATAAAATCTTCATGTTAATTATACTAGTATTTTTGAAGTATCATTCGTATATAAGAATAATACAAGGTTTGCTTTAAACGATCTTCATCGTATAATTTAACAGTTAACCTTTTTCAAATAGTTGATAGCCTCATTAATATGATGCATTAATAGTTTATAGAAGTACGGATGTAAATTAAAAAAAATACGCTACATAGCGATTGTGTTATAAACTAATGTAGCTCGTGTGTTGTCGTTATAAACTCGGTGTATATAGGTAGAAGGTCGTCGTAATCGGGTGGTATCGTTATACATTCGTGTATAGTTAGAAGGTCGTCGTAATCGGGTGGTATCGTTATAAATTCGTGTATAGCTAGAAGGTCGCTGCATGCAATTAAAAGAAAAAGTGAGCCACCATTTAACCTAGTTAGACAATCGTTTATAATAAAAGATATTACAAATTACATTGTAAAGTCCCTGTTATACTCCACTTATTATGGTTTAATTATGAGTTCTTGAAAAATCGTATTAAAATGTAAAATAAAATAAACGCAATATTCATTCCTTTTTATGTTTACTATCACTGTAAAAGCTGGTTAATTGAATAGTTAATTGCACGTTTTAAAAGCAGTTTAATTTAAAACTATGTATAAAATAAACTGTCCACATAGATAAAAGATCTCAATCTGTAAAGTGAGAATTAAAAGAAATCTAATAATTTAATAACAACAATCATGCAATCTCCTTTGATAAAATTCAGTACGGAATCCTACTAAATTTTAATAATAAATACATATTAAAATAGTCGCTAAACCGTACATTCACATTGTATGACAACAACAGGGTAATTAACTAATTATGCAAATAGCATTAACTGTTTATTGTCATTATAGAATTTAATGGTGTATTTTAAAATCAAACGTATACGTTACCTTTACCTTGATTAGTTTCTTTTAATATCAGAAAAATATAAAATATGTCCTACATGCGTCATAAAATAAGAGGGTGAACATACACTTCCTATACGCAAGTGAGTAAAAATAATTAGGGATGCAGAGAGTTGAAAGTACACGCCCTATACGTAAGCGAGTAAAAATAATTAATTAATAAAAATAAAATAAAGATCATCATCATCTTAAAGCTATCAGATTAAGAATTTCCCTCAGGTTAAAAATAATTAATTAATACAAATAATTAAAGATCATCATCATCTTAAAAGCTATCAGATTAAGACTTTCCCTAGGATAAAAAAGAATTCATTAATACAAATAATTAAAGATCATCATCATCTTATAAACTATCAGATTGAGAATCTCCCTAGGATAATTAATTAATAAAAATAAAGATAAAGATCATCATCATCTTAAAAGCTATCAGATTAAGAATTTTCCTAGGATAAAAAATAATTAATTAATACAAATAATTAAAGATCATCATCATCTTATAAACTATCAGATTGAGAATTTCCCTAGGATAATTAATTAATAAAAATAATTAAAGATCATCATCTTATATTAATAAAAATAATTAAAAGATCACCATCTCAAAATAAGGGTAAAAAATACAGTCTCTCACGTAAGCGTATAAAAAAATTAGGGATAAAAATAAGGGTGAAAAAACACGTCCTACACGTAAGCGAGTAAAAATAAGGGTGGAAAATCCGGTCCTCCACGTGGCCATATAAAAAAGTGAAAGGAGGCGGGGCTTGTGACGTAAAAAAAGTGGAGGGGAGGGTGTCTCATTACTACTAGGATACCTGTCTACTTCGCTAAATTAATATTTTTAGTACAGGATAATTCCATTCTATTGGCTGAAAAATTTGTATCATATTGAAGCTCATTATGAAACAGATTTTAATCTTTTAATTAGTGTATTATAAAATGGGAGTAGAAAAAATTATATACGTATATTATATATACAGGGTGTAAATAGTGTCTTAACACTCGAAAGTGGTAGTTAGAACTCATCGAAACAAACAACTTTTTTTAATAACAAATTTTGATTTGGGACCTCTGGTCGAGGTTATTCCACTTCTTAAGATTTTTTAGGAATCGTCATATCTTCCTTATTTAAAACGATATTTTAAAAATTCAAAGACTTTTAAAATCGGTGTTTGATTTTCTAAAACATTTGTATTTACAATTATGTATTTCATATTTTGAAAAATAATAAAAAGATGATATTTGAATAACCATTCTATGGATTTTTTAAAAAGAAACATTTATAAAATGTTTGAATTATCTACTAAATATATTTGAAACATTTTTTCATATTTATGCAAGAAATCTTGATAATTTTTATATAACTATTAAAATAATAACACGCTAAAAATACAAAAGAAGTCAAGTAGGCTTGTGTTATTGAAAAATCCAACAAAAAGTTACTGAATCTGGAAGTATAACTTATTTATTATTGAAATTTATAAATTTTCAAAATGGCCACCATTCGTAGCAACACAAGCCTTGTTTTGTTTACTTTTTAGAGGTTTAAATGGAGAATTTTTTGTGTCGTGGTTTTTTTAATTTAATGTTATTGGTCCAATCTTAGGCGAATTCAGTCGGCAACCCGCTTTTTTAATAAGCATACGTGACGCCTAGTACGAATTTACCGTGTAACAATGGGGGAAATTTTAGGTTTATGCGTATCCATAGATGTGGAACCGTTAACTGTGTGAAGTTAGTGTACACGCCCTAATCTGATCTAGAATATACAGTAGGTATACGAAATCGGGACTTCGAGAGTGGCATCTCGATGTACGTGTTTCGCGAGTTCTTGAAGTTGCCGTTTAGATGTTTCTAAAATAGAGCTCTGAGAGCTGTACTTTGTTGTTTTTACCGGCAGTTGACTTGTGCGTTTAGGAGGGGGAAATCATTCTCGTCAGAGCGCTCTTCAGACGACGTTGGTACTTTTACGCATAAAACCGTCACACTGTTTTGCTTTTTTAATTGCTCTACGCAATTTTCTTAACAAATAGTCAGAAGAGAACAAAATTTGACATGGAAAAATAATGTAGTGTTAGATACTTAGCCATTTTGGGTTTTTTAATGGTGTATTTTTATGTTTATATTTTACACAAATCTGTACGTTTTGATAACAATTACAGTTACCGTCTTCAGTAGTTCTGTATTATAAGTGTTTTGTAACTGTGGTTTCATATTAGTTGAGTTGATCGGCCTATTTTTGATTTTATAGCGCGACTTTTCGGAAGCGGGTTCTGCTTCCATCATCAAGCTCTGTCCCGTGAAGGACTGTTTTCGCACTTGATTCGAACTCATATATTATGATTTTTTCCTAAGCACTTGACTACTCTGTTTCGAACTTTCGTTCCTTTCACTTACAAGTCGAACACCTTTACCGCTGAGCCACTGAGTACTCCAATATATATTTTTTAAAACATATATGTTAAACTTTTTCGCGGTTGCGCCGTAACCTATTGCGCAGGTGTATGGCGCTTAAGCTCTTCGCGCATTATTGGGATCCATTTCCACACTAGCTTGGCTTATTGAATTTTCTGCGAGCGCGGTGTATGTGGCTTCTTTGAGCTTCCCCGAGTTGTATCCTCGTCCTTTGCTACTATCTGTATGTTATCCCATTGGATGCGGGTGTCATGGTTCCAGGCATGTGCGGCGGTTCTTGATCTTTCTGTTTCGCCTTGTGGATATTGTTCTTATGTTGTTGAGTTCTCACTTTGAGTGGTCTACTGCTGTCTCCTATGTTTACTGTGCCGCATTCGCATGGTAGGTTGTATACACAATTCTTGGAATTCTGGCCTTCATTGTGTGGTTTGGTTTTGGTTCGTATTCCCCTGATCGTTATGGTCGATTTGAAGGCACCACTACTGAAGATGATAACTGTAACTGTTATCGAAACGTATAGATGTATGTAAAATATAAACATAAAAATACACCATTAAAAAAAAGTATTTGTTTATGTGTAATAATGGTGAAAGTTTACATTTTCATAATTGAGTGATCATTGCAAATGATTATTTACAATCTCAGTATCTATTTATTGTTTGCATTCAATCCGATGAAACAATCTCATAACCAGGCGGTAAACAAAGGAACATAGGATGAGCGTAGGATGAGGATAGTGCCGTTGTGTGACGTCATCATAGCTCATATATTAAGGTATTTTTTAAATGATTTAAACATCACTTTCAATGTCACACTGCCAGAGCGCTGATGGTGTAGTAGTAGGAGTCGGCTTCCACGCTTTTGGTGCGGGTTCGATTGCCGGCTCGTGCACTTTTTTTCCCTTAGGTTACAGTAGTTTTGTTTATCTAATCTACTTTTGTTAGTTTATTGTAGTTTTGTTTATCTAATGTAATTATGTTAGGTTACAGTAGTTTTGTTTTTCTTATCTAAAATAGATGACGTCACACATCGGCACCATCCTCTTCCTATGTTCCTTTGTTTACCGTCTCCTATTTCATAGATATGTAGAACTTCAGTTATTTTTAACGCGCATGGCGCGCTATTTACAAAAATGCATTACTCAATAAACTTCCAATAGTTGTCAAAATTGGATACCATTTGATGTATTATTTGTAATAAGACAGTATATTATCTCACACTCTCACAGTACTGCATGAATCGAGAAAAACCAGGACACACTTGCCCTCAATACATATTAAAGGCGTATGGATAGATAGCGATAACATCGTGCACACTATAGCTGAAATTTACACCCACATAACTACTTTAAGGAATAAAATTGAAAATGCTAATTTCGGAAATATTAAAAGTGTTTTGATTTAAAATGGACAGTATAATTAAATAGATTCTTAAAACCTCTTTCTACTCATGTATAACATTAACAACCCACGCTTGAATAAAAATAAAAGAAATAGGTATGTATAAATTATTTTAAATCAAGCAGGCATGGCAATTGCACGTGAAAGTCATATTTGCACTAAAACTAGGCTTTAAATGTAAACAAGGCAATAGAACAAAATTCCTTTGAGATTATCGACCATTTTTTACACACATTCGGTTTTGTTTGTTCTAATAAACGTATTTGACTACTAGGTTGATTTTTAATTGATAATGTAATTTTCTTCAGTCTTTGTTTTCATGGCCTACTTGATTTGAAGATTATTTAAGATGTTTTATCATTTCTTTTGTTGGTACAATTAGAATAATGTTTATCTACCGTGATCTTGAATGTTATTACCTGGCATTATTATTAAATTTACATTAATACAACATTTATGAAATAACCCATTTAATCCATTTGGTAATACCACAGTATACTTAAGTATTTAAGTATACTGTGGTAATACTATGAAAAAGTGGCGTGGTAGACGGTAAAGCGGCATTTTGGCCTCAACACTTCAATAACAAAAATTAATTAATCATCTAGAAACAACATTAATGTATTACATTAATTACATTAATGAACATTATTGATATAGCTCTTCAGCCTCCCAGATAAAAGAATCCATCGCCCATCAGCGTGGCTCTAAGCACAACGTCACCAAAGCAAAGGTCAGAGTGCCGAAAGCTTCAGCTGATAGTAGTGTATATTACGTAATTTATAATCATAATAATCTTTTCCCGCGACATTTCAAACGTAGTACCTCCTGAAATATCCTTGACATAGTTTACCGACGACCCAAACAAAACACAATCCATATTCTCCCGACATCCAAACTATGCCAAAATATTATTCCTTGCCAAAAATTATGTAAACATATTCCTTCGAGGAAAATCACTTCTACCCCAACACGAGATTACCTACCTAAGGATGACTCTTCACAAAAGCTTTGACATAAGTCAAACACATAACAAAGTGCGAAAGCGGAAAATTCCTCAGCCTAGGGGGTTAGCATCCAGGAATTTAGCATTGCATATACAAGACGTACATTCGTCCTTTAATTGATTTCCATGCTCCATTGTACGGTGCGGTAAACAGAAACATCTAAATTCCATACTTGTAAGGGTACGTCGAATCTTGCGTAGAATACGCTGACTACGACAGAGCGCCTAACCATACCATGACACAACACGCTAATATTATATTTATCTCAGATCGATTTTAGACGACACCGACCAATTACACTAACCGCAAGATTTCGATGAAATGGAGTCTACCAAAAACATCCATACACTTCCGTAAATCACATCCAATAACATACCTTATGCCTTAAGGTAATTGCTAAATCTCTCCATTTAATCTTATCTCACACTCAAAATACACCTTTTTAAAGAAACCCGTAAAAAAGCAATGAAGATTATGTTTTTTTATTTCGACTAAACAAACAGAATGATGTAAATAGTGGTGTGAAATCTATCTAAGACAGGTGTTATATAGGCGTATTGTATCAATGGTATGGTTAGGCGCTTTATCGTAGCCAGTGTACTCAATTAAGGGACGAATGTACGTACGTCCTATATGCTATGTACAGTTTTTGGTCTCTAATCCCCCATGGCGCTTATGTGGTTTGCCGCTTTCGCACTTTGTTAAAGGGTTTTACTTAAGTCAAATCACTTATGAAGGGTCACTCTGAGATAGGTAATCTCGTGTTGAGGTAGAAATCTTTTTCCTCGAAGGAATATCTTTAGATAATTTTTGGTAAACAATAGTCTTTTTGTATAGTTTAGATGTCGGCATAATATGGATTGTGTTTTGTTTGAGTCGGCGGCAAACTATGCCAAATATATATTAGGAGGTACCACGCTTGAAATCTCGTGGACGAAGATTGGGTTAGTACCTGGACCAAAGTGCGCCTGCTTGTGGAGAAAACCCCGATAGTCCTATCTATCGTAAGAGCTTTGTGGATTAAGCCACCCTTCCAAAAGCTTACGTTACATCTAAAATTATCACGAGGTAACATTGGCGGTGGTTAAAGAAGTTTTAACACGGTATCTTGGCAAATCCTATTAGGCTGGGACCCAAACTTACTGTTTGTCAAGCTAAGATTTGCTTAAATCATTTACTTAGGTAGCTTACAAGGGAGTTTGGTCTGTAGAAGGTTTTGTAAGGTTCAACTTGTTTTTTGAAATCATGACGGTCGAAGCAATTTCCAGGCTGTCGGGAAATAGGAAATTAACCAACGGTTATTGTAATTGGTCCTTAGATGTAGGCTAGTGGAGGGAGGTAGATCGGTAGTATCAATATAGTAAATCCGTTGTGTCCAGGTTGAGATTGTTCTTCCTGAGGGTGGATTGCGATACTTGTTAGAAATAGAAGTACGGGGGTTGATCCCTATGCTCCGCCCCTGACTTACTTCTAGTGGGGATACAAACCTCACGCCGTAGCGTCTTCATTACCGATATGTGCCTACACCGCATGCGCAAAATCAAGTATATCTCACAGGAATTGTTTGTTTTAAACAAAGTGTGATAGTAGTGCCAAAATGGAGCGTATCGAACAAAGAGCGGTAATTAAATACCTATTAAAGAAGGGTACGACTCCTACCAAAATTCACGAAGGCTCTGTGAACACTTACGGGAGTGTGCTGTTAATTATGACTTTGTGAAACGATGGTGCCGTGAATTTAAATGTGGAAGAACAGCAAAAATGAACATGCTGGTGGTCCACCCATAACCCATAACTACAAAACACATCCATAAAGTCCATGATCTAATACTGCAAAACAGAAGAGTCACTGTGAGGGAAATAGTAGAGAAATCTGGCCTTTCGTATCACTCTGTGCATAACATATTACGAGAACACTTGAACATGAAAAAGTTGTCCGCAAGGTAGGTCCTACGAATGTTAACCCAAACTCAAAGTCGACTTTTGACGCAATATGGCAAAATCCGTAGAACTTTTTGAATAGATTTGTAGCGATGAACGAAACATGTATCCACCACTGTGATCCAGAATCGAAAATGCAAAGTATACAGTAAAAGCATCGTGGCTATACACCTCCTCGAAAGTTCAATTCTCAGCCAACAGTCCGAAAGCTAGGTGGGTGGGTAGGTGAGTGCATGCGTGCGTGCGGGTGCGGGGGTGCCGGTGTGCGCACGCGTGCGATGGGACGCGTGGGTGCGCATTCGTGCGCGTGTGCACGTGTGTGCACATGTGTGCGCTTGTGTATCTGCGTGTGTCTGCGTGTGTGCGCGTGTGTGCGCGTGTTTGCGTGTGTGTGTATGCGCGTGTGTGCGTATGTGTGCGTGTGTGTATGTATGTGTGTGCGTTGCGCACGTGTGCGCGTGCGTGCATGTGTACGTCCGTGCATGTGTGCGTCCATGTGTGTGTGTGTGCGTGTGTGCGTGTGTGCGTGTGTGCGTGTGTGCATGTGTGGGTGCGTGCATGCGTGCGTGCGTGCGTGTGTTAGTATCCACGATAACTCCTGAACGAAAATACCTACATACTTAAAATTTTGTATTTTAGCTTATTTTCATTTGGCTTAGAGCTGATTAGATGTTGGGAGAAATCCAGCGGCGGAGAGGGGCAGTTTTTTGTTTTTATCAAATATTTCTAAAACAGCTGCATATTTCAAAGGTATAAAAATACCTAGATATAGACCTTAAACATATCAATTATGTTCTATGCAATTTATTGATACGATGCGTAATTTAGCGGCAAATAAATTCCTAAGGTAGAATTTATGTGTTTTACATAAATTTTCTTTATAAAGTAAATAAATGTAAAAATTAAATAAATATGATTGAAAATACTGAAACTGTGTTATCGATATTTTTTATAGAAGCGGGCGGCTTTGGAATTACGTTAACATGTATACCAATTTTCACAAGGAAGAGCAGTTGTGTCATAACTAACTGTGTTTCATGACCACCTTTAGAACCCGCCTATTGCATAGAGTAAGGACGAGAGGGGACGTACCAATAGTTTATTGGCGCGCAAATTGGAAACAGCCGGAAGGGGGGAACGCGAGAATGTATGCAACCAGTGAAACGCGTTGACCAAAACATTAAATTACCATATGCTCTAATGTGATTTAATATCGCGTCGATTCTTTCAATTTCCTGCATTAACTGATAAGATAGGTTTAACACATGTTACAAGAATAATTTCTTTACTTATAGAGTTAGGACTAGGCATATTTTTCGTAATAATCGAAACAAATTAAATTCATCAAAAGTGTTTATAATGCTACTATATAAAATCAAAATCATAAATTTTTAGTAACATTTATGAATATATAAACATGTATCGTAAATACATAATTTTGCAACAATTTTATTTTGAAAAACACATTATACATACGTACATACATAGATATTTAGTGACCCGAGAATATAACATTTATTATAAAGCATCCGGTTTGAATATGAACTTTGAATATTTATTTTACACACATAATGATTTCGTGTTTTAATATAAATTTCACATATTGATGAACTAATTGTATTAGATAAATGAGTAGAAGTATATTACAGTTCTATGCAACAAATTTAATAATGATTTTAGTACGACAGGTAATAAATACTTTTGGCGGATATACGATTAAATGATGTGAAATTTTATTTTCGTAAATTTAAAGAAGAGCGTAATGACTTTGAAGTAATGGATTTTACTAAATGTACACTTTAATTATTAATACAACTCATGTGAATTAGAAGTAATGGAAATAAATCAACCAAATTTATTTAAAATACTACTTAATACCGAGTAAAAGATTTAATTTAGTTTCTTTTAATTTTATGCTGAAATATTATATTAAATTAATTAAAGTCGAAACACAGTCATTTCTCTACGCCAGTCTACGCTAACCGGTATTTATTATAATTAATCAGATAAAAATAAACCAATGCAATACTGTACTTACGCGTGGAACAAAATGTTTTTTCCCGCTTCCGTGCTTCGTTGACCTAAACGTGCGGATCGATTAGCACAACCCACAACACAACATGTAACCATTTTCAATCGCTTCCGATCACTTTTTTATGCACTAAGTTAAAAAATGCGTTTATAAATACATACGGGTTCTTTGCTAATTTCAAAGGTTATGGTCAACACGTAACACAAGTTGCCTACCCATCAATTTTCTCTTTAGTTTCCATTTCAAGTTGCTTATGTTACTTCTCGTCTTACTCTATGGCCGATTGTGCACGAGAGGATGCAGATAGAACTGATTTAGGTTGGCAATTCTGTCCGGTGTTGTCAAGCATTTCAGGCATTAAAGATTTTGACATAACACATATTTTCTGATATTTTATTGGTGTGTCAGTAGTGTCACAAATAATATAACCCCTGAAGCTGAGATGTGACAGTTGTTAAACTGTTATTTTTTACAATCTGATATCGGCGTCCTCTGACAGTATTAATATTAGTGACGCAACTGCTCTGACTCGTGAAAATTACTATATTTATGTATATGAATATATATTTGACATGAAATTTTAAACGTCATTCTGACATAGATTATGGTTTTTTGTTTTTAGAATGTCGCCTATTTTCGTTATGAACGTATAAAAAAGAGGTTGCATAGTTAATCTAAAAAAATTGAAATTAAAATTATTGCATCTCTTCATTAATAAAATCAAATGGCAGAATAGGAAATTAAAGATAATGTTACACCATAAAAAGTTACTGAAAAAGTTTGTACTACATTTATCTGACCAAAATGTACGTGAATTTACCAAAAATACGTCGTGAATTTGCTCACATCAAAGTTTGCCACTGGACGCATCCTTGATCGTGCGAAATACCAAAATATTCAAATAAAAAAGAGTAACAAAAATGGAAATTAAATCTATGGAACCTAGATTACTGTTTTTTTTATTTGATCAACCGTAGATTTAATTTCCACTTTTTTACTCTTTTACCTTGATCATGTGCAATATTGGAATAATTTTTGTAAAATGTTCCATGAATTAATGGCTATAATAACATCGGAAATGATTTATATATATATATATATATATATATATATATATATATATATATACAGGGTGACATAGAAAGAAGTGCCACGCGATAGAGGACACTAAAATAAGAAAAAAGTTCCTATGAACTTAGGTCTGCAACGCCTTCGTTTAAAAGATATAGGGTGTTGAAGTTTAATTATTTTTTTGTTTTTGTTTTCTTCTTACAATGATGTAGTAAGCGGACGAGATTTTGTATACAGGGGCTTTTTATCACGCAGAATTTAAATATGACCTTAGTTCTTTTATTACTGAAGAGCAGTGATCATATTACAAGTCCCCCACGACAAATCCACCTATTGCAACATAAAGTCCACTATTGCAACAATGTCCAATGAAACATCTTCTAATAATGTGTTCAGGTTATTCCTTTTCAACAGTGCGACGAGTTCTGGAAACTCCCACTATTAATTTTTTTTAACAGACATCTTCATCCAAACGCCTATGCACGTCAATAAATGTTCGAACATTAGGAACCTGTCCTAAAGGATATCATTCTCGATAGATACGTTGAGCTTTGGAGAAATTTGACAGAACTTCTCCGTAATACATAATCATGTCCCTGTATCCTTCAAAAGTATAGTGAACCATTTTAGGATCACATTGCATGCATCGGATGCATTTTTCTCGTAAACCGTTGGTCCTAGCGGCTTCAATAAGATATACCTTTCTGAAGCAGAAAAAATGGGAAACAAATTTTTCCAGTCGAAAATGACATACAGCGTAAGGCAAAAAGTTAGGACCGATTGAAACAAAACAAGATGGAAACCTGTATGTGGCGCCTTCTATCAGTAATAAAAGAACTAAGGTCATATTTGAATTCTGCGTGATAAAAAGCCCCTGTATACAAAATTTCGTCCGCTTATTACATCATTGTAAGAAGATATTAAGAAAAAAATCAAAAAAATAATTAAACTTCAACACCCTATATCTTTTAAACGAAGGCGTTGCGGACCTAAGTTCATAGGAACTTTTTTTCTTATTTTAGTGTCCTCTATCGCGTGGCACTATGCATGGCACTTTTTTCTGTCACCCTGTGTATACATATATACATATATATATATATATATATATATATATATATATATATATATATATATATATATATGTAATATATATATATATATATTGTAATGTATTAATTAATTTTATGAAATTTGATTTAAATGGCGACTTATACAAATTAACAAATTAGCTCAGGGATCTCATATGGGGATAGAGTTCAGGGAATTTAGTTGAAGTTAAAAATTTTGTATCTGTAAATGTGTATAAGAAAAATCCTTTATGTAATTGAATTGAAAGTATAAAATTAATTCTGAATGTAATTTGCTATCAAACGCATGTGTTGTAATGAACTTAAGTGAAATGATAAAGCTGTCAAAGATGTCAAATAAATAATTTAGAAAATTTAATGTTTGGATCAAAATGAAAATTTTGAAAAAGAAAAGAAATTAATATCTTTACAGGTGTTTACACAAGTAAATATTTAAAATTCTTAACCAAAAACATATATGTAACAAATATAAATTGCAGGAAATTTATCAATGGATGTTCACAATAGGTAGGGTTATTAAAATTTAACTCACATATATTGTCCTCCCTGTTGGTTGATTGATGTCTTCGGATACTCCAGCTGGATGCAGGCAATGTCCACTCGGTTACAGTTGTTACCAATACCCAAAACTGCTATCTCGGTTCTCGGTTGTCGAAGACACCAACTTCCAAGCTTAAAGATGTTTTCTCCAAAAACGGCAAACTCCAACCACTTATTTATTACGGTAACTTTTTATTTAAATAGTTTTAAGGCTTACTGAGTGATATCGTTTAAAATATATGTTTAAATATCCAAGATTTTTGTTGATAACACTTTTATTTTAGCTACCGATAATAATTTTTATTTAAAAGGAATTGTCCGAAGAAATAAAACAAACTTTGACCAAATAAAAATGGATTTTAATTTGGTAAACAAGAATTAATTTAAATTGGAAAACGCAAAAACAAATCTTCACAAAATCGTAACATCAATTAATCGAACAAAATTATTTTTCAAAAACGACAGGTATCGGAGACCGAACTATTTATTTCTAACCGACGATACAAAAAACAAGTGCTCTCGAAAATATTCTTCGTAACGTAAAACTTCTTGACGAAAATAAATTAGGCTATGTACTCACAAATTTCACAACACTGTTTTAACCTTTTACACTTTTGAACAAATTCTAGAGAGAGAGTGATTTCCTGAGCGCTTGCTTTTATATGTTTCTGGTTGTTACAAAAAATTCATTTTTTTTACAGCCATATTGCAAAAGTAACTATGGATATGATTGGTGGATCAAAATTACAAATTGGACATAAATGGAATTTTGGCCGTAACTTTCTTATACATGATCGGAATTGAAAATTAAAAACGGAAATGAAAACTACGTAAAATTTTGAATAAAAAGACACCTAACAAGCTATAATTCCTAACACTAATAAACGAAGTAACCTACTCTAACTAAAATAAACTTCTAACTATTTACACTTACAATGCATACTAAAATTACTTGATTTAGCATAATTTTGCGGAGAAAAGCGCTGTATCCTTATAAAAACTTAGTCATATTAAGAAAGAACATCTATTATTTGCTTTAAGAGCAAAATCTACGTTTAATAATGTGGAAAAAATACAAAATTATGTAAAAAAACTAAAATTTACAACGTAACCAAACTTAAATCTAAAAATGAAATTAATTTATATTTAAAAATGTTTTTAACACTTAAAATGTTATGTTTAAGGTTTGTACTACTTGTCTTTATTATTCTCACTAATTATTTGCAATGTATAATGTTATATAATGTTGCATTGAAAAAGTCTCATCGTCTAACACTCTTTTTGAAATTTTTCACTATAAAATGTACGGCACTATAAATGTCTGTATGCCATAATGTTCTAAATGTTTTTCTTATTGTGAATCTTGTATTATAATTTTTGTCACTAACTCGCTTCCAAAAATATGTGCGAAAAATGTCTATACTGTCCATATTATAACCCTTTTACTAAATTTTTGTATTTCCTGCATTCAAATACTAAACATACACTATCCCTAACATAATCCTAACTATATAGTCCATGTTTAAACACCTGTAAAATGTTCACTTGCCAAATTACCCTTGTAAAATTGAATTTTATTGCAATAATTGCAATACTAAAATGACTTTACGAAAATGGTTATATTTAACATTCTTGACAATTTTGTTAGCAGCAAATTGCTTTTTATGATGAAACCAAACTAAGCAAATGATATTCAGACTAATTTATACCAAATAAATTTATTTTAATCACATCGTGAACCAGATTTATATAAAATTGTGTCTTGCACTTGTATCGAGCTAGAAATCACCCCTTTTTATGACCCAAATGTCATGTAAGCTGTCCGATACTTCTATTACCTCTTTCTGAACATCTCAAAATATATATATATATATATATATATATATATATATATATATATATATATATATATATACGTAGTTTCAGTTTGATTGTCGAACTGAAAGTGAAAAAAATGGTAAAAATAATATATTATACGATAACTACGCATAGAGATCATAGCCACATAGTTAACAAGTGATCGGACTAGTAATGCAAGGATGGAGAGTTTTAACCCCTGACACGGGCATTTTTTTGTTCAAATTGTTTCTAAATTTTGTTTTAATGTGCATTTACACTTACTTGCTCAAAATTGTGTACCAGCGTTAACCATAAGAAACTATTTAGAAATGTTTTTTGTCTGTTGTAAATACATTACCTACATTGATATTTGAAAGTACGTTTTAAAACACTACTAAAATATGTATTAAACAAGAAGTGGAAATGCTTAAGAAACTTATTGTACTTTTTATTACAGTAGAATTAAAGTGTTGAAGGACATGTAAAACATGAATTAAAAAATTTTCAGTTTTACTTTTGCATTTAGTTTTATTATCTAATTATACAAACCCTCTATAGTACTTTTATGGTATACCGGGTGGTGAATGGTCGGCCAAACCATAGGAAATCCAATGGGAAATCATAAACTCTCGAATTCCTGATTCCCTAATTATTTTAGGTAAAAGCTCTACAGGAACTTTTCTTTAAAGAATTGAATTCTCTACCAGATGAAACAATTTTTCAAACGTCAAACCATCTAAGTAATTGATGAAAAAACAGGTTAATAATAATAATTGTCTAAAAACTAAACAAACTATTTATTGGAAGAATCGCTATCAAATTTGAAAATAGCAAAACGTTGCTTCTTTTGTGTAATTGTGGCATTAAAAAAAAATGTGTTTAAAAATGAAAATACAAATGTATTAACTGCAGTTGTTGAAAATTGTAGTATAAATATCAATAATAATTAACAATTACACAAAAATTATAGTAAATGGTTAAATAAGCCAACATTTTGCGCTAAGCAGTATCCTAATCTGTCATAAAATTATTTTCTAACATTGGCAAGAATGCGAAGCATTATTTTCGAGCATACTTCGCTGATGCGTGCTTTTAAATCCTGTAAATCTGCAAACTTTTCAGAAGTGAAAATTTTAGATTTTAAACGTCCCCAGTCATTTGGAGCAAGATTTCCAAATCTTGGAGGCTGCTTAATTGCACAATTTGGTTCGATTACACAGTTATTAAAACAATTATTAATAAGGTCCTCTTACAGAAAATACAAAAACCTACCCGCGCTTAGATTTTTCTCATAAAAAATAGTCCAATAATATGTTGTCCGAACATACATTAATTTTTTGACGATATTGAGATCGGCTTTCAACAACAATTTCAGGCCATTTTGTTGACCAAATCCTATAATTTTGCACGTTTCGTTCATTATTTAATGTATACGTACACTCGTCCGTAAAACAAATGTTCTTTAAAAATTGTCGGTCTAGATTAGCCTTCTCCAGCATCTCATAACAAATCTCTGCTTTTCTGTCAAAATCCCCCTCAAACAACTCCTGATGACACTGAAGTTTGTACGAATGGAGATTATTCTTTTTCAAAAAAATTAATGGGGTTGTATTGTGCACTCGAAACTGGTTCGGAATTTCTCGAGAACACATTTATTTGAATATTGGCATCATAATTTTTGCCGCATTTACACAAAGGAAGAACCGTTTCACTATTTTCAAATTTGGTAATAATTTTTCCAATTGTAGTATGGCTTGGAATCGGACGGTTTGGATATTTCGCGCTAAATAAGGCACTTACTGTGCGTGTGCTATTGCCGGAATAAAACATTTTTTGCAATTTCTATACTTTCTGAAACGGTGTACGACATTTTTTAAGTCTATTGTTATGACTAATATAGGCTGACAACACGACAATATTTATAATAATTTTGAAAGGTAACGTCATCCTGACCTTTTATTGCTGTTCTGATGCTGTCCAAGAGCGGTAATTTTTGCACTTTTTAAAATTAGCGTAAACTGTAAAATATATTTAATAGTTTTATCTGCTAGAGAATTCAATCCTTTAAAGAAAAGTTCGTGTAAAGTTTTTACCGAAAATAATTAGGGAAGCAAGAATTCGAGAGTTTATGATTTCATTGGATTTCCTATCGTACGTCCGACCACTACCACCCATATATATATATATATATATATATATATATATATATATATATATATATATATATATATATATATATATATATATATATATATAGTTGTAGTTGTAGACACCAAATTGTGTCATGTTGTATACATCGATACTACACTTATTGTAAACATCAACATGAACTAATCTTTCTCTTTGTTAAGAAGAGTGTCGTTAGTTAATATGAATTTTACTAGTTTTTAGATAATTGATCGTACTTATAAAAAAAACTTTGTTATTTCGATAGATTATAAGTATATAAACAGTTTACAAAAAGTAGTTCAAGTATTTCAATTTTTTATTGATTACCTATTAATGTTTTTCTAATCTGAATGTTACTCTATATTTTACGCCTGAGTTGTACCTACTCAAAATACGCCGTGAAACTATCGCCTCACATTTCGTGAATATTCAACGAAAATCATTTTTTACTCGTGAAAATTTAATGCAGGGTAATAGAAAAGGAAGCTCAAATGTATCTGAAATTAGGATTTAAAATTTGAAAACGTAAACTTTCACCATTATTACACGTAATTAAAATACTTAGTCCTCAGTAGCGGTAATATCTTTAAAAATTGTTTAAGATGTTAGACCAAATTTATGAAATATAAAAAAGATGAAAACGAAAACATAAGCCTGCTATTAATACAACTGATAAACGTATAAAGCTAACTATGGAATCTAATTTTAGTAAAGAATAACTACATCTTTAATTAAATTAAATATTATTAAACTGCCTTGAAGATGACAAATTAGAACACCCTCTAACGGCCGAAGGCTAACAGTGGAATATATCGTGAACAAAATTTAATCAAGTTATGATTTAAGTGTAAAGTTGTGAAAATATTTAATTTAAAATTGATAAAAGTATTCACAAACAGAAATTTGACATTCCAATTAAAAATCTAGTCAAATCTAACAAAGAAATAATGTTTGGTTAATAATTGTAATCGTTATTTTGCAGTGAAAACACAATGTAGTACGTTTAATATGATTGTTAATTTTAATTTCAACTACATATGTTAAATTTTATTGTGCTATAGTAACTTAATATATAATTGGTAAAGCATTTATTTCAAAGTCTAGGAAAGAAACGGCAAAAAGCCTAGATATACCAAAAGCTAAAATTAAAATTAAGGCGTATTATTGTGCCTTTTTGCATTTCCGTATACTGTACGAAGTATAGTAAAGGGAAGGTATTACGGTCATGAGATTTTGACGGATATTCCCGTTTCGATGGCCCATGAATCTATTTTGACCATTTTTGGCACGCCGTCTGTGTGTGCCTGTCTGTGTGTTTGTATGTAAACACGTTAGCGGTCAGACCGTTTGAACTGGAATAATGAAGTTAGGCATACGGTTATTATGGCAAAATCGTAGATTCGTTTCAACTTTTGGGACATATAGGGCTACCGGAAATACCTTTATGCATAAAGACAAAATTTACATCGATTGGGGCTTGAACCTTGGTGGCGCAGTTGGTTAGCGCGGTACTCTAGCAAAGTACAGGTCGTAGGTTCAAATCCTACTCGAGGTAAACTTTTTATTTATGTATTTAATAAAATTAATAATAATTTTTAATTACATATTTAACTTTGAACTTATTCGTTCATAACAAAAAACTTTTAATAACTATTAAAATATGTATTAAACAAAAAGCAAAAATCCTCTAGAAACTTATTGTAATTTATTTTTGAATGGAATTAATGTGTTGAAGGACATTGTATAACATGAAATCAAAAAATTTCAGTTTCTTTTTGCGTATACCTAGTTTTATTATGTAATTATATAAATCCGCTAGTACTTTTATGGTATATGTGTGTATACTGGAATGTTGAGTGGACACACTCCAGATTTTTTAATTATAAAATGCCAAAACCTATTTAAACGGAAACCTTTTTCTTGCGTATTGAAGTTATTAGGATGATCAGCTACCGCAGATTTCTTTGGTTGACCTATCTACAAAAACTCATATATTCTTTACGTCTTGTACCAAAGCTTGCAATGTATACTTTTCCAAAGAACAAGATAACTTATACACTCCGAAAGATGATAATGGGTTTGAAACAAATTTAGGTGACCTTAAACGTTCTTTAATTTTTCTTGTAAGTTTAAAACAGTCCTAATGCCTTGATTAATTAGGACTTTTTCAATTATATCTGTAACATTAGTTATAAAAGAAGAAAATCAGTACCAACATTAAGCACTAGTTTTTCTTTATGGTTATGTTATGTTATCTTTAAGTGAGTATCTATTAGCTTGTAGTAATTTTGTTAAATATTTATGTTCATCTTTCAAAAATTCAGGATCACAAATTCGTTTAGCGCGATCCGCTAAAGATTTAATTTCACCAATTTTTGGACGTGGATGGTGGTTTGATAATTTATGAAGGTATTTTTAAACCTGCAAGAAAAATTAAAGAACATTTAAAGTCACCTAAAGATGTTTCAAACCCATTATTATCTTCCAGAGTGTACACGTTATCTTGTTCTTCTGAAAAAGTACACATTGGAACCACAAAACGTACCTTTAATACAAGACGTAAAAACATAAGAGGTTTTGTAGATTAGGTCAACAAGAGAAATCTGCGGTAGCTGAGCATGCTTTAAGTAATTTAAATCGTGACATTCAATTTCATTATTATGTTCGTTTACAACGTGAAGCTATTCTTATATGTAAATATCCTAATAACTTCAATAGGTAAGGAAAAGGTCTCCGTTTAAATAGGTTTTGGCATCCTACATTTAAAAAAAGGCACAATGATACGCCTTAATTTTAATTTTAGTTTTTGGTATGTCTAGGTTTTTTGCTGTGTTTTTCCTAGACCTTGAAGTATATGCTTTACCAATTATATGTTGTTACCACAAAACTATAATAATTTAACATGTGCAGTTGAAATTAAAATTAAACATCATATTAAACGTATTAAATTGTGTTTTACTGTAAAATAACGAGTACAATTATTAACAAAAATTATTTCTTTGTTAGATCTTTAATTGGTATGTCAAGTTTCTATTTGTGAATGCTTTTATCAATTTCAAATTAAACTTTTTCACAACTTTACACTTATGTCATAATTTGATTAAATTTTTTTTAATTTGCTCTTTAATATACATTTTTCACTGTTAGCCTTCGACCGTTAGGGGGTGTTCTGATTTGTCATCTTTCAGGTAGTAATATTTAATTTTATTAAGGATTTACGAGGGATGTACAGTATTTAATGTCCCTAGCATAGAATACAACATTATTTTTCAACATAATCCCCTTGAACGTGAAGACACTTATTCCACATATGTTCAAGCATAGCAACACCTTTCTTGAAAAACTCGGAGTCTTGATCACAGAAGAAGTCCTCCACTGCTGCCATAACTGCGTCATCACTCTCAAATTTTGTTCCCTGAAGACTCTCTTAGCTTTGGAAATAAATACAAATCACTGGGAGCTAAGTCCGGGGAGTAGAGTGGATGCTCCATAACTTCAAACCCAGCGTCATGAATTGCATTCATAGAAATAAGGCTCTTATGAACTGGGGCGTTATCTTGATGAAAGAGAATTCCATGTGACAGTTTTCCTCGTCTTTTTTTTTAATTCAATGACTAAGTTTTGTAACTAATGCTGCATAATATTGACCAGTGATTGTGTGGCCACGTTCCAAAAATATACCAGTGAAATCCCTTCGGCATCCCAAAAAAACTGTAGCCATTAATCTGGCCCGTTGAAACCTGTACACGAAATTTGGGTGGACGGGGAGATCCCGGATGACGCCACTACATACTTTATTTCATTCGGGATCGAAGTGATGAACCCAAGTTTTATCAACCGTAACATAGCGATCGAGGAAACATTAAGGATTACGTTTAAACAAGGCTAAATTGGCTATTGAAGAAGTGCCTCTCAAACGCTTTCGTTCGGGCGTCAACATTCGGAGTACCCATCTTGCTGACACCTTTGGAAGCCCCAAATAGTCATTTATTATGGTTCCAATCGTACCATTTGAAAGATCTGTTATCTCCGGTACACATCTTGTTGTCAATCGACGATCTTCTCTGATCACGACGTTCACAAGATCAATGTTTTCTTGAGTACACTCAGAATGCGGCCAACCAGCACCTTTTGCATGTTTGCAGGTTGTTCTGCCACATTTGAACGCTTGAGACCAATTTTTTACTACTTGATAGGAAGTTGCAGAATCTCAAAGCACGCCAACCGTATCTGTATGGTTTTCTTTAGATGTTAAACCTTTCTTTTGTAGGTACTTGGTGACAGCATAAAGCTTACTTTTTTCCATTTTCCAAAATCTTCGTGCAACCACTACTTTCAACTTGTCCAACTTTGACACTATTAAAGGTTAACTAACTAAATTTGGCAGTTTGTTTGATAATAAAATAACAAAACAAGTGCGGTTACTAGCGGCAACATATTTCAAAGCCATCTATACTAGGAACAACAAATACTATACATCCCTCGTAATTATTCTTTACTAAAATTAGATTCAATAGTTGGCTTTATATGTTTATCGAACTGTTATATTAATTGCAGGCTTATGTTTTCGTTTTCATCTTTTTCATATTCCATAAATTTGTTTTAACATCTTAAACAATTCTTAAAGATATTACCACGATAATTGTAATTGTTATCGAAACATATGGATTTATGTAAAACATAGATGTAAAAATACACTATTTAAAAATCCAAAAATCAAAGTAGGTATTTTAATTAGGATTTAAAATTATTTTAATTGATTGTGCACCTTTTACTTCTCTAACCAAAATTGTCAAACGTGTATTTGTTTATTATGTTAATCATTTTTTAACAAGGCGAGCCTCTTAATAATTTTTGGAACACAAGAAAATTGGTGAATAAAATAATCATATTTTATGCTAAACGCTTGTGAAGAGACTATTTTTGTATCTATATCATGAATAATTTAATTAAATATATTTTCAAGTTTCTTGAAATTTCTACTATTACTACTTCTACTATTACAGACATAATTGGAATTGACCTCATAATGATTCGATTCTTAACGGATAAAAATGTAAATTAATAAATTACTGTGTTATAATTGTTTTAGAGAGTAAAATTAATAAGTGAATTTCACTATTCAACTAAATGCACATGTGTAAGTTTCAGATTAACTCTTACTGATGTATAATACGATAGAAATATATTTAGGGATCATACATGTATAAAATTTCTTTTGAAAGCGTTTATTGGGTCAATTAGCCAATAAACGCTTTCAAAAAAAAATTATTGTATATACAAGATCTTATACTCGTAAATATACATGCTTAATAACTTTTTTTTTCTTTTCAGCAATTTACCCAGCCAAAAGTTATCGATCAAGCATCCTACATACTAATTGCTGCTGGAGCATTTATGTTTATAGTCAGTTTTCTTGGCTATTGCGGAGCTATTCGTGAATCTCAACATCTTCTCACCGCAGTGAGTACTTTTACTATCATACTGTCACAAACATACATTGCTACAATTTTATGATTTTAGTACGGAATTTGCCTAATCCTGATTTTAATACTTGAAATAACTGCAGGAGGATTAGCTGCAGCATACAAAGGAACAGTATGTATTAAATTTGATAAAAATCAATACTTAATTCTTTCTTTAGGCCGAAGAAGAAACACGAACATTTTTGAAAACTACTATAAAAAAATATTACTCATTTGGCAATCAAACTGATGCTTTTTCATTACTCTGGAATCATATACAAGCACAACTTTCTTGTTGCGGTGTTGACAATTACAAAGATTTTGAAGATGCAATTAACTGGGATAAAAGCAAAGTTATTCCAGAATCATGCTGTGTATTAACCGACGCTAGTACTTTTAAACCAAAATTTCCATTTTGTACCACGCGGCCTGATGAATTAAACTCGTATAGATTTAAGGTAAGTTGTCTAGGTGACTATCTTAATTAAGTACTTAACCATCGTTTTTCTAGGGATGTTTGAAAGCTGCGTTGGATTGGATAATGTCCCATATGAATATAGTTATAGGAGTTGGAATAGGTTTAGGAGTTGTACAATTACTTGGAATATTCTTAGCGTTCTGCTTATGCAAATCGATAGATGGTTACATCAAATAATATTCCAGGGATAACTTATCGTTTGTTATCACCTATTCTAGTCCTAATTAATTTGTAGTTATTACTTGAATGATTAATTTTAATTTTTGACTTTGTATAAAGAGTGTCTTTATTTAGTGTTTATAGAATTAGATTAAGTAAAATCTAGGTTATAAGAATCTTTTTGTAATAATTTTGTAATAATTGTCACTACAAAAGTCAGTATTATGAAAACTGTTCACATTAAACGTTTTCTAAAGACATTGTTGCTAAATCATGATTTATCATTTGGGAGATGTTTACATGAAATAAAATAAACTCTGTTGTTATGGCGTTAAGGATATTAATATTAATTTTTTTTTGTATCTATAGACTGATCTTTAATACTCTTGTGAACTATAGACAAATATGCAATAAATTCTCCCGTGTCATATTTTATTTTAAATAATAAATGAATAATTTATTACTAAGACTGTAAAAGCACATTATCTTATATGATGTTGCTAATTTTCACTGCTTTTATGCAGCTGTATAATGAGTTTCTATAAATCTCCACTAAAAAAGATGTGTGATTAAAAAAAAATAAAAATTAACAAAATATAAAAATAAATCCAAAATCACTATTGAACATTTTCACATGACTATTACAACAGAACAATTTCACAACTTCCTTATGAGAGACAAACACAATATGTATGTTTTAAGTAATAATAATAGGTAACAACAAGAAATAACACAGTCATCATGCAATAGGTACTGTCTGTGAGCTAGAATTTTACAATTTGTATTGAATTTGTTCACTGAACTGTTTCCATTTGTCTGTTAGCATTGTTTTTCATCAGTTTATTTTTTTCCTCATAGTTTTGCTTTTGGATTCTTCCAGGATATTCTTTTTACTTGTTTTTTTATTCTTCTTTCTGTTGCTTATTTTACATGTCTATGTATACCAATACATACTAAAGAGACCATTCATCTCGTATTATACGGGACAGTCCCCTTTTTAAACACATCATCTTGTATATGTAATTATTTTAATAAATTACGTGATTTGTCCTGTTTCATTGTTTAGAAGAAATTAACCAGTCTAGAAAGTAAAAAAGATAGCACGACCTTTAGATAAGACACAATCGAATGACATCACAAGTTCTACAATTTATGAGACTTTTCTAGCACTTTTGTCGACTTAAGAGCCAGTTTATGAGGCAGTATTAAGGTAAAGTCTAGCGCGAAAATAATTTGCTTACGACGCTGTCTTGTACGTGTGGGAAATAAATATACCGGTGCGTGTAAATAGTTCGTTAGTTAACGTTTAGTATTAATAAATAACGTTTTAAATAAATAATCGTTATAGCGTAGTGTGTATCTAGGACGGTGGAAAATCAGAAAATTCAAAAAACAAAGTACATTTAATAAAGATTTGGAAACTAAATATTCATTTATTGAAAAGACAATTTCAGATAGTGATGTAAAGTGCTTAACACGTTGTGCACAGTTTTCACTTGTACATGGTGGGAAGGATATTGTTCAACATAAATCGACACGTAAGCATAAAAATACAAATATTGCTGCTTCTAGTAGTAGCAAAGTGTCGTCTTTTTTTTCCAAGGCCACCTTTGGAAACGAACAAAAGCTAGCTGCGATTGAATGGACTTGGTCATACCACAACGTGATCCATGATCAACCTTTGCGTTAGATGGATTGCTCTAGTAAGCTAATAAAAATATTCTTCCAAGAAAAATTTGCATGTGCTAGAACCAAACCTGAAAGTATTGTGTAACATTTTACAAAAAGAATCATTAAAGCTCCATACAAAATGATCTTGGAACGGTCAAGTTTGTAACAATCTATACCGATTGTTCAAATCATGGTAACGTAAAAATTTGTTCTGCACTCGTAAGATATTTTATGAAAGAAAAGGTCATTCAAGCAAAACTTTTGAAAGATCCAGATCTTCCAGGTGAAGCTTCAAACACATCTGAATATATGATTATAAAGGTTGACAAATACGAATTAACAACAAAAGTAATGGCAATGTGCGCTGACAATACAAATTGCAATTTTGGAGAAACAGGCAAAATAAC
The DNA here is from genome assembly GCA_036346205.1 of Vesta saturnalis. NCBI lineage: Eukaryota > Metazoa > Arthropoda > Insecta > Coleoptera > Lampyridae > Vesta > Vesta saturnalis. The sequence goes on along the minus strand of JARFJB010000994.1, from coordinate 2,688,254 downwards.
ATCTTTCATAAAGTTCAGCAGTTACGTAAAGGATCTTTTGGGGAAAACAGTGATGCTCATATCCTTCATAACTGTATTCAAACATCAGCAGACTGCTTGCCTATTGACATTGAAACCATTATTGTGAAAATATATGGCTATTTCTACATTAATACTGTTCGAGTTGAATAATTAAAAGAATTTTGTGAGTTTGTTAATGTTGAATATGAAAAACTGTTGGGATACAGTACAACCAGATGGTTAGCGTTGTTACCTTCAAGAGAAAGAATATTTAAAAATATTCAAACCGTTACAGAGTTACTTTCTCTCTCAAGAAAAATGTCCCACATTGATTCTTGATGGTTTTAAAACAAGTTCTAATTATATATATATATATATATATATATATATATATATATATATATATATATATATATATATATATATATATAGGATTACTCAATGGCTCAGCGGTAAAGATGTCAGACTTGCAACTCAAAGGTACCAAGTTCGAATCTGAGAGTAAAGTGCTAAGTGCTTGAGAAAAAAATCCGACTCAAGTGCGAAACACAGCCCTTCTCATGACAGCCTGATGACAGAAGCAGAGTCCGCTTCCGAAACGTCGCGTTAAAAAGCGAACACAACTGTGTAAATAGGTCGACTAACCCAATCACATACGCTTCTTTCTCAAAATCCGACAAGATCAAGTTTTCTAACTACTTGTCCAAGGTCATAAGCCATTACAATATTGCGACATCTGAATACCGTCTACAAAATCAATTGCAATCCAGACGGCGCTATGTGTCCGACTATTAACATTTACGTAGTATTATTATAAGTTCTACATACATAAAGACAAAATTTACATCGATTGGGGCTTGAACCTTGATGGCGCAGTTGGTTAGCGCGGTACTCTAGCAAAGTACAGGTCGTGGGTTCAAATCCTACTCGAGGTAAACTTTTTATTTATATATTTAATAAAATTAATAATAATTTTTATTTACTTAGTATATTTACAGGAAAATAGTCGTTTGTTTCAAAACAATACACTCAAGTACATGGTGTCTTGTGTTCTACATTGTATGGACTGATAATATTGAAAGTTAGCTATTGCAATGACAAGGACTAAAATGTTTACAGTACATCGTGCAAAACATCCACCTACACTAAATATAAAAATTTGAAAATATTTGGAATATTTTTAGAATACTGATCACATGTAAATTCGTTGAAAACTTCACATCGACTTTTTTATTGCGTACAAACATTCGTGTACTGTATTTATCAGTTAACACTACAAATACAACTGGACATTAGTTGGCGTCTAGTGAATATTTTTATACTTTACAGGACATGTGAACTCTGTATGTTTAGTTAAGGGTATCAGTAGGCGTCCCTGCCAACTAGTACCTTTTAATAGCTCTTTATCAATCAGTAACATTTTTCTAGAATTTATATTCATATTTGGTTTTAGGTAGAAACATCCTAAAAAAGATCATTAATTTCATGTTATAAACGCTTGTAATACAAAAATAAATGGATACAATCAAAAGTAACTCTATGGATAATACCATAACTAAGGGTTATTTGTTCTAAAATTAGATAAATATGTGGCAACACAGCAGGGACGCTTACTGATACCCTTAACTAAACATACAGAGTTCACATGTCCTGTAAAGTATAAAAATATTCACTAGACGCCAACTACACCTACACATGGCTGAGTAGCTACATTGTACTATAAACGTAAACAGTGTATAAACCAGTGTATACAGGTGGACGCCAATTAACAATGTTTGTGGACCAGAGGAAACAATTCTGACTCATCAACGGCCCAAACTTTTTATTGATCACAAATGTTTTCAATATTTCTATAGCTACTGTTTTAGAACAATTGGTAGGAAATTTTATTCAACCAGTTGCTCATTTTAAAAAAAAAAACGATGACTAACTCAAAGCTCAATTAAAAGAAAGTTTTCGTTACTTTCGTTATTTAGGATTCATTACTTAGTTTTCGTCAAATATTCAGTATGTCAGAAACCAAGCCAATATTTTTAGAGACACATTATCAGGTGTTGAGATTCATTCAAGCAATGTACTTAACATGACATTCTTCTCCTTAAACAATCTCATAATAACGATTCTGGCGACATGCATGAAAATAGCTTTCATAATCTTATAAACCTTCTATCTAGATTCGTTCAAAAGTTACCCTTGTGTATCGTGACTTTTATTCCATTAAGTATATTATCAGTGGCGGTCGCCATTTCGGGCCAGTTATGTCCAAAATCGTTAGCTACATATTAATTACATTGGAAAAATGGCTAAAAGTACTGCCCAGAAAAGCAATATCTAAATTGCATGGTTTTACGGTAGAATTTGATATTTGGGACCAGTGATGCCTACAATCTTTACTTAGACATTTCGTTGGGAAAATTAAAAAAAAAATTGTAATCATTTTCGGTGATGGTTATTATTTGAAACCAAAATTCTTATTTATACATAATATTCGTTGGAAAAACGGGCAAACGCATTACCACCATAGGGAAAAACTTAATTTTAAGATTTTAGAATACGGGTGATTAGCAGGGAATAGTGATGTCCAAAATATTTACTTAGACATTCATTTGGTTAGATACATGGCCAAACGTACAAAACCCTTATAGCTACTTCATCATTGGCGACCAGTCATAATCAAATTCTTTGTTTATGTGCAATTTTGTCAGTGTTAGGTAACAGCTAGCATTAAATTAAATTTCTGCAGCATATCTTAGCATATTTGAATAATGTAGTTTATGGTGGGTGTGATTATGTAATACTTCGCTACTTTGGGTAATCCAGCAAAGTGGTATTGATCTCGTAGATATATAAATCGTTGAGTGGACAGATAATTATATCTACAAGCAATTCTTTTCGTATTACGCAGTCACAATGTAAGTTATCAATAGTACATTAGATAACAAGGAATTGAAGTGACTCATTTAATCCCGCGAATAGAGTTTGTTGGTCGAGGGCTGTAGCCCGAGACCAACAACTATTCAAGGGATTAAGGAACTTCAATCCCGTGGTATCTACACTATTTTTTGCACTTCGTGGAGTAATAATAGAAATAATTATATTATTTTCTGAAAATTAAAGTATTACATCTATGATAAATTTAAATTATTAGAAAAGTCACTTTGACAAAGAAGCTTCACTATTCAAGGCTAATGAAATTTATGAATTATTTTTAAAATCCCAGATGGTTCAATGCCATAACAACGAGTAAATAAATAATAAACAACATTCGCCATTGTGAAAACTAGGTCTGTTGACGACGCGTAGTTGCGAAAATGGATGAGTTTGATATTGAAGCAGCGGCTGAGGAGGCTGTTAACCAACTATTGCCCTCAAAATCCAGAGAAGTGTATGAAAAATCTTATGAAGATTTTATAACTTGGTGCTGTTAAAAGAAGATACAAAATCACACCAATGAAAATGTCTTTTTAGCATATTTCAATGAAAAAAGCAAAACTGTACACGCTTCCACCTTGTGGGCGAATTATTCCATGGTGAAATCGATGGTAATGGTGAAAAGTAATATTGACATATCCTAATATCCGAAATTAAAAGCTTTTCTGAAAAGAAAACATGACTGCTATAAGCCAAAGAAGTCAAAAGTTCTTACTGATGAACAAGTCGATCAATTCCTAATTCAAGCTCCAGACGACGATTTTTTAATGGTTAAAGTGAGTAATATAACGTCTATAAATTTTTTGATAGATATTTTGACACTGTGTTCAATTTTTAGGTTGCACTGATCATGGGTGTAGCAGGAGCGTGTAGAGGAAACGAATTAGTTGAATTATCAATCCACAATGTTAGAAATTTGGGTTACTCTATCTTAGTTAATATAAAAAATACAAAGAACAATATTGACCGAGTATTCGTTGTTCAGAATTCAGTGAATAACCCTGTCGATTTTATAAAACTATGGAGAAATTACATTGCTTTAAGAAAACCTGACACAAACCATTCACGATTTTTTGTCCAATATAAAGACCGGAGATGTTCAACTCAACCCATTGGAAAAAATACCTTTGGAAAACTACCCCAAAGCATTTCAACTTTTTTGAACCTTCCTGAACCCTCTTTATACACCGGTCATTGTTTTCGACGCACGTCGGCGTCTTTATTAGCCAATTCTGGGGCAAAAGTCGACGTTCTCAAAAGACACGGAGGTTGGAAGTCGTCTTCAGTGGCTGAGGGATATGTTGAAAGCTCTATAAATAACAAAAAAATTATAGCAGAAAAAATTTTTGGGCATGAAAATGAAAAAAAAATGGATTCAGAAAACCAAATAAATACTATCAATGCATCTATCGTTTCAACATCATTCAATAATGTTCTTAATTCTAAGGACAACGATTTTGGTAAATTTTTTAACTTTAATAACTGTACATATGTAAATATATCCGTAAATGTTAATCAAAAGTAGATGTTACCTTAAATATTAATTGCTGATTTTTATTAATAAAATTATTATTTAGTAGAGTGAATTATTTATTTTTTAATCCTCGGAGCATTAAATTATTGTTTAATCCCTAGAGATTAAAAGTAACACTTCAGTCCCCCGAAATGGGGGAACCAAATAGCACTTTTAATCCACGAAGTGCAAAAAATATTTACATGCATTTATTTATATTTATTTAATCCAGCGTACTTTGATATTCTAATTATTGCAAAAGTTACAAATCAAAACGTCAAGATAATTGATAAATGGTGTTTGACTTATAAACATTAGTTAATAATACCTGCATTATGAACACGTTAATAAGAGTTATTTTGCAATGAGTGCTTTATCATGTATCATAATGAGTAAAATTTCCAGCAATAAGTTATTAGTTTTATTTAAAATACCAAAGACGTATATAGAGATTAATTATAGATTATATTAGAATTTTTATTTATTCTGTAATTAGAAATTTTCAATCATTCTGAAAATCTATATTTTAATATTTCTAATAGGTATCTCTTGAATAAAGAGGGTGAAGTGGTAGGTAGTTTTTTAATTTTTCGAAATAGATTGTATAAACACCGTGTGTACATGGATTCCCAATATACATACATTGCGGTGCAGTCAGGGATAGGGAGGAACTGAGTTAGGGTTCTGTGGGGGTACACGCTACCCTAGCATTTGCCTAAATAGCCGCACATGGTGTGCGTATACTCAGTGACCATGCCGCTATATCTATATGAGGAAAACCCCTTGCAAAAAGCTCGTACTGGATAGACAGTAACGGGAATCGAAACCGTTACCTCCCGAATGCAAATCAGTTCGTGTTACCACAGGCCCACTAGCTCAGTACAAAGTGATTAATAATAAACGTTACACAAAACACTGGTGATGTTAGGAAACATGTTATATCTATTAATCTAATGTATCAGGTAATCATTTAATTAAATACATCGTTATGGCTACGATAAAACAGTTGAAAATCGTTAAAAATAAAACAAGAACGACGGGAAAAATTCTAATTTTAAAGTAGTTCTACAATTATTAATGTTTAATTTTAGCACAGTTCGAGATCAAAACAAAGTTTCAAAGTGGCCGCCGTTACGCAAAATTGTCGTTTAATAATGTTGTTTTGAACTTTTTTCGTAACGTGGCTTTTCTTACAGAATTAATATTCTTTTAAATTATTTATATCAGTTGGTTTTTCTTTGTATACCTTGTTTTTTATTGTTCCCCACAAAAAGAAATCTAACAGAGTAAGATCCGGTGATCTCAGGGGCCAAAAAATTATACCACGTATTGCAATTGTATTTGGAAATCTTTCATTGAAGGAATTCATAACTCTAATCGAGTTATGTGCTGGAGCTCCGTCTTGCTGAAAATATTGCAGATTGCGAATTGTATTCAAAGGTACATTATCCACCATTTCTTCCAAATTGGTAATTAAAAATCTTTCGTAGGCTTCTGCGTTCAAATTTTCGTTGTAGAAATAAGGTCCCAAGGTTTTTGTACCAAGAATTCCACACCAAACATTTACACAAAGCACTGTTTGATCCCGACTGTCTACTGTGATATGTGGATTTTGTAAAGACCAAAACACGTGGTTTTTTCTATTAAAAATTTCATTGGAATTTTGCTTCATCGGTGAAAAGGATTTTATACGAAAAATTTTGATCTATCTCAAAATTTCGAATAAACCAATTAGCATATTCTAGTCTTCTCTGTAAATCAGTTGGATATAAAGTATTTCCTACGTGGTGGCAATATGTCTTTCGTCCATATTTCTTTAAAATTAATCTTAATTCTTCTTTAGAAACACCACACTCCATACCTATTTCCCTAATAGACGCAGTTGGTTTCAAATCTGAAACCAAAACATTGGTTTCAGTTTCAACGTTAAACATTTTTTGGCGCATCTTTTGGTTTGGTAAAAGATACATACATTTTAAATTTTCTTCCATTTTACCAAAAATACGCTTATTCGGTTGACGTCGTTCCATATAAATTCGAAAGTATAACTCGGTAGCTCTATATGAATCACGTTGGCTTGAATGGTAGCAAAACAACATATCGTTTCTTTTGTTCAGTGGAATACATTTTAGAAACTCTTCTAAACGCACTTCTACAATAATTATCAAAGCAAAACGAACTTATTAAGATTGATAAATGCAATAGTTAAACTTATTGATATTTGACAATGCGTTAGGCTTATTGTTTTTACTGGACGATGTTCAGTTGTTTTATCATAGCCATAGCAATGTATTTAATTAAATTTTTTTTTTAATTTTTGAAGTTTTATGGATTATTATTAAAATTAGATATACATAACTTTATATCGTTGAAATCAGAAAAAAATAAGGAGTTTAATAAGTTAACATCGCTGATGTTAATGTTTAAAAAAGGTAAGTTAAAGTTAGGGTTGTAACTCAAAAAGCAGTGATTAAAAAACTGTTTAGTGTACCTATAGTAGTGCATCTAATTAATCTTAAAATTATCTATTAAAAACCTCCTTAAGATTTTACTGTATTTTTAATCACAAACGAGCCAACGTTGATTGAAAATATTAACGATTTTCAGTTTTTCTCAAATAAATCGGAAACTTGGCAACAATGGGTTCTAAATCTTCATGTAATTCTGATGAGAGGGCGACAGAAACGAGAGAAGGGAGAGAGAGAAACGAGAGAGAAAAGAAAGAAACGAGAGAGAGGGAGACACGGGAGAAGCGAGAGAAGCAAGAGAGACGAGAAAGGCGCGAGAGAGAGAGAGAGAGAGAGAGGGAGAGAAACAAGAAAAACATAAGAGAGAAAAGACGGGACGTTTTAAACTAATGGAATTACCACATTTAATGGAATTCTTTTGCTAAGATAGATGTTGTGGGGCATGTAAAAGCTTTAGAAAATACGGAAAATGTAAATTTCTCGCAACAAGACATGAATAAAATTAACGAAGCTTCTATGTAAAAAATTAAACGTATTATAAAGTCTAGAGACTGTAGGAAATTGGAGCGGTTATCCGACGGGACAGAATTAGTTATAATAGGTATTAAACCGATAACCACAAGAAATAAATTACATTACATATTACATTTCGACGATCTGGATACGTTATGTATATCTAATTATTGGTTAGAAAGAGAATTGGAAGAACAAAGTATAGATTTAAATTAAATTGGATGTACTAAAGCATACGCCTATTATGCATAAAGAGAGAATTGTAATTTGTGTGTAAAAATGTTACCTATTTTTTTATGTAAAAAATAAAAGTGTTGTAAAACTTGTTTATTTGATTTTATTTAAATTATATTGGAGGAATGGGTGTAAGTACTTAACAATGTTCGAATAGGATCGGTTATGTTCGGGAGTCGAGGAGTGGGGTCGCACTAACTATAGCACGGTTAATGCGATTCGTAACTATATGAAAACATCGCATCGCAAAATTTTACCTGTGTATATAGTTTCCATCGAGTAAGCATTATTATTATAATGTATTCGCCTGTTAATGAACCAACATCAGAGGACATTAGAGATTTTAGGGATTTGTTAGTAAACTACTACAATATAACTGTTCAAGCTGATGATGAAAACGATGAAGTGGATGAGGTGAATGTATCTCACACTCATGATGATGATGATGATTCACAGAAGACCGATGAGTTAGAGGGAAAGGACGAATCTCAAGACCATGATGATAGTGACGAATTACAGTCGAAAAAAGAAGAAGATTGATAACAATGTAATTAAATTAAATAAATAAATGATGTATTGTTTTAAATATATTTTTTTAACGCTAAGTTTTCTTTCAATTTTTTATTAATAATCTTGTTTTCGGAATGGACTTTCGGGTTTGTTTATAATTTGTGTATTTAAGAAGCCAGTTTCTATCAATCTTATTGGATTTAATACAAAAAACAAAAGCGTTAGAAATTAAACGTGACTTTCGTCTCTCCCATCCCCCGCGTTTCTCTTGTCCCTTGCGTCTCTCACGTCTGTCGGGTCCGCCTGGCTGGAAGTTTGAACTTGTTTGTGGCGCCATCTAGTGGTGTATGAGCTAACAAACATTTTTCTGTAATAGAGATTGATCATGGCTCCACGTAGCTGTATATTTCAAAACTACATACAATTCCTAGGAATTTTCGCTCGGGTTTCGCCCTTTGTCGCGGACCATTGGCATAAAATTCTCAAAAGGTCTGTGTAAATAAAACATATACGCAAGCAAGACCGCTTATTCAACGCGTGTTTAAATTGCATGTTAACAAATAACATTTTTATGTATACCAACCAGCTCTTAATTACACATTTATTTTTAAAGTAATGAGTTGAATTATAATTGTTATTGCACTGTATACTGTACATAAGTGGTTGAGCATTTTCAATAACGACTAGGACGTTCGGTCTTGTTTTATAAAAATATAAGGTTTTTTAAAAAGATACAACCTTTTTTTTTGATAGAAGTCATTTTCAGATACATCTTGAATTTATTTATTTCGCTATTTAAATGGATATAATTAAAACATTCTTATGTATCTGGCTTGATTAATTGTTTTGAAGGTCATTTCCTCAAAACGAAATTATGTTTTACCAAAATTGAAAATGTAATGGTAAATTTTAGGCATCCTTTTTTATATCAAAATGATCATTAATAGAAATGTGTTAATTTTAATAACAATCATCGTAATAAAAATTTAAAAACTCTAATAAAAATAATATGGGGAAATACATGTTCATTTTTAACTGTATATTGCACACGTAATTATTACATTCCAAACTTTTAATGAGGTTTTTATAACTGTTAATGAATGCGTTTCAATAAACAATTTGTGTGTCCGTATGTACAATATGAATATTTTTTAAATCGCTTTGAAAAAAAATACTTTTACTGGTAGAGAACCAGTTATATATCAACTATGCATAAGTAAAAACGTAGAAAGTGCTTTAGTTTGATTAGACGAGTAACACACAGCAGTGACTATCCCTGGTAAACCAATTCTCCAAAACATTCTTTTTCTACAGAGCTGGTAAGTGTGCTTTTAACCTTCTATTTTATCTTATTTACTTGTACAGATTTTTAATTACAGTTATAAAACACATCTAAGCTATACGTAGTAACAAGTTTCTTCAAAAAAATATTAAGGTGTACAATATAAAAACATTTTAACGGTCGGATGGATATTAAACATATTTCAATACATTAGGACCCACAAGTAAAACTATCAGTTTTAATATTCGTTTAGAAAACAATATTGTAATAACTGTTATGTAATTAATTAACTTAATAAAAAATTTTTGTTTCATTAGAGAATGTCAGTAATTTTTTTTATAGCTCACTGAGGCTTTTTTAATTATGATATTTACAATAAAAGTAAGTGTTCTATAATTAAATGTTACTGTCATTCAAATTCCCCACGCAAGATCAATCCCTAACACAAGTTCATACACGTGTCTTACAAGAACCTCCTTATTAGAATGCAACTTCAAATTACCAGTCATAACCTACAAAAACAAATACCATTTCCAACCAGGGGTAACGACAAGGGGCGAAGGCCTACACTTGTCTTGTAAGATCAGGTTAGAACCCACATACAATTGCACCAAGGGGCCACGATAGGGGCCAAGCTCTACACTTTTCTTATAAGGTTGGGGTTTCCTTGTTTCAAATTTCACCCCAATCAGAATGCTAACCCTCCAATCACCGGGTCAAAATGACCTATAATTGCCAGAAATAGTTGTCACCATACCCTAGTCCTGAGACCAACTCCAGGTGCAAGACCAACCCCAAGAGCAAGCCCAGCCCCAAGACCTATCCCAACCCTAAGACCAACTCCAGGTCCAAGACCAACCCCAAGTCCAAGACCAACCCCAAGTCCAAGACCAGGTCCAGTTCCAGCCCTAAGACCTATCCCAAGTCCAGCCCCGACCCCAAGACCTAGCCTAAGTCCAAGACCTAGCACAAGTCCAAGACCAGCTCCAGGTCCAGCCCCAGCCCAAGACCAAACCCAAGACCTACATCTGCCCCTCACGTGAGAAAGTACAGAAAGGCATGGCTGTCAAAAAGGCTCTTAATACAACATTGAAATTCTATCAAGGGTTGAAAAAGGCCTCCGAAAAGAAACCATAGGGGTAGAAAAAACGCGTCCTACACGTGGGCGGCCATAAAATAGGGGTGAAAAAACACGTCCTACACGTGGCGAGTAAAAAAAAACAAAAATAATTAGGGATGAAAAGGCTTGAAAGAGGCCTCCGAAAAGGAACCATAGGGGTGGAAAATACGGTCTCACACGTGGGTGTGTAAAAGCAAAAATAATTAGGGATCAAAAGGGTTTGAAAAAGGCCTCCGAAAAGAAACCATAGGGGTGGAAAATACGGTCTCCCACGTGGGCGGTCTTGTGACGTCAGAATCCAAGATGGCGCATGGTGTCTGTCAGTTTCGGCTGGGTACTACAGTAGCTGCCTGGCAAAATTTTTCTAACAATTTTTTATCCTCCCTGTTTGTCTTTTCCGGTTTGTTACATACAAATTTTAGTGCTCACAATGTTTACATAGACATTTCTTCGAAACATTAATTTGAGGGATCTCTTGAAGTTTTTTTGCTGTAAAGTAATTTTATTGTTTTCCTCTATATATTGTATAAAACACACTATATTCTTAAGCAGTTCTTCCTCTTCTACACTCTCTACACATCGATAGGCCTCATGCATCTGGTAAGTACCCGCCAATTTTCATTGTCGTTACACAGGATACAACTTTGTTTCTTTACATTATCTGCTTCAGTTTTCTATATGCAAGGCGTTCTTACGTTCTTCTGGAGCTGATTAGATTTGGTGAGTAATTCAGTGGCGGAGAGGGGGGTTTATTAGGAGTAGTTTTTGGTTTTTATCAAATATTTCTGAAACAGCTGTATATTCAAAAATATAAAAATACCAACATATAGACCTTAAACATATCGATTAAGTATGTACTATGAAATTTTTTGATACGACGCGAAATTTAGCGGCAAAAAAATTTAACTGTTATTTCATTTTGTTCAATATCTGAATAACGAGTAATTTTATAAGAAAATGTGTATACACATCCTTTATAGAAAATTTAATCTTGTTAAGGAGAGGCAATTCTCCTTATATATGTGTGTGTCATCGCGCATACGCGAAAAAAGATGTTAGAGGTTATTGTAGCTATCTGTAAATACATGTTGTGTAATGCAAATAAGAAGTGTTAGAGGTTGCTGTAGTTATCGGTGAATACATGTTTTGTAACGCTCTTTCTGTTTTATTAATCTAAAATTTACCTAAAGCTTCCAATCTTTGCAAGAGGTTATGGGCCCAGTGGATAAGTGCTTGGAATCGAGGAATAAGGTAAACGGAATAGTAACTTTATAGAATTGAAACATGTACCTGGTACGTGTGCAAGGTCAACTTCCAATTGGTTACAAACCATTTAATGGTACTGGTTTTGGTAATTGAGAATTTCGATTAAAGCTAGTGCTGGAACAGAATGGACTATTGAAAACTATAGAAAAGGAAGGCATCGCGAACGGAGAAGCATTTATGAAAAATAATGCAAAGGCGCGCAAGGTAATAGTGCAATGGTTATCTGATGATATCTTGGAAACCATAAAGTACAGCAAGACTACCAAGGCGATGTACGATACTCTGGCTGGAATATATCAAAATAAGGATTTATCAATACAAGTCGACTTGCAACGCAAACTTAGGAATATGAAATTTAAAATTGGATCACTTAGAGAGTTTATTACTGAGTTCGAGGCAACTGTTTCTGATTTGAAGTGAAAGCTAAGGAAACGAGGTCAACGTTCAGATCAATTTCAGATGATAGGAAGCCAAAGCGAATACTTGAAGTCGTATCGTCAGATGTGACAGGTCCGTTCACTCCTACCACATATGATGGAATGAAATACTATGTGACTTTCATAGACCATTTTACGCGTTTCACTCACATTTATTTAATGAAATGGAAGAGTGAAGTTTTCGAGAAATTTAAAGAATATGAGGCTCTAGTAACAGCAAAATTTCAAGGGAATATTTCTAGATTTCGATGTGACAATGGTGGCAAGTACAGCTCTTGTGAGATTAGAAAATGTTGTAAAGGAAAATGCATTCAAATCGAGTAGGTACACAATTGCACGAAATCCTGAACAAAATGGCATTAGTGAACGCTTAAATGGAACTGTGATGTTTGTTATTTGATGCAGAAATGTCAAAGAGTTTCTGGGGAGAAGCAGCAAGGACAGCCACGTATATATTAAATCGATTACCATCATTAGCGATAAAATCTCAGAACCCACTGTGGTATCGACAAAAATTAGCTGTGGAAAACATTAGGGTCTAGGGTTCAACAGCATACGCACATGTTTGAGACATGTGCGTATGCTGTTGAACCCTAGACCCTAATGTTTTTGGAATTGAGAGGAAAAATAGACCAGCACGGCAAATCGATAATAATGATTGGTTATACAAATAATGGTTACCGTTTGTGGGATCCAGAGAATAAGAAAATTGTAAATGCACGCAGTGTGATTTTTGTTGAGTATAAATTGCAATCAGAGAAAATGAATCAATTTATTCCGATACTACATGTACCAGAAGGTGACCAAGTACATGCTGAAAAAGAAAAGGATGACCAAGCAACACACATTCAGGACGTTGTTAAAGAATCGAGAAGAGGAATGAGAGAGAAGAATGTTACAGTGAAATTTCAAGACTACGAGATGAATTTAATGGCAGCACTTGCCACTGGTACGCTACTAGATGACAATCCTCAAACTAAACTAAACTAGATACGAAATTTCAGTCGTTTAAAAAAAACATTTTTCTAAAAAAAATTGACAGATGCGATCTTAGTAATAACTCGTTAATTGTTCTGTTCCTGTCAAACAATTTGAATAAAACTTTGAGGTGTAGGCAACGGTTTATTCCAACCGTTTGCAAAAAATGACATTTGCATTTTTCATAAAAATAAAATTATGAATGTCTAAACTTGACTAACAAAAAATGCAAGTTACTCAAAAAAATCAAATGGAAACCCTTATTTTTTATTACTCAGATCGATTTAACGTCAAAAATTAAGGTAAGTTTGTTTAAAACTTTATTTGCCTAAACGTAACAGTCCCAATTTTAAAATTTGTGATAAAAATGAGCTACATACTTAAATCTAGTATTCCTTGTTCGTGGTCACCATGGAAACCAAATAATTGAGAATTGAAATAAAGAAAAATATTTGAATATGACTGCAAAAAATTATAAAAATTGATAATTTTGTGATTCAAAAATCATTTTTGCCAAATAGAAATTTTTTGTAATTTTTTTCAAATTCGATATACATCATAGGTGTAAAAATTTAATACTTTATGAGTAAATCGAAAAAAACTACTTTTTACTGCGGAGGTAGTAACTACATACTTATCAGCTCATCATTACACGATAAAGATGCTTATTTATTTTGTTTTTCTTTTGTAGTCAATAATTTAATAAAATTGTTGACAGTTTGTGTTTTTCTTGATGAAATGGCTCGACTTGAATATTCTAATACAGATTATTTGAATTTAATTTTAATTCACGGAGAATGTCATAGAGTTTGAAAACGAACAGTAAGAGCATTGATCGAACGCTATCCTGAGCGCCCCCGACCATCAGCAGATACAATAAGACGTGTGGTTCAAAATTTGGAACAGTTTCGCACATTTAAACACTCTGCGTCTCGCAAAAAAACTGCTATTGACAACGAACAGAATGAAGTTATAACTTTAGGATATTTCCGTGCCTAAATTTGTAATTCCATAAACGACGTGAAAACAGATATTGGCTTAACACCAACAACTATCAGAAGAATTCTTAAGAAACATAAGTTTAGACCATACTGTTTACAATTAGTTCAACATTTGAAAGAAGCGGATTTCTTGAAACGTATCGAATTTTGTGAAACAATTTTGCTCAAAATGCAAGAAATTCCTAATTTTTTTACTAATATCATATGGACGGACGAATCTAAATTTACGAAAAATTGCATATTTAATCGCCGAAACTCGCATTACTGGAATAACGAAAATAGCAATCCAATTCGCGAATGCCATTTTCAGGAAATTTCGAATTTTAACGTATTTTGTGCTATTCGGAATAACGAAATCTTTGAGGTGTATTTTTACAACGAAAATTTGAGAGGTTTAAAATAGTTGATTGTTGCGATTTATGATTACAAATTTAATTTCTAGGAGAAAATTATCTTGAGATATTAAACACTCGAATTCAACCCCGATTAAATCTAGAAATGGAAAATTTATGGTACCAACAAGACGGTGCGCCCCCTCACAACACCAACGCTGTTTCCATGAAACTTTATGAAATTTTTGAAGATCGTTGGTTTGCCAATAATGGTCCCTATCGATGGCCACCTAGGTCCCCTGATCTTACTCCAATGAATTTTTATCTTTGGGGTCGAATTAAAACGACTAAAGAAGATTGCATTGCAAGAGTGCAAAATGCCTTCAATTCTCTTTCTCCACAAGAAATTCAAAGGGCTACAAATGAAGCCGTTATAAGACGGGTTCAACAATGTCTTGCATCTAACGGGCAACATTTTGAATATTTATTGTAAATTAATTTACATTTGATCACGAGCAAGAAATACTAAATAACCGACTTTATCGTGTAAGAATGCACTGATAAGTATGTAGTTACTACCTCCGCAGTAAAAAGTATTTTTTTTTCGATTTACTTACTCATAAAGTATTAAATTTTTACACTTATGTTGTATATCGAATTTGAAAAAAATGACAGAAAATTTCTATTTGGCAAAAATGACTTTTGAATCACAAAATTATCAATTTTTATAATTTTTTGCAATAACTTATTCAAATATTTTTCTTTATTTCAATTCTCAATTATTTGGTTTCCATGGTGATCTCGAACAAGGAATACTAGATTTAAGTATGTAGCTCATTTTTATCACAAATTTTAAAATTGGGACTTTTTTGATAATAAGTATGAAACTGTTACGTTTAGGCAAATAAAGTTTTAAACAAACTCACCTTAATTTTTGAGTAATAAAAAATAGGGGTTTCCATTTGATTTTTTTGAGTAACTTGCATTTTTTGATAGGTTTAGACATTCATAATACTATTTTTATGAAAAATACAAATGTCATTTTTTGCAGACTGTTGCAATAAACCTTTGCCTACAACACCTCAAAGTTTTATTCAAATTGTTTGACAGGAACAGAACAATTAACGAGTTATTACTAAGATCGCATCTGTCAATTTTTTTAGAAAATGTTTTTTTTTTAAAACGACTGAAAGTTCGTATCTAGTTTATTTAACAAACTTACATTAAAATTCGACATAGAATCCAAAAATGTATTAATATACTGGGTGTTACATTTAAAATAAGCGACTAAGTACCGACTTCCGGTATAACCGGAAGTGGCACGAACGTGAAAATATTTTAGATGAGTTAGCCCTAACATCATTACCCTGTCACCAAATTTTCAAAATTATAGTAAGTTTGGTTTAGCAGATACTCATAGGATCAGCTCCCAAAGGCGGACCCTGTATATGTATCATATACATATATATATATATATATATATATATATATATATATATATATATATATATATATATATATATATATATAGGCTTATACAGAGGGTGATTGGAACTAAAATCAAAAATGATTAATTGACCAAATGAAAAAAAACGGGTTAACTATTTTTATGAAAAACAGATTTCTCAATAGCGAACTAGATACCTACGTTTACTAAAACACCAACACTGAAATATCCAATGTTAAATTAGTTTCCAGAACTTCATAAAGCCTAAAAAACTGTTCTTTTTTTATTAACATTATTGAATTAGAAAATATAAATTCCAGTTAATCAGATAACCTATCACACAACATTTTTTATTAACTGATCACGTGTATGCTTAATGATATCAAACGCACTCGTGTTACTTCATATTAAACTGGACATACTGTATCATAAGATAAAAACATTTCCATACTGATAAGTTTGAATTTATTTTAAACGAGTAAGTAATTATCAACTTTTAATTAGTTAATGTAAATATTTACATAAATGCAATAAAAAATTGTATTATTTCTAGTATATTATATATTGTTCCATATTGCTAGTAAATAAGAAATATTTGAATTAAGATGGTTCAACATTTAGTTTTAAAAAGTGGGAAAAAGGTAATCGGGGAAAATCACCCTGCCTTTATAATTGCCGAAATCGGTCAAAATCATCAAGGTAACATCGAAACTGCAAAACTTTTGATTGAAACAGCAAAGGTAATTGTAATAACAACAATAGCAAACTGTAATTACTATCCTTAGGAATGTGGTGCTGATTGTGTAAAGTTTCAAAAAACCTGTATATCTGAAAAATACAGCAAAACTGTCCTTCAAAAACCATACGTTAATCAAAATTCTTGGGGCGATACTTACCAAGAGCACAAAGTACATTTAGAATTTACTGAAGAGCAATTTCTAGAATTACATAAATATGCCTCACAAATTGGTATATTATTTACAGCTTCTCCCATGGATGTAGTATCTTTAAGATTCATGCAAAGATTGGATGTACCGTTTATAAAAATCGGATCTGGAGATTGTAACAATTTACAATTAATTGAAGCAGCTGCCCAAACATATTTACCGCTTATTGTATCAACTGGTATGCCTTTACCTCTAAATACAAATAAGCTACATTAAAAAAACTTACAGGAATGCAAACTTTTGATATGGTACGGTCTGTATATGACACAATCTCATCCCACCACAAAAACTTTTGTTTCTTGCATTGTGTATCAGCTTACCCTTCTCCTTTAGAAGATATCAATTTAAACGTGATAAAATTATACGAGGAAAAATTTCCGGATATCATAATAGGATATTCTGGGCATGAGATTGGAATTGATATTTCAGTTGCAGCAATTGCTTTAGGCGCGAAAGTATTATCTTCACAATAAATCAAATCAATATTTATTATGAGTTTTTGTAGGTAATTGAGAGACATATAACCCTTAACCATAATCAGAAAGGATCAGATCACGTTTGTTCTTTAGAGCCATGTGAATTTAAACTTTTAGTGCAAAAAATTCGAACACTTGAAGTGGCAATGGGAATACCTGTAAAAGCATTACGTTCATCTGAAATACCGTTTTCGAAAAAGTTCACAAAATCGTTAGTGTTAGCACATTCAGTGCGTAAAGGACATCGTTTAAGTATTGATGATCTAAAAATCAAAGTTGCCGAACCAACTGGTATTAATGCAGCTTTGTTAAAAACCATTATTGGTAAAATTGTTAAAAGAAATATTAGTGAAGATGAAAGTTTAACTTACGATTGTTTATATTAAGCATTTGATACCGTTATAATTAGAATATGAAATGTACTTTTTTAATATAGTTGTGGGTTAATTTACTTAAATAGGGTGAGACTACCTCTCCCCTCCTTAAATTAGTCGTATTCGTTTTACACTGTTGGTCAGATTTGGTCAGGTCAGTTTCAACCGGTTACCAACCATGCTCATTTTATTTACCAAACTGAACTGACAGGGCCGTGATCAGGTTCCTTCCCTCCGCACCGAACCTAACCATCATATTCGAAGTGGTTACTTCGGTTACTTAAACTGAACAAGTAGTGTTGGTAACGTACTTTTGAAAAACTAATCTAAAATATAACATTGTAAACTAAATGAGTACTTCAGAATCTTCGGATGATGAAATTATTATGGCGGTTGTAAGTATTACAATTGAAATTAATAAACATTCAAACTGTTTAATAATCTTGCTTTAGAATGCAATTCGTAGAAGTGGTTCAAGCTCCGGTTCCACAAATGATTCAGACGAAGATGTTAGTGAACGTCGGCAAGTAACTAAAATACAAAACTTTGCGGAAAACGATGTTCAACAATATGACGATGAAGAATTTAAGTCTCACTTTAGAGTTTCGAGAAAGACAGTCAGGTTTCTCTTAAACAAAATTGAAGCTGCACAAATTATGTCCCATCACAAGTTTGGAAGACAAAAAGTAACGTCTCAAAAGGCGTTACTTATGACTTTGTGGTATGTTGCAAATCAAGTGACATTCCGAGAAATTGCTAACCAATTTAACGTTGCACAGAGTACTGCTTTAATTACTATTCGTCACATAGTAGATTATTTTGTGGAAATTTCTGAAACTTACATCAGGAGGCCAACAGAAGATGAAGGTATCATAGTAACAAGCTTGAAATAATAGCAGTACTACATAATTATTTTTTAGGTATTGAAATATCAAAACAGTTCCAAGAAAAGCAGGGCATTAATGGTGTTATAGGAGCTATCGATGGATCACACATAAAAATTTTAAAACACGCTGATCAAAGGGAGTATTGTAACAGAAAAAGAGATCACACAATTATTTTGCAAGCTGTGTGTGACAATAAAAAACGATTTATAGATGTGTATTGCGGAGAACCTGGCTCTGTGCATGATGCCCGCGTATTAAAAAAATCCCAATTATACCATCAAGCAGTAGAACGAGGCGGTTTACCATTTAACAAATGCCTATTGGGTGATAGTGCATATCCCAACTTAAATTGGCTGGTAGTTCCATTTAAGGATAATGGCCACTTAACTAATAATCAAAAAACTTTAATTTTAAACATTGATCTACTCGAATGGTGATTGAAAATGCTTTTGGCTTATTAAAAACCAGATTTAGGTGGTTACACCATTTTGACAATATAAATATACATTTTATTGTCAAATCAGTTATAACATGCTGTATACTACACAAGATTTGCATTAGCTTTGACGATCTACAGTTGGAATATACCCACTGTGTCCCATACCCAGATGATGAAATTGTAGATGACGCAGGCGATGATCCAAGACAAAATGATAGAAGGGAGCTCATGTTCAACTGTATGTTTAACCAATAGTTTTAATTTGTATGTATATTGAAAGGGATTAGAACACACAAAAGTGGTCCCTAACTAATAACTTAATATTAATAAAAGATACTTGTATAAAACTATATTTGAATATGTATAATAAGTACAATAAAATAAGAATGTGTATTATTAAGTGAAAACATCTATTTATTATTTTCCACACGTCTTTTTTCTTTGTTTGTTAAATACTCAGAAATTCCTTCGAGTGCGTTAACCTTTCTTTCTTCAAGATCCAACTTACGTTGTTTTATTTGTATATTTTCTTGCATATACTCTATTTTAGATTTCATATATTTTCCCTGTTGCGTTATACGTTTTTTGCTGGAAGTGTTCGAAGGTAGACCTTCAGGCACAGAAGAACTTAGGTCAACTTCATCATCTTTTTCATCACCTACTGTGGAAGGTGATGCACTGTCCATTCCACACACATCTACGGTATGTGGACTACTGATATTGGGTTTTTGGTTCAAAAAATCATCCATTTTATCAAAGAATTGGGAGCGTATGGGGCCACGACCACTGGCTTTCTCATTATCCTTACAGGACTTGTATGTACGAATCAAATTTCGCCACTTCTGATGGCATATGCTGCTTTCGACAACTACACCATGGCTTACCATATCATTAGCTACATTAGACCACATATGTTTTTGTTTTTTTGGATGATCGAGTTCATCATAATGCGCTTCCACAGTAGCAATTAATAATAAAGTATTTTCGTATGTCCATACATGCTTTGATGGAGTACATTCTGGAGTATAATGCACTTTCGCATGTTGAAGCAATGCATTGGCGTAATTCTCATCTGAAACCACAGAACACTTCTGAAATATAATCATTTGTGCGAACGTTTTAAAAATGAGTAACTTACCATGATGTACTCGTTCACCATCTTTGATAGGCACATAAAATTGGTAGAAGTTTCAGGATCTAATAATTCAACTAAAACTTTTTCTGATTCTATGTTTATATTTTAATTAAAGTTAATTGTAATTTAAAATAAACCCTTAAGGTACTACTAACAAAAAGTACTATAAATTAACAAAAAGGTAATATAAAAGCAACGAAAAGGGTTTATGAATTTAACAACTACAAAGAATTCTAGTAACTTAAAAAAATTTATTTCTTTTTTGGTAACAGATAGACAGAGCAAGATATTTTTCTCACTCTAACATTTTTGTGAACAGCGTTCTTTTAATTTCAGTTTGGTCAGTTCTTAAGTGACTGCTTTGATCATATGTTAACCAATACTGAACTGACCATTTGCAAAACGAATACGACTATTGATATGACGCTACGATTAAAAGTGAGCGTGTTTAATGACGGGAGACTTAAATTTTTAAATGGCATTTTGATTAGTTGGTGTACAATTTTTCAAATAGTTAATGTACCAAATCTTGGACAGACCATCTAGGAAATTTGCTGGTGCCATTTTGATTACTTGATTTATCGGTAAAAATTGAAAGTTAACTGAAACTAGAGTTGCCATCTAGTGACATAATTTATACTCAGTGAACCCAGTTGTAGTAGTAGAGCCTTTCGTTATATAGTATGTATAATCAAAGAATACCATCAAATTATAGACATATAGATATGCCTCTACCTACCCTTCCGTTGTACTCAAGTGAAATCATCATTGCAGATTAAAACCGACAGTTACTATATAATTTTTAATAGGGTAAAAGAGAACACAAAATACTATTTATTGCACTATAAAGATACATTTTACTTAGAGATTAAAATAACAAAAACAGTTTCAAATATATTATAAGTTTTTGTTATGAACGAATAAAATTAATAATAATTTTTAATTAGTTTCAAATATAGTACAATCCAGCAAAATTGAAATAATTAAACACGAATATTAAAAAAACCAATTATAAAAAATATTAGCAGACTATGGTTGGTATTTTGCAACAGACGGGAAATCGAGAACAGCTATTAAAACACTTGAAATTTAATTAATATTTACCAAAATTGCATAAATAGTTATCAGGTTTTTCAAATGTACTACACAACTTATGAACCGAGTCACTGCACCTTTTGAAAGATACCAGACTTTATTTTTCCAAATTCATCGCATAAGAGGTAAGCTACTGTTCATTATGTTGGTTCCACGTTATCTATTTCATTGTCATCGCGTACATTGTAATAAGTTCTTCGCCTTATTGTTTTCTTGCTGTATCTACGTTTTTGTTACCTTTTGTACTTTTGCTTTTAATTGTTTTCTATCAAAGTTCCACCTTCATTGCTGTTGAAGTCAAAATTGAAGATTTTTTTGATTTAATGTCAGTTTTTATTATTTTTGGTAGACGGACAATTTCTTCGAAAGAAATATTTGTTTTTTCTTTGCTTACAAATGGTACAACAGTATGGGATCTCGAGTTTTAGGGAGTAAATTTACCACGTCACTAATTATTGAAGGTCCTGGTTGTGGGTGCTTTTCTACACACTACACTACACAATACTAAATTGGATTTATTTCTTCATCTAAAATTGTATTATATCTAGCAAATACTTCTTCAGATTTGGATTGTTCGTAAAAGTCATCGTTACTAAAAACGTTTGGATTCAAAGACATTATTCATTTGCTTTAAAACCTGAAATTGCTTTTTCTGGAGTAACTACCTTATTATATGCTTCAGTAAACATCTCCGTTATCTGATATACCGTTATCTTTACAAATAGTTTACGTTTAAGACAATAGTCACATTCCACACACAATTTTCAAGGAACCAAAAAACTTTAGTCTGGTGGTTCTAACCTATGGGAAGTATGGGGTGATAAAGATAGCAAATGAATGTCATTTTCTATTACAATCATCAAGTTTTGGGGGAGATGTGAATTGAGTGGTTGTCTAAAATTAATGACATGATTTTCTGGCGTAGGAAAAGTGATAGAAGCAAAATGTTTTAGCCGTTAATAAAAAATGTGTTCCGTCAAGAAATTTTTAGAACATTTACAAACAGAACTGGCCATCATTCTTTCCTAGTAAAAATAAATTATGGGGGGTATATAAATACCACTAGCACTCATGCAACAGAACACTGTAGTGTTTCTTCCCCTTTCAGAACTGCTAATTATGCTAATTATTTGGCCTATTGGAGCAATAATATTAACGGACTTACCAATGGTTGTTATATCCGTTTTGTCAAATTAAAAATTCTGGTTGAATAAAATGCATATTTTAACATAAATGATTGAAAAACAAAGTAACACCATTTCTATTAAGCCCTTTAACTCTATTAGTAGAGGTAAATTCTGGTTTTTTAAAACTTAGTCCAGGGTGTCTTTTTCATGAACCCCTACAAACAATCTTTTCCGTATGTTTTAAGTATTAAATTTGTGGTTTAATTTATATTTCTGTGTATTGAAAGTCATTTTGTCAAAGCTGAAATGGTATTAGCCCACATAATGTCTTTTATGATTACAAGAGATGCTTTGACATTTCTTCCGCTTATTCTAAAGTAAAAGTTGTTTTTGTTCTCATCTTTTTTTACTCTGCTGTGCAAAGAAGGTAAAGAGAAAATAGAATGTTTAGCAACTTCCCTTAATCTAATCTAAATTAGTGGGTCTGCATGGATCAAATAGTTGCATTCATTTGATTTTTTGACTAGGAACTTTTATTTGTCGTTCTTTTTCATTTTGACAACATCTAAATAAAACTAAAGAATAAAATTTTAGAAAAATGTACGTTCGAGTAATACGGAATACCTGTTCCTCATTACGCGATTATCTATTAATTTATATTTTGTTGAGTTAAAAATGAATTTTTAGTATATGTAATATATTGTTATTATTTTATCATAAATTCGAACGTATAGTTGAACACAAACACTGCGAAATAACTTTTATTTTTCCATAAATTTAACTAAGGTTTCTTACATCGGCAACCTGGCACAACTATCATTAGTTGTTATGTTCTCGCCATTGGAACACAAAACACACACTTTAGAAGATGAACTGTAATACCAGCAATTAAACATAAATTCTGCGACATCTATCAACTGTTATCCGTACTTTTTTTTTTATTATAGTTACCTGTTATGATGGATAAATATATATATATATATATATATATATATATATATATATATATATATATATATATATTGGGATGAAAAAGATGTGTTGAATGAATGATATAATAATTTAATTTACTATATATTTAAATTTAAATTTGTCTCAATAGGGGATATTGTTCAGGATTTAGTAGGAAATTATATTTGATTTGAATATAATTATGTGAATTGCCCTTTATGAAAAATATCATATATGTAAAAAAAAATTATATCTGAACACAATTTATACTTTTAACGCATGCGTTGTAACGTTACTGAATAAAATTATTAAATGTCAGAACTGTCAAACAATGACTTGTTGATTTTATGTTTATGCTTTTAATTGAATTTAAAATTTGGAAATAATTTAAAATTTTGTTTCTTTTGCAGGTGTTTACACAAGTATTATTTAAAAATATACACCTATACATATAACCAATAATAATTGCAGGAAATCAAACACAACAATGAACACAATAGATAGGGTTATATTCAAAAGTAACTCACATATAAATGTTCCAAATTCAAAGTGATGTCTTCACACAGGTTGTTCCAATTAGATGCAGGCACATTCCAATATTTTCGAAGATCTTTATGTATGAATTCTTACTGCTACCATATACCCATTAGCTGTTAACTGGTGCTCGGGTTGTTGATCACGTTCGCTTCCGTAACTGGTAATATTTCTCTTTCAATACGGCTTCACTCCAACCACAAATTTTAATTCGATAAAATTTTATTTAAATATATTAATGATTTCTGATTGTATCGTTTATAAAATATTTACTGGTTGTCCAAGGTTTAAATTAATGTCACTTTATTTTAGGTTCCGGCTCAAATGTAAATTATTAAAAGAAATTCGCAGCAACAAATAAAACACAAATGACAAAAAAATGATTACGAATTTATTTTGGTAAAACGTAACCAAATTCAAATTCAACAAACGAAAAATTTTTAAACGTTCAACATAAATCGTCACAAAAATTATTAATTCGTAATGAATTTTACGAAAACGCACAGGTATCGGTAACCGAACTTAAATATTTAAATTATTGTCGGTATAAAAACAATTGCGCCTGAATACTCGTCTCTCCGTTTTTTATTAACTTTTTCCCGATGATTATTTAGGTTAGGAAAACTTACTTGTAACACAAAAACACAACACTATTTTAACCTTTTCAAAAAAACTGCCAAATTATAGAGAGCGATCCACTTCCAGGGCAATTCCTTTTATACCCTTTTGGTTGTTACTAAATCTTCAATTTTTTTTAACAAATCTAAATATGTAACCAAATTTCTGATTGGTTGAAAAAAAATTACAAATTTAACTAAAATACAAATTTAGCCATATCTTTCTTATACAATTGACAGAAATGAAATCTGTGTAAAATTTCGCATAGATAAATATCCCACAAGATATGGTTCCTTTAAATATTATGCGAAATGACCTAATCTAATTTATATTTGCTTATATCTACCTAATCTTACAAACTACACTTAATTTAATTACATATATGTAATCCTGATAAAATTTAGCATAGGAAAACACACATTTAAAGTCCAAAATCGTAAATTTAAAGGAATTTTATGTTTATCTAGAAAAATTATAAATTCAACCCCCATTTCATGAAATTTTGCGCTGAAATGCATTGTATACTTTATATTGCTATGTAATAATGTGGAATACCTCCTATTAATCACTTTAATAATATAATTTAAGCCTAATATAATCAAAAAAACTATAAATTTGTGAAAAAACATAAAATTTAAAACATAACCAAACTTAATTCTAAAATTACAAATAACTTACACTTAAAAACGTTTATGTAACTCAAAATGTTATTCTAATGAATTGTAATAACTGTCTTTATTTTATTTAATGTTCATTTCACTTGCATTATATAAATTAATGTTACATTAAGAAGTCATATCGTTTAACACAGTTTCTTGAAATTCCACTATAAAAATGTATCTACATGTAAATGTCTTTGTGTGAATGTGTTCTATGCACTGTTCTTACTATTTAAATTGTATCACTAAGTTTGTCACACAATTGCTTCCAAAAATATGTGAGAAATGATGATATTAAGTCCATATTATAACCCTTTCCTAAATTTTATCAAATTTCCTGCATTCTAAACTATTTATACAATATCCCTAATATAAATCTATCTTTACACTTTGTGTTAAACACCTGTAAAATATTCACATGCCAAAATATTTTCGAAAAATTGAATTTTATTGAAACAAACTAAAATACTACATTGAATTTACGGAAATAAGTTTATTTAACATTCCTGACATGTTTGTTGGTAGCACAATGCTTTTTATGATTAAATCAAATTGTATAAATGTTATTCAGATTATTTTGCCCAAAACAAATCCACTTTCAACCCATCGTGAACCAAATTATATCAAATGAATGTCTCGCACATGTATCAAGCTTGAAATCACCCTAATTTTTAAAGAAATTACTAGTTAAACTGTCCGATCCTTGTCTTACTCCTATCTAAACATCTCAATATATATATAGTTATAGCCATGAAAGTGTGAACACGTTAAACTCTGCCGGCTTGTAACAGTTTAATTAATAGTGTTGTTACTTTTATATAAAAATAAATACATAGCCACATAATCATCAAGATTAACGTAAATTCTTTAAATTGATTTATATAGGATATCACAATTGGCTGTCACCAAACCTACACGGATTACAATAATTTATACAACCAATACGTTTCTTAAATACTTGTACAAACTACACTAATCAATCATGAGTGAGTTACAACATAAAATTCAAGAACTGGAACAAAACTTTATATCTACAATGAAAAATTTTGAAGATAAGATAAAAATGACGATAACTGTCCTAAATCGCAAGATGAAGTCTCCACAATACAAAGAGAATTTATGATTTTTAAATCATCAATTATAAAAAACATTTCAGACTTAAAAAATTTAATACAAAAGTTTGAAGATAAAATTGATGAATCTGAAGCGTACTCAAGAAGAAATTGTATTTTAATTCACGGCCTAAAAGAAGAACACAATGAAAACATACTAGAGGTAGTTAATAAATTTTCCCAAGATCATTTAAAAATCACCGATTTACCGTGTGATTCTACAGTGATAGATAACTGTCATCGTATTGGAGAAATTAAAAAAACCAATGATAATCAAATTTATGTCGTATCTAAACAAGAAAAAAGTGTGGATTGTTAAAAAAACATTGAAAGGAACAGGTTATTTAATAACTGAATCTCTAACAAAAAAAGGTTCTGTATTATATCGTAATGTATGTGAAACTCTTAAAAAAATGAACACCTGGACCGCTGATGGTCGTATACTTGTGAAGCTACCCAACAATGATAAGAAAGTAATTACGACAGTTTCGGAATAAAAAAAAGTGCCAGAATTGTACATGTCACATATGGAGTTAAAAAGATATAATACAGGGTCTATAAAACCCAAATAAAATATTTACTTGTAATATAATTGATAATTGTATATCAAATAAAATTTTGGTTTAATTCATTATATGTTGTCTAGTATTAATTCGTTTTATTCTCACCCTTATCTCATACTTATACATAGTACATAGGTTTTAAAATAGTACCAAAAAGAATTAAGATTTTTGTTCTGTTATCCAATTAACTTGAGGAAAGTATTATTATGCGTAACTGTAACTTTTGCTTGGTCAATTGTAGTTGTAATGTGTTAACAAGTTTGGAAGATAAACTAGAATACTTTGAATCCACTGCTAACCGGAATCCAATACTAATTTTAAATCAAAATATTCGTAGCATTAGTAAAAACTTTGAATACCTGATAGCTCAGCTAACTCTATTAACATTATGAAGTTTCTGGTCCAGATATTATTGTGCTTACGGAAATTTGGGCATCCCAGGATGAAATAAATCTCTATCAGATTTAGGGATACCAATTATATTATAAATGTAACCAATATCAAAAAAGTGCTGGAATTGTTATCTACCTTAAAAAAGAAAAATATACAAGTGCACATATTATACCAAATAATCTACTGTGTAGTGACATGATTCACCTATCAGGTAAAGTCAAAAGTATTGAAGTCGATATAGTAGCAATTTATAGGTTACAGCCTTTCTAGACGAAATCGAGCCTTTTCTGGACCGTCTAGCAAATTCTAATTGCATTTTGCTTGACGACCTTAACATTAACACACACCCACAATCAAACAGCTCTGTAAATACTGACCGTTATTTGTCAATATTGAATTGCCATGGTTTTAAGTCATGTATTAACGACTACACCAGAATACTTTCAAATTCTAAAAGCTGCCTAGATCATATATTTTACAGAACGAGCAAATTTTTCGAATATGAGAGTAAAATTTTTCACCTCGGAATTTCTGATCATAGCCTAACAACATTAAAAATAGTGATACCTGACTCAAAACGAAAGGTAAACAAAAAAACACAATATTCAATAATCGACTATGATATATTAATATCCGAAGTTCTAAAATCCAACTGGAACTCTGTAACTAACGAAACTGACGTAAATGTTGCAACCAATGCATTTATTGCTGTGTTAAATACAGCAATTAAACAATCCACCAAAACTGTTTATAATAAATCAAAACTTCATTATCTAAAGAAAACTATGCCCTGGTTTAATAGAGAAATAATGCAAACCATAAGAAAAAGAAACATCCTCAAAAGAAAATTATTCCGAAAACCATCTGACATATTGTTACTTGAAAAATATAAAGAGTTAAAAAAAGATATTGACAACAAAATAGTAATAGCTAAATCTACATACCTAGAAAATAACTTACAATTACTTAATGGAAATAATAAAGAGCAGTGGAAACTTCTTAATCGCGTACTTGGTAAAAATAACATTACGGATAAAACTATAAACTCAATTATTCACAATGGTCGTGAGTATAGGGATGAAGTTGGCAATGCAAAAATATTTAATAGCAATTTTGTTCAAGTTCCAAACGATATATCCAAAAAATTCTCCGAAAACAATATAAACCTAGAAACCAAACAATTCCCTATACCTAACAATTCTAAAACAATGTTTTTAACACCTACAGGTCCTGACGAGGTGCTTACAATTATTCGGAGCTTACATAATAAACGCTCAGCAGGGTTAGATAATATATCTACTTTAATACTTAAATCCGTAGATACTCTAGTGGCAAACGTAATTTCTCACTTAATAAACTTAAGTTATTCTTCTGATACCACTACCCATATGCCACTTCAATTTCACAATAACTGCACTCAACAGTCATCCTGCACATGTCCATCGGTTTGTCAGGCTAAAATTCAAAAATATCTAGGGGTTATTGTAGATACCAAATTAACGTGGAAATGGCACATTGATAATTTAAAGACAAGGCTATACGGCACAGCTAGAAAAATATATACCCTAAGAAAGGTTCTAACCGCTCATGCCTTGAAAATGATCTATTATTCATATATGCATTCGCATATTAGTTACGGTGTTTCTTGTTGGGGAGCTGCAGCATATACTAGATTACAATCAATTGCTAAGTTACAAAAAATGGCAGTCCGTTCAATATGCAACAAACCAAGAATGACTTCATCTCTTCCATTATTCATCCAACTGAACATCTTACCACTAAAATATTTATTTCTTTTTAAGGTCCTTCGTCAGTTTTTTAATATAAGTGATGCTCACAGTTCTCAAAGGCGGAATTCTAACGTAATTGGTACCCGAAGTACAATCAAAGAGAAAAAAGATTACCAAAAGTAAAAAAAAAAACGATATTCCAAAAAAGCGCAATATATCTAGGACCAAAACTGTATAATGCTCTACCTAGTTCTCTCAAAAAGGTAAAACTAACAAAAAACCGTTGGAAAACCTTGCAAAAATGGATATTACATAACATACCTCTCTTAAACAAAATATTGCTAATTACAAAATAAATATATCTGAAACATCTAGTTCTCGCGTACTACTACTTGGCACCAAGTTCCAATTATAGAACAATAAATAATATAAACAGTGATTTAAATAGATTGGATAGCTATACTGTAACTCAGGGCTGTATGCGTAGTGCATACAGAACCATTTCCCATATAAGCCTACAATACTATTTTAAGATATTATTACTTTAGATATTAATTAGGGTGATAATACATATGTATATTATTATGGAATAAAAATGTATTATTTTTATATATATATATATATATATATATATATATAAATATATATATATATATATATATATATATATATATATATATATATACAGTGCGTTCAATATAATCGGACGCACTCAATAACTCTTTTGTATTGCGTTTCACAAGAAAGTGCTTAAATAGTTTTTTATTCATTTACAAATACTCTATTAAGTGCTTGGTTTAGACAATTTTTTAAGCTTCCGGTTTAACCGGAAGCGCACATAATTTTATTTTTTTAAATCACACTGTATATATATTTTTGCATTTCTGCATTGCCTATTTTTTTCTCAATACATACGTATAAAATTCTTATAGGGTTTTCTAAAACAAAATTAGAGAAAAATGCCATCGAAAGTTTTTCAATTTTATTATATGGTTAGAAAAATTAAAGAAAATCAGTTATAATTAGCGAATAAATTGTTCAAAGTTGCCACCATTCTGTTCTAGACATGCTTCTAATCGTCGCCTGAGTTTATGGTTAGTTGATTTTTTGATTTGCTGCGTAGTTAAATTAACACATGCAGCTGTAATTTTATTCTTTAAGTCTATAACATTTAAAGGTGGATCGGCATACACCACTGTTTTTAAATGACCCTACAAGAAAAAGTCTAACGCTGTAAGATCCGCTGGTCTCGCAGGTCATTCTACCGGGCCGTTAGTTCCTATCCATCTTTCATTGAACGTTTGGTTAAGATATTCTTTTACTATCAACGCGTTGTGAGCTGGAGCTGCATCTTGCTGGAAATACAATTGTTGTCGCAGAAGCAGAGGAAACTCATCGAACATTGTTGGTAGCAGGTTATCTAAAAATTCAAGATACCTATTGGCGTTTAGATTACCATCATAGAAGTAAGGCCCTAGTAATTGGTTTCCAATTAAACCGCACCAAACATTAGTACCCCATACGGTTTGATGGTTAGTTTCCATTGACCAATGAGGATTTTCGTCAGACCAATAACGATTGTTTTGTTTATTAATAACTCCATTATTTGTAAACTTTGATTCATCGGTCCATAAAATATGATCTAAAAATAATGGATTATGATCACATTGCTCAACTATCCATGCAATCAAAGTTAATCTCCGATCAGAGTCTTGAGGCCGCAAGTGTTGAACCAAATCGACTTTATACGGCAGCATTTTGAATTTTTTTAATGTCCTGTGAATTGAGCCAACTGATACACCTACTTCTTGCGCTACATCTCTAATAGATGACCGTGGATTTACTCTAAAATAACCCAATATTTGTACTTCAATATCTTCGGTCAAAACATTTCTTTGTTGTTCTAAATTCTGATAATTTACTCCTGGTAATGTTCCACTCATTCTAAGCGATTGTTCAATTTTTCGTATGTAACTTTCGGAAGGATGGTATCCTATCTTTGTGCGTATAATTCTACCGCTCGTCGAGAATTACGTTTACATTCACCGAAAATTAACAACAGGTCAACTTTTTCACTGTTATTCATTTTAAACAATTATTTCGATTGAAATCAAATTAAACTTTTATCTGATTGTCAATTGCAATAAACGAAAAAACAATTGCGATGCGATTTTGTTGACGTACGCTGCCTACGGTTTTGTTTGATTCTTCTAATCGTATAATAAAATTGAAAAACTTTCGATGGCATTTTTCTCTAATTTTTTGTTATAAAACCCTGTAAGAATTTTATATGTATGTATTGAGAAAAAAATAAGCAATGCAAAAATGCAATATATATATATATATATATATATATATATATATATATATATATATATATATATATATATATATATATATATATATATATATGTGTGTGTATACAGTGTGATTTAAAAAAATAAAATTATGTGCGCTTCCGGTCAAACCGAAAGCTTAAAACATTATCTAAACCAAGCACTTAATAGAGTATTTGTAAATGAATAAAAAACTATTGAAACACTTTCTTGTGAAACGCAATACAAAAGAGTTATTGAGTGCGTCCGACTATATTGAACGACTTATATATATATATATATATATATATATATATATATATATATATATATATATATATATATATATATATATATATGATTTGAATACATTTTCAGAATTGCACTTGTGTAATTAACCTTTATTAATGAAAGTCTACATGTGACAAATAAATCAATCATTCTTGACAAAGGAAGCAAGAAAGACCTCCGAAATGTAGAATTTCATTAATAAACGTTAATTACACGAGTGCAATTCAGAAAATGTATTTCAAATCATAAATCATCAATTGCTATATTGTAGGTACTATTGTAGAATAATTAATCAGTTGTCAAACATTTGCTTTATTTTATTGCCATGAATTAACTTATTACAGTAGGTACATACATAAACATAAAAATGAATATAATTAATTTATTTTAACTTTAATTTGTGGAACTCCATAAGTAATTGTAATAATAAGAACACATTCCTCTACATTCTATATTGTCATAAAATTTTTGATAGTAAGGTAAAGGGTGAAAGTAGTCATATGAGTTTGATGAGACCCTCACCAAAAGAAGTGCCTTCGCAAACAAGGGGCTGTTCCAAAAGTTTCTCAAACCATACGCCTGTGAAAGCGAAAATCGACATCTCAGTTGAGTGCCTTATTGCTTTATTTCATCTGTTACCATTGATTAATGACACTTAGTATCGAAATGTGTTGAGTTACATTTAGAGAATGTGCAAGCTTGCATTGCCATGATGAACAAAAGAACCGTTTAATGAAAATAGAGTATTTTCGACAGCCATTTTAACTACTTTCCCGATAAGATAGGTAAAAAATGATCGATACAAAAATGTCTTAAATTGTAATATTCTACAAGAATCCGAAGTCAGATTATCACAAAGGTCTACAGGAAAAAAGCAGCGGACATCCAGACTTATTATTACAATCAAAAATTAATACAATTACAATTATACATTGTTAAATCTTTCAGTTTGGAATTTTTTTTTATACAATCTTATAGCTTGTAATTTAATGGGATCTACAGACTCTAAATTTTCACACCTCTCAATATGCTTACAAAATTTACTATCAGATCCCTTCAATATTTTATTGATACTTTTTGTCCACCAAAATATTTCACATCTTATTATGAAAGACAAATACAATTTTGTGTTGTCATGCTGCTGACAATTTAATGGTAACACACTAACATACTGACTTATAATGTGCATAAGTTGTATTGAGACCCCTTTATTTATGGCGACTTTTGGTAAAAGATAAAATATTAAATTTAAACTTGATGTAATTAAGAAATTGCTATATGTTCCAGGTACTTGTAATTTACAGTGAAGGTACTGCCGAACCACTACCTACAAAATCATCGTGCTGCACTTGATGCGCAAGTAAATTATCTTTGCACTCTTTAAATTTTACTTGTTTTAAAAAGCGTCTAACTATGTAACCACTAATGTAGGCATAAGAACATCTACTCAATGTGCCAGAATTAGTGTCATTAAGTACATTTAATAGAATTGAAATATCTACATTTTCTGTATAAACTTCTGAATCGTTTACTCCCGAAATAGAAAGTAGAGACTGCAAAACATTTAAACCCAAACATTTATCCTCCTCACAATTAGCAACAGGAGAATGAACATTAAAATAATTATAAATAACTAACGCTTTGTACCTAGCTATTAGCAAAACTGTAGCAATCAGGGTTTGTTACACGTACACAGCTGTGACTTCTTATTGCAGCAAAGAAGTTTTCAAGTGGGTCCTGATTAAATGTGGATGTTAACACATATTTGAATCCCTCATTTAGTAACACTTTAGTAAGTTTATTTACTTTCAACGTAAATATTAAATTGTCCAAGGATGGAACTTTAACAAATTTCTTTTGAGTTTGATGGTGGAATTTCATAGACCTTACTAATGCAATACTTTTCCTCCAGAAATCATCATGCCATGAAGAATGTGTAACACCTCGCGATAATGGCCTCACACGCTTTGATTCCTCTTTTGTTGGTGCATATTTTGAATTAAGAGAGTCAAATATGTCATTTAAAATCAGAAGTAAATCACCGGTTTGGCTTGCTCTCTCACCTACATTATTTCCATCCTTTGTATCTGTAAAGATATTGACTAACTATTAAGACACAACATGTAAAAATAGTTTTCTCACCCCACATTAGAAATTCTTTTAAGCAAACTACCCACGGTGTTACTAAAAACTTGAGTACAGTGCTTCACCATCATTTTATTAATTTTATCTGGATAGACATGATTGTCAGTTAATTTGCTGCATAAACGGACTGATGGTAAACATATATCTAGTTCATAAAGCTTTATCACATCATCCCACTTAGCAACTTTGGGATGTAGTGCAATTGCTTTGTTAATAAATTGTTCCGAATACCTTTAAATATATGTGGAACATCAAAGATAGGAACAATACTTTTGTTTTCCACTATAAATACACCACTGTCAACACTTTTCAATAAATTTATAGCACCCCTATTTCCAGATCCCTGGTCACAAACTGTTCCAACCACATCAAATCCAATATTAATACACTCTTTCAAAACCTGCAACAATTTATGATAAGAATTATAAAAGTGCAAGAAAAATGTTTAAATGGTGTTACATTGTTACAATAGTAAACAATTACCTCCAAGATTTGACGTCTCAATTCAAATGAATTAATTGGGGTTGCTGAATATGAATGTGAGACCACCTGCTTCCAATGACGATGGACACCTCTCAACATAAAAACATTTGCATAATGTGCAAATGCAGATTTGCGTGTGATTCCTGATCTTAAAACCCATAACATCCTGTTTTGGATTATACTGCAACCTTGGTTCTAAACTAATTTCATTAAAGAGAAGAATACAGGTTCTATCAACCACTTTCACATTATTTATAGTAATGCTGAATGTTTGAAACATTTGCTTATTTATACCAGCTCCTAATGGCAGGTTGCTATATAGTTTGCGTAATGTTCTTGGAGAGGGCAAGGCAAATATTTTTGAAAGTAGTTTATATCCTAAAACAATGTGTCATTAACTATCTACTTGTTTTTAAAAACACCTTTTCCACTATTTTTAAAAAGCGATAAAGATAACACCTTATCTGCAAGAGTATATTTACGTCCTTTGGCCTTTAATTTTTGATTATTTAATTGAGAAATTATAAAATTGTATGTTGTTTGGTTAACTACATTTTGGAAACTTTCAAAGGATTTAGTACTCGAGATTTTTTCAGCATGGTGTAGTCTTTTCTTATAGGTAAGTTGTTATTTTGCTTTGCATCCTATGCATTTTAAAGGACCATATACACATTTTGTTATATAACTTTCTATCTTGCGAAGATAAGTTCATTGTTCTAGATGTATTAAAATTTTGTAGAATGCTTCGCCCTAAAAACAGATTGATGAATAAGCAATAATTTTTCAGAGATCTGAAAGCATAAGTAACTTACGTTTAACAGTTACAATGTTTGATTGGAATTGTTTATTAGATGATGGAAATGCATCTTTATTTAAGTCAACAGGAACAATTGAACACCTATCTACTGGCTCTTCTGCAGTGTCTAAAACATTAATTACAATACTTTAGTATTAGTACATTCATTTGTGTAACTTTAACTCTAAAGATTCGATAAAACACTTACTAATAGCATGTTCTACTGCAATGTGTTTATCAATTACATTTTCATAAGGATGATTCAAATCTACAACAGCATCTTTTGGGGTTTCACAATCTACAAATAAGAGACAACCAATAAAAAATTGTGCATGATAAACTTTTTTAAACTAAACAGTGTGAAATAGGTAATATTAACTCACATTAACTATACTTAACTTAACTTAACCTTCACGCCATTCCCTTGCGGGGTAGGCAAAACAATCCCTGCCTCTTATTTATTTTTTATTCACAATCTTTCTCCATTGCTTTCCTAATCGTGACCAAACCAACGTAGCTGTCCAAGATTCTTATAGTCTATCCATGCATCGTCTTATTCTCACCAACTCGTCATTATGCATTCTTTCTTTATCATTGTCTACTACATTCAGCCAAGTTTTACCACATGCGCTTCTCAGGAATCTTTCATACCCACGGCATTTATTTTCTTTCGTTAATCTTGTTGACATTCTCTCAATGTGACCAAACCAACGTAATGTACGGACTTTATATCTATCCATCATAGATTGCTCGTTCCTCGCACTCGCATTATGCATTCATTTTCATCTATCGTCCACATTCTCGTTTTACCAATGCACTTCTCAGGAATCTCATACCCAGCATTGATTCCTTTCGTGCTAATCTCGACATACTCAATTGTCACCAGTACTGACGACGTAATACGCCATTATAGATTGCTCGTTTCGCAGCTAGCTCATGCTTTCTTCTCACTTATCGCTCCACATATTCAATCACTTTCCTTCCAGCAGTAAATGACCCTTCGTCCAATCTCGCTCTTCACCTTGTACCGATCTGCAGTAAACATTCTACCAGATATACCAGCTCGTCCACTTGCTTCACAATTTCACCTTGCAGAGTAAATACTCATGCTCTTTCACAGACTTATCCGATTAACATCACAATCTTAGTTTTGTTCACGTTTGCAGCCTTCAGGTCCATGCTCTCACATATATCAAGACTGTCCTCAGAGCGGTCTTGCAGCTACATCCAGATGTCACTTAATAACACTGTTCACGTACACCAGAAGTCGTACATTTACGTCACCAACCATTACACCATTTGTATCGGTACATGCTTGTCTAAGGCATTTATCCATGTATGCATTGAACAACCACGGTGACATTACACAGCCTTGTCGCACTCCTTGCTCAATATTAAAGTATTCACGAACAACCTCCCCTCACCCTAACACATGCCCGACTACCGTTATATACTGCCCTTATTCCATTTATTAGACCTTTATTTACCCCAGATTCATTTAATATTTCCCACAGCTTCTCCCTATTCACTCTGTCATATGCTTTCTCCAGATCTACAAACACACAGTACAACTTCCTTTTTACCTTTAAACACTCTTCGATCACCTGCTGGAGAGCAATCATCTGATCGACACATCGTCTCCTTGGCATGAAGCTACTTTGCACATCCCACATCTTAGTTTGTGTAGTTTCTCGTACTCTATCAATCAGTATTCTTCCAAATACTTTACCAGGCACGCTGAGCAAGCTTATTCCTCTGTAGTTCTTACGGCACTTTTCCACACATAAGGCATAGGTACATGGAATAATTCACACAATCTTCGTATAAGCTTTGCACCACCATACTTGAGCATTTCACCAGTGATTTCATCTACGCCTGCTCCCTTGCCGTTTTTCAACCTTCCTACCGTTTTCTCTACCTCATTTATTCCAATATCCTTCTCAGTTTCATTCATCATTTCTTCTATATTCTGCTTATTTAACCCTTCAGTCTTACTTTCCTCACTACTGTACAGCTATCCGAAATATTCTTGCCAGCATTTCCTCACTTCACAATCGTCCCATACTATTTCGTTTCTAGTATTCATCACTCCTGCAGCGTTCTGTTTTGGCCCACGTTTTGTATTTTTGACCCATTTCCAGAAGAGTTTTTTGTTTCCCTCAAATTCATTCTGCATTTTCTCTCCTTCCACAGCCATCACTTCCTCTTTACTTATTCTCACTGCCTCCTTCGCTTCTTTGTTTCTTAATCTGTACACCTCATACAATCGCTTCTTCTCAGTCTCATTTTTTGCAGCAATCATTGCCGTGTACGCATCTTTTTTCTTACATACTGCTTTTTTTACCGACTCATTCCACCAAGCGCATTTCTTCTGTCTACCTACAGTCACTCTTCCACATATTCGCACGGCACAATTGACAACAGAGTTTTTCAAGCTTATCCATGCACTTTCAACATCAGTGTCATTTATTTGTTCGTTCCGCACTGTTTCATTCACATTCAACTCTTTACTCACAGCATCTGCGTATTTCATTCTCGCACCACTATCCACTAGTTTGTCAACCCTAATTCTGGACGTTCGCACTACGTTTGATTTCCTTCTCCAGACCCACTTTTGCCCTAAACACACTTTCGATACAACCAAAAAGTGGTCCGATCCACACTCCGATCTGCGCATTACTTTTGTGTCTTTCAGCAGGTTTCTAAGCCGTTCATCATACACTATCAAGTCTATCATACTTTTAGATTCACCTCTTTGCCATGTATACATATGCACATTTTTATGTTTAAACCACGTATTGGATACAAACAGGCTTCTCTCCACACAGATGTTCTGCAGGTGTTCAGCATTCTCATTGATTCTTTGGTCTCCGAACTTTCCTAGAACGTGTTCACTATGTTCTCTCTGTACACCACCCATCCGTTCATATCCCCCACTGTAATCACCCTTTCGTTTGGTTTACATACGTTCAACACGTTCTCTACTTCATTCCAGAAGTTCTCACGCCCCTGATCTCTTTCTCCATTCACCGGTGCATAGCATGCAATAAGAAAAATTCTTCGAAACTCCACTTTCATTCTAACCCATATTACCCGGGGAGGTACCAATTCGTACTGTTTAACACACCTTTTCGCTCTTTCACTTATGATCATCCCAACTCCTTTTGCGCCATGCACTTCCGTCTCAACTCGTGACCATAGTGCCAGGCTGCCATCCTCCATCTCCACAGCATCCTTTCCTTTGCGCTTTGTCTCCGATACACCCAGAATATCAAGGTGTCTTTCGTACATTACATTCGCAATTTCAAATTCTTTACCATGCATACCTCTAACATTCCACGTACCGACTCGCCATTCATTCCTTGCACAATCGTCAGCAACGGGGCCTGTCTGTTTCGATCTTGACCCCCCCTTGTAGCCAGTTCGATCCGAGGCGATTGTATTGTTTTCTTAGCAGACCGGTTACAGGCCAAATCGTGCCCCGGACGGTGTAGCATTCCCTACTAACGGTCTCGCCCTACTACCGGTCAGTTATTTGTCTACTGTCACGACATAATAGATCGATATAAATAATAGATCGTATACTTACTGTATGAATCGCGTTTCAACCATACTGCTCTATACCAGATTCCAAGTTCCGCGCCCCTCATCGGACTTGCTGGTATTTATTAGGGACCAAATGATTCAATTATTATATTTTTTTATTTTTTTTTTTTTTAGCTTTTCGAGTTATAGTTATTTCAATGTCATTTAATATTTATTTATCAAATCAGTTTTATTATTGTCGCGAGCCGTGACAACTTAAATAAATATTTTATTAGTTCTCTATGATTCATTGTTATTGCAAAAATGCTTACTTGTTCGAGTCCAATCCTTGGACAAAAGGTTTACGTTTGCTTTATAGTTTTTTAAAGTTAAAGTTTTAACAATCACATGGGTTTAATAGAGCCGTATTTTTCGTAAATACTGTAGAAATCCTAAATGTTATTTCGCGCCTATTACAACTAAAGAGCCTTTTACTGGTTAGATCATCATTATCTTTGTTTTTTATTAATATTCAAACCGCTGGGTATAAAAACCTGTTCAAACGCTTACCCTTATTTGATTGATTTAGAAGTTGTCATTTAACATTTATTAACATGTATTTAACTGAAAGCGCCGAAATAAAGCTAATTATTATTTAACTTAAAAAGTACGATAATCTTTTATGTTTAAATTTTTATTACAAAAAAATTTACAATTTACCTGATTTCTTGTTTTATTGTTTTGAAAATAAAAGAAGGTATTTGAATTCAATCGAAAAAAGTAAACTTTTAGAGTAAAACTTCTTTAAATTTCTTATTTATTAAACGAATATTGAAAAGGAAGTGAACTATGTTAATTATTTAACTTGAAACTATGCAACTCTATTTAATTTACTCGATTCATATAATATGCTATTTACTACTTTAAATTTTTAATATTAAAATTTTCAATTTACAATTGCTGATGACGCGCCTACCTGCTTTCCCTTTGCCCTTACCTGGTTTCTTATTTTATTATTTGAGAATAAAAGAAGGTATTATACTTAATCGATAATGTGGACTTTTAGTAAAACTAAATTTTCCTTAAATAGCTACATTTCTTATTTATAAAATAAATATTGCAAAGAAGTGAGGGATACTAATTATTTAAATTAAAACTATGAGGATCTATTCAATTTAGTATGTTTAATTTGCTACTAAAAACTGAATTGTTTTATTTATTGACTTAATTCATTTACTGTCGGATTTAAGTTGTATTTATACTTCAATTGTTAAAATTTTAGAGAAACGACCGGGTTTCCCCTAACGACTTGACCTTTCTTTCTTTCAACTACTAAAATGCGTTTTATTTATTTGACGAAAGAAACCGTATTTCATTCAGAATTTCGATTACAAATTAGAGCTAGTTATTTGTTTATTGATTTCCTTTTTTTTTGCTTTGGAATGCGGATTCGATCCAGTTAAAATTGAGTTATTCTATTAGTTCTCTATAATTGATTGTCATTGCAAAAATGTTTACATATTTGAATTCAAGACAAAGGGGCGATATTTGCGCTTTAAGCTCACTCTACAATTTTACGAGTTTTAACAATCACATCTGGTATGGGTTTAAAAGAGCCGTAATTTTTTCGTAGAAATTGAACCTTACAGCAATCCCAAATGTTTACACGCCTTTTTTTTTGTACACGTTACAAAATTTTACTGGTTAGATTATTGTCTTTGTCCATGATTAATATTAAAACCGCTGAGTCTAAAATATGTTCAAAAACTCACCCGTACCGTACATTAACTATATTGATTTAGAAATTGTCATTTTAATCCGGACTTGCTTCACTAATCCAAGGCAGAGGCTGGAGCCATCACAAACACGTCCTATCGCTTTGACAATGATACATAATTACCTGGTAAAAACAAAGTGGGTATGGCACATCGAAGCAAACCACGAAGCGTTCTCGGTTCCATGTTCTCTTACGAAAAATGACGATGGCACACTAAATACTTGTCATAAATTTGTTGTCTTGTCATTTCAGTAGCTCCTAATGGTTTAACCATTTCACCAAGTGTCAAAAATATTTTTGTCTCTTAAAGGAAATCTGTGCCGTTTAGATTCCCTATCATCACAATTTAACACACAACATTTTCGCTTTCGTGTTACTTCCATGTCTAGAAAAATACTGTAAAGACAAATGCAACTTTTACTTACTTATCAAGTATATAATATGAGCGAGCGTGTTACTCTTGAAAAAGACTGTTTCTTCAAAGGGCGGTAAAATGTAAGGTTAAGATTATGATATTGTGCATTCACAATATGTACTCTATATTTACATTTATTGTTTAACTTTGCCATCTATCGACTGTTAACAGTACCAAATTAAAATAACGCATATATTCCTTTATAGAAACAATTCTAAAGTGTGTGTTTTGTGCCATTGGAAACGCATACGCATGCCAATTACAGACATCTACACGTTTTCGAAGTTATTTGAATGTATGCTAGTGCTTAATGTCTACCAAAAGATTACTCTAGTAAAGTTAAAATCAGTTAAGCTTGCGTATGTACGTTATAATAATTGTTACAATGCTCTGTTTTGTTTGTTCATATGTGCTAGAATAAAACAGAATCATGGAACGTAAAGGTAGGTTCGTAGCTATCCGTCTGCGTTGGTACGTTGACCAATCAGAGCAACCCATTTTTCAAATTTGTCCATCGCGCCAAAGCGACGGAAGAGTTGGTTGAAGCTGAACTTTTGCGTTCGAATTCATCCGGAGGGCGGTAACGTTTGTGTGCACATGCTAGAAAAATGAGGTTACGGTTATTTCTGAACTGTAGATGGAACGGAATTATTAATATCTGGGGTACCACAACGAAGTCGCCAGATAATTGCAACGTTATGGCAAGAGGTCTTTAACGAAGTGAAAGGTAACTAATATATAAACAGGTGAAAAATTACAAATTTATTGTTTATTATAGATTACTTTAAAGAGCTAGACGATGTACAAACTCGATGGCGTAGTTTACGTGATTCGTAAAAGAATTTTCAGATAAAAATGTTTATTTACCGCCAGGTGCTGGAAATAATCATGATGAAAAGCCCAGCTGGAAATATTTCCAACTTTTGACATTTTTAAAAGCTATAGTAAAACTGAGGAAGTATGTAAGTTCAGCAAACTGCAGTACCCATAATTTTTAGAAAATGTTTTAGAACTGTTTCTAATTTGACACCTTTACCTGCTACCAGCACTGACGTTGGTTTTAATTCGCAAGGTAGTTTACCTAGAACTAGCTCAAGTAGCACCTCTGCTTCTATATACGAAGCTGTTGAACCATCACCTAAGCGACATAATAAAACTAAATAACTTGACCAGTTCAATTTGTACTAATTTTTTTAAATATAGGAATGGTGAATAAAGAAATTTTAACCCAGAACATTATTGATGCGTTGAAACATGATAATTATGTTCCGGATGACTGTGATGCTTTTTGCACGAGGCTAGCTGCAAGCCTTCGCCGGCTTCCTCGGTGAAATAGAACTACTCTCGAAATCCACTTTCTGCAGTTAATCAAAGAGACCGAAGATGAATTAAACATAGACTAATTACATAAATACACAATGTGAAAGACAAATAAAAGTCACTCGTAAGATTAAGTATTCTTTTATTTCAATTTGTAAAATAGTTATTCACTACATTAGTATGGATGTCTCTCCCATTGCTACGGCAAAGCACGATCATTTAAAAAATAGTTATTAAATTCGCTCCGAATATTAGTTGCAGATCTTGAATTACAATTTGAATCAATATTGGAAACACTGGATAAAGGCATTACTTCTCGTCTCCAATCACCACCTATCAACATAAGGTACTGTACAGTATTTTTTTTAATTGTTTGGCAATTTTATTTCATTCTTTTTTTAGAAATTGTGTAAAGAAACTGTGGCTAAGATAATATTTTTAATGGTTTCCATATTTGCAAGTAGAGGTTTCCTATAAATTCTCCATTTTGCAACTAGTATCCCGAAAGAGTTTTCAACGACACGCCTTGCACTACAACCTATAATTGTATATAGCATGATTTCTGTCAATGTTTTTCCCTGGATATGGCCTCATTAAAAATTCGGTTAATTGAAAAGCTTCATCACCAACCAGTGTATTTGGAAGTGGTGGTCCGTTATGACCAAAGGATCGAGGTTTTGGTACGTTACAGTTGCCCTGATAAAACCTTTTTCCCATTTCTGAAAATCCCTCTATCGCTTTGTCATCTTTAAGCTCCCACATCTATAAGTGTAAAAGAACAGAATGAGGAGGAGCCTTAATTTAAAATACAGCTTTATAATTTATAATATTATGGAACATACATTCATTACCTGTATTACTACATGTTTTCCATCTACTGCACCTATACAATTAGGAAAATTCCACTTTAGCTCAAAATCTTCAGCAATTTTCAACCACTGGTCTACTGATGGCTCGGCCAGTACTACATCTTTTAGGTATAACCATATTTCTTTGGTTGTTTTCCTAATAATGTAAGTAACCGTATTTTTCCCAATTCGATGGAGATATGACACGGATATCATATGATCGCCTATTGTCAAATATCTGTAAATTATTTTCATGATTAAATAATCATACTATTGAATAATAATCAATAATTTCCTTATCTCTTCATTTTTTAAATAAAAGAAATAGTAAGTGTTTATCGTAAAGTAACGTATAGCCCATGCGAATCTGAGAAGCCTCATAAAAGAATTAATGCTAGGCGATGCGCCGTTTCTTCTAACGGGCCATCCAAAAATGACATTAAATTGCAACGTTGTAAGCTACACGTAAACAAATTAACACACATGATACGTGACACAAGGCGTCAGAAGCATATTAGTGATCAAAACAATACAAAAAGTACAGAATAATTTTTTTATTCATGATACGTGACACAAGGCGTCGGAAGCATATTGGTTATCAAAACAATACAAAAAGTACAGAACACTTTTTTTTATTATTGAACATATTGTTGAAAATGACCACCGGCCATGCCCATGCATAATTCCAATCGAAGAGGGATTGAATCCAAAACACGTTCCAACATTTCCAGGGTTATTTGCTGAACGGCAGCACGAATTCTCTCCTGGACATCTTGCTCATTCTCCGGGAGCGTCTTGTATACTTTGTCCTTGAGGAAGCTCCATACGAAAAAATCTAAAGGATTCAGGTCGAGCGACCTCGCTGACCAGGCAATTGGACCGTACACCATGTAAAAATCTGCGTACCCGTTGAATGAGTACATGATCACCAGTGAAATATGAAATCGAACGACGCAATGGGTGCAAAAAATGGCCGTCACACTGATGTATACAAACGTCACCACAAAATAGGCCTAGTTGCCAAGCGTATTTTTCTCAAAGTCTGCATCTTTTAAAATCTTAATCTGAGGTTTTAGAAGGTGCGGAATGCAACCAAAAATTGCAAAAAAATTCAACATCAATATTTTGTTTGAAAATTAATTTTTCATCGAATACTTTCCCAGATAAAAGCTAATGATGTCGATCAAAAATTTCAAACTTTGGATGGCTCGTGAGAAGAAATGGCGCACCACCTAGCAATAATTTTGTTATAGGGTTTCTCAGCTTTTCCTGGACTATAACGCTACCTGCAACTTAAAACTAATTAATAAACACCGTGGATATGCGACTGTGATAATCGTATGTCGACACTTAAGTTAAGATATTCTGACAATCCCCATTTTGACGTTTTGTTTTGATTGTTGGTTTAATTTCCCTTTTATACGTTTTACTTCATATAATATTACATAAAAAACAGTTTTTTACAAATCTATATTACCGATAAACGTTTTAGAAAGGAGCAAATATAATTTTGTTTGCAGATGTGGGAATTTTAAATATAATTTGTTTCAGAGGTTAAGATCCTTCCTAATAAACATCTAAATTAATACCGAACTTACGTGAACCGAGTTTTTAAGTGTTAGATAATGCTAGTTATCAGTTAAAACTGATTCCAAATACGTCCTCTACGAAAGAAGAAATTTACAATTACAAAACCATAAAATTCCTTTCGACAGGGTTATGTTTAAACGAGAACTGTTGAAATTAGGGGTTGAAATTAATTTAAGAAAACCGTAGACCAAAAAAATACGAAATAGACGAAATTGAATTAAAAAATGGACATAAGGCGTACCATTTTCAATTCAATGCTATTGAGTTAGTGTGGGAGAATTGCAAGGGGTTTTACAACAA
The DNA here is from genome assembly GCA_036346205.1 of Vesta saturnalis. Classification (NCBI taxonomy): domain Eukaryota; kingdom Metazoa; phylum Arthropoda; class Insecta; order Coleoptera; family Lampyridae; genus Vesta; species Vesta saturnalis. The sequence continues at coordinate 2,643,377 of JARFJB010000994.1, read as the reverse complement.
AATAATGTCGAATTTAATGATGCGAATGTGAAGGAAATATGGTTAGCAGCTCTAAATCGGATTGACCCTGACTATTGGATAAAATGTATTTCACATGCGGAAAAAAATATGCAAGAATGTAGGAAAACTGAAAACAGCTAGATATCGAGGTGGCCCCATTAATTATAACTATTGGTAAAACTAGTTCTGACGAAAGCGATTCTTAACTCTATTCACAACAATAGAGATTTTTTGAAGAACATACTATGGACTGATGAATCCTGCTTTACCCGTCGCGGTATTGTTAATTTTCGTAATTAACATGTGTGGGCACATGAAAATCCCCACGCCATTCGCCCAAGAAATTTTCAAGTTGAATTTAGTGTAAATGTATGTGATCAATAAGTACATTCTGTGTGTTCACTGGAGTGGCCATATTTTCTACCACAACGGTTAAATGGAGAAAATTTCTTGGAATTCTTAGAAACTGAACATCACAACATGTGGGATGGAATACCGTTAAATTTACGAGCAAATGCATGGTTTCAGTTGGATGGGTGTCCTGCGCATTTTGTGCGAAATGTTAGAAATTGTTTGGACAATCATTTTCCGGAGAAATGGATAGGCAGAGCAGGTCCAGTTTCGTGACCTCCAAGGTCTCCGGATATCACATTATTAGACTTTTTCGTGTGGGGTTTTTTTAAAGGAAAGAGTTTAACGACTCCAGTGAACACACAGAATGTACTTATTGATCACATAAGAAATACTTCCAATGAGATGATACCATATTTAGTGAATTTAGATCGGTCCATTGTTCGTCGATGCAAGATTTTGAACAATTTCTGTAAACTTGTATGTGTGTATTTTTAATTAATGTTATTCAATGTTATGCTTCTTATCGACATAAAATCAGTTGACTGTTGTTAAAGTCAGTGGCGTACCATTTTTCCCGAAAAATTGGGTGGACGCACGGACGCCACTGGTTAGGTAGAAATGTTCTGACTACTCCAGAACATTCGCCATAGCGTGTCCCAAATTGCAAGCGTTTTCGGGCATATGTTTATATGAACTTTTCTTCATATTTTTCGTTGTAGAATTGGACCTTAGGGTTTGGCACGAAAAATGTGGGACACCCTGTATATTTTATTACTCTTAACACGTTCGCTGCCGAGCTAAAATTTCGAAATCTGACCTCACAGGCCAAAATAAGTTTTACCAATGTGGTATATTTTGAAAGCATTCCCCATATTTGGTTTTACTGAATACTTGATAGTTTTTGATATTTTTTGGTTATTGATTATTTTTTCTTGGTGTATCATAAATGATACACTTACCGAAAAGTAATAATTTTGCTTCTCTAGACCGAGTGTATCATTTATGATACACTAGTATATTATGTGGTTTTTCTTTGGTTCAGATTGACGAGCTGCGATGTCTTCTAGTTTTGACTTACGATCACTTTTGCACTGGTTCAGAGGCTAATCTATTTTTTCTAGAATAAGAAATAAAAGGATAGCTTACGCTCTATTTTCGCAGTCAATGCAAAAATGTACATAAATAAACTGTTGTTACAGAGACAGAGGCTTTCAAGTGTTAGTAATCTATAAAAAGAATAAAAAATAAGGATAAAAGTGATTAGAGACTATAGTGATAAAGTGCAAAAAGTATAAAAGAACCTATAAAGACAGTGAATTGGAAAAAATGCATGAAACAAGGGAATTCCCTGACACGGATATGAGTGACGAAGAGTTGAATGATTCCGATGCGGATCCACACTACCAGGAAGAGTCAGAAACATATGATAGTGACAGTGATGATTCAATGGTACCAGTTAGTGCTTCGACTTCAAAACTCCAACCGAAAAGAAATAGGGTTATTAGCCGATCTCCATCACCCTTACCAAGTACAAGTAGAGCTATAAGCCGATCTCCATCGCCCCAATCCAATAGCCATATGGCCACCAGCCCCAAACAAATACCAATATAGCCAGTCAGTCGCCCCAACCAGGAAATGTGTTTGACAATATTGTATGGACCGATCCCATTGGAAACCAAAAGATATTTCGGTCCACTGATCCAGTGGAATGGATCCCAACACTAGTGGGATTTTGGCGTTGGCAGACCCGATAGACTACTTTCTTCTGTTTTTGACTCCTCAAGTTTTAAATAAAATGGTTGATGAGACAAATCTTTATGCAACACAGATTGTCAGGAAATGACCAAATTCATCGGCTTACTCGGATGGATGGGTCTGGTCAAAGTGCCCAAATTGGCTGATTATTGGCGTCGAACCGACTTATATGCATTCCCATTTCCAAAAAATACTATATCGAGAAATAGATTTGAATTGTTGCTCAGACTATAGCACTTCGCAAATAATGATGAGGCCCAACAACACAATCGTCTGAATAAAATAGAGAATATTCTTCAGATGTTTATAAATAGTGTCCAAAGCACCTACACACCAGCGCAAAAAATATGTATTGACGAAACTATGATACCTTGGAGAGGGAGGTTAAGTTTCCGGCAGTATATACCCTCTAAAAGACATCGATATGGGATCAAAATGTACAAGTTATGTACCATTAAGGGCTACACCTGGAACTTTATGTTGGCAACGATAAAGCAGAAGACCCTGATGTGTCGGCTTCTCAGAACGTAGTGATAAAATTGATTCAGGATCTTTTTGATCATGGTAGAACACTGTACATTGACACCTTTTATACAAGTGTACGTTTGGCTCGTAAACTGCTCTCTCATAACACACACGTAGTAGGCACTCTCCGCCAAAATAGAAAGTATATTCCCCAAGAAATAAAATCTGCACGATTGCGAAAAGGTGAAATTATCGCTAAAGAATCCAATGATGGAATCACCATACTAAAATGGAAGGATAAAAGGGATGTGATGATGGTGACAATTACTCACCTTGGCACTGATACCCATACTGTTAGATCAAATATTGGAAGAGAAACTGTGAAACCCGTATGGGTTGTAGACTATGATACAGGAAAATGGTCAGTTGATGTAAGCGACCAATTATCGTCTTATAACACTTCTCTACGTAGATCGATTAAATGGTATAGGAAACTAATGATCGAAATTTTGTGGGGAACCAGTCTTGTAAATGCTCACTTTCTCTATTGCGAAAATTCGTTACATTCTACAAAATTGACAATAACGCAGTTTAGGGAAAGTGTTATACAATCTCTTCTCAATTCTAATCAAAGAGTTGAAGTAGAAGCCAAGAGAAAAATTCATCATCTAATTCAACATGGTCAAAATAAAAGGGGTGGATGCAACGAATGCTATAAAAAATTTGGGAAGCATGGTAAGGTGGTAGATGGGAAAAAAAGGCTGGCTGCACAGGTAAAAACCGTCTGCGATCAGTGTGAGGGTAATCCATTTTTTTGCAGAGAATGTTTTAATGGTTGCCATTAATTTTTAAAAAATTTAGTGTTTTGTAACCTTAGTTTTTATTTTTGCATTGATATAAGCACTTTTTTTTTATATTTATATAAATAAATACATTACTTCAAGGCTCTGTATATTTTATTCCATGCCCACACATTGGTCCTCATAACACCTTTCCAGGCCACAACTTTAAGCTGCTGTTTATAGTGCCAAGTCACAGAAACCCTAAGCTAATGTATTTCTTATGGGCAGTGTATTCTAATGAATACACCACTGTTTAGAACAAATAATAGTTGATGTATCAATTAGGATACACCCGGCCTGTGGTAAGTACTACTCTGTGTATCCTAAACGATACACACGCAGCGAACGTGTTAAACACAATTATCCTTTATGTAGGAATAATCGTTAAGTAATTGCTGTGATGTAACATACAAATTTACATAAAATTGTCTGAAGAATTCAAACAATAGTACAAATTAGGCATTCAATAACTACATAATTCATAGAAATTAAATAAAATGACCGACATTTGATTAAATGTATTATAATTACATGTTATCGGTAATACAGAGACCTTTATAAAAAATAAAATACTAACGTGGACATACGTTTATGCAAATTAAATCATGCAGTTATTCGGAAAGAGTCATACGCAATCTTATATGATTTTAACTATGTATAATTAATGTCAAGGTATTCCCCATTACCCTCCGTTCTTGATTATCGAGGCGGTAAACAGAGGATGGTGTGCCGTGTTTTGACGAAGGCATTTTTATAGTTAGATTTAAAAAATGGGATTAAAAAAGAAAACTAAAATCTACGGTAACCTAGGTTACTGTAGATTTGGATTTCCTAGATTTTAGTTTTCTTTTTTATTTCCATCTTTAGACAGATTGAGGTTAGAAACACGGCACACCTTCCTGTATTTACCGTCTCCTCTTGATTACTCATCGTTCCCCTAAATAATAACCAAAAAAAATTAGCGTTATAAATCTGTAATATAAAAATGAAACGTTAAACATCTTGTTAAAATGGTCTATTTTAAATTCATAACATATTCCTGTTATATTAGAAGTAAAAGATTAGTATTTTTATATTACAGGACTGTAGAAAATGTGAAATTATGTTCAAAGTTTTCTTGGAAACTATCCGTTAATTAAATGATATTTGTCAATGATCACTGCGTAAATTCATACATACCAGCACGTTTATTGAAGCAAATTCGGGCGAAGAAACAAAAAACGTGAGGTTTCCTTTAGTCCCTTGGTCATAAAGGAATCATTGCCAATATCTACTGCACTTGAATACCTTTGTCCCAGGTTCTAATCCCGATTCGCCCACTTTAAAATAACAGAAATAAACTACAAATGTTAAAAAATGTTGTGCTTTTGCTATTCATAAGTAAACAATCTGGAGTGTCTCCATCAACATTCCCGTCTACATACATACCATAACAGGTACTAACGGATTTAGATAATTACGTAAAGTTCTTACCTTAAACTCTTTCACCTCCTCCAGGATATCATACACTGGCCATGACAGATTGCAGGACAATGGATAATATACACAACCACCAGTAGGTAAGATTGGAGACTTCTAGAACACACCACATTTCCAAGGTCCCACATTTCCAAGGTTGCCACAAAACCAAGGTCCCCACCGTACCAAGGTCAAAAAAGCGTAATGTGTGACCTACTTACATATCATTACCACAAAACCAAGGTCGCAAACCCCGCTTTCCTGTTCCACTACTACAAGGCTATCCGTGTGACATATCATCACCACAAAGCCAGGGTCACAAAGCCCGCTTTCCTGTTCCACTACTACAAGGCCATCACTGTAACCTACTTTACCACTATCGCAAAAGACCACCCAAATGCTACTTTTACCCAAGGCCACCTCACTTGTATGTTTTTTGTCCACTTGTATGTTTTTTGCTCACCCTCACTTTATTTTCCAAAATAAAAGAAAACGATATGTATATATTTAATTCATATAGAAAGACATGTACAAATTGTTCATAGAAATAAAGACATATGTACAAAATATATGTTTAATGCATGTAGAAAGCAAGACATAAATTATATTATAAATATGTATTACTCAGATATATGATTCGCTGTAGGAATAAAACATGTTGATTTAGTACATACGTTAGTAAGCTTTTAACAAAACAGTTGTAATACTGAGGATAATAAAAGTTTAGGTCACACATGTTAGCAGCGATAAACATACTACTAGATTGACAGAAAATAATTAGTCTATACACTATAGTCAAGAGATACAAAAAAAAGAGTCAATATAACATACTTAATCGCATAATATATAAAATAGTCGTCATCGTACACATCAAAAATGTTGTGTTAGGGGTGCTCAACATGAGGAACACCAGTATTCACCGTGTGACAGGTGGTACCAAGCCGTTCAGCGCTCTCACACACTCAAACACATACACTCACACACACAAACTCACACACTCAAACACACACACTGAAACACAAACTCACACACTCAAACACATACTCACACTCACACTCACACACTCACACATTTACATTATGCTTACCGACGACGGAGTAGGTCCGGATAGAACTTAGTCGAAGTGGATGCTGCTTAGAAGGCCTTAGGGGTGCAAAGTTAGATTTGCACACCCTAAGGAAGTGTTGGATCTCGAGCCAGATTCCCAGTCTCAGGAATCCGTACTTATAACGATGTTTAATACTTGGAATACTCGAGATCATAACGTAAATACGTTTTATGCAACTCTTATATACCCTGAAACGATGTATACTGTATCGTGATTGGCTAGATGTCTCTGGCAGTGACCTAGATCAACTACGAGTATTAAAAAACAAAGGGTGGGATGTTGTCTAGACAGGTAACCTTCATATACATTGTAACAGGCAAATATTGCATTACAAGTTGTAAACAATATAAAGCTAAAGGAATGTAGATATATATTCACGATGAGAGTTATATTAACCTGTAATTAATGTTATGTATACAGCAAAGTTGTTTAAGTATATATAAAACAGCAAAATTACTGTCGTGAGAACTATATAAGTTCATTATCGGCTATATCCGGTTTTGGTGTACTTGAAATCAGAGAGATGACCTGTCATTCATATATAGTGGTTTAGGTACAAAAAACGTTTCTTATTGAACGATTTTAAGTAATGGTATGCGTGTACTTATAATGAAGAAGCAATAAAAGGGAAATCATGTTTTTATTTTCAATATGTTTAAAAAAAGTAATTATTGTTGAAAATAAAAAGTTATTTAAGAATCTGACAAAAAACATAATTAAGTACATGTCATCAGATGCATTAAAAGTTCTGCATAAACTGGTTTTTATATATATGTTATCCAGAACACAAGTAAACACAAATCTTGTTTTTCAACTATCTGCTTTTACATAATCACGCGTGTAAAGTCGGGCCGCGTTTAACTTGTGTATGAATCATTTGTAACATGCATGTGGTTTAAAATTTCCTAAACGTACATCGCGACTATACCATCTGTTCATACAGATTTCTTCATTCGTTTGTATCAACGTATTTATCAACAGATGGCGATCTCATTCCGATTTGTAGTATAATTCCACTTTTTTAAACTAAAACGAAACCAAAGCTAAACGCATTACAATAAAATGGCCAATAACGAACTGAATGCAAAAATATAGCAATTAGACTAACACTTTGAAACTATTATCATCATAATAAACAAATCGTTCATATGTTAATTGTCATAACGAATTTTACCCAATTTTTATTAATTTTAAACTGTAATTTAGAAAAAAAAGTCAATATTTAACTTTATTAATTGGTTCATAAAGTTTTATTAATATAACTACATCGATATTGTACAAACATTTGAGAAATAATGATGAAGTACATTTTATAATTAACAATATCTGAAACATGCATTGCAACAATTAAAATCTTTACTACAGTTCAAAACGGATTCCTGTTAACCCCCCTTCCTGTAATGTAACTCCCACATGGGGGATTTGGGTTCAAGCAGTTGCGCACGCAGCTGTCTGTAACTGTCCAACAGACCTACTGGAGTTATCGTGGATATGAACATACATGCATACACATACAGATAAGACATCATGACCGATCTTGACGAAACTTGGTCGAAAGTTGTAAAATGAGTGAATAATTCGATTTAGCGATAGTGAAAAAAAAGTCTATTTCATAACCTTTTATACCTACATATGTATATGTAGGTTGGAAGGTAAAAAAAGGATTTTTAATGGTGTAACAAGGATTATGTTGGAACTTATATATATATATATATATATATATATATATAAATATATAGAAGTAAAGAAGAATTTTAAATGTGAACAATGATATTTTTACTGTAGGTAGCAACTCGGTTATCTGGGGAGAGGGGGAGTCCGGATTCACCACTTCTGCCCCTCATTCCAATTCCCCCACTCCCCAACACTTCAAATTTTGTATTTAAGACGGAGCGGTTCCACTACAGTGTCAGTCCGTCTTTATGCGCACCAAGTAAAGTTTCAAGTGTTATAAAGCGGTGTTACATCATGTCTTCAAAGAATAGTAAGTGTTAGTTTCGTATTGCATCTCTCCGGCTACCCTTCCTATCCAACACGTATAGTACCCTTATTCACATCAACCTACACTTCAGCATATAGTTATTATTCTTTCTTTGTTGCAGCAAAAATGTTCCAATGTGAATGCCTCAAGAAATTTTGTCGAAAGGATTCTTTACTGAGACATCAAAAAACAGCATGCTGGATGTCAGTATCTACTGCACCATCTGTCATGCAGGAGGTTTCGTTACAAAACCAAACCACAGGGAGCAATACATGAACATGTTACTGATTCCTTTGTGCAACCAGGACCATCTGGGGTAAACTATGCGAAGGATAATGCGAAACCCGGACCATCAGGGTTGAGCAACTCAAGGAAGCGGAAGCCTGACCAACGCGATGAACCGGTACAACCGAAAAAAAGTGGTGAAAGTGTACACTGCACAGATTGTTCAATGGATGTACCTAGGTATGCATTCCAAGGACACCTCAGAAGCAATAGGCACAAAGCAAATGTATGTTTGCTTGTCGCTAATGGGGTTGAAGTGATTCGAAATGCGTTTAAATAACGCATTGTGTCATACCGCCTGTCACCATGCAATACTCATACTGATGTGTCCACCTTTATGGCAGAGGTTAAAGGGAATGTATTGAAGGTAGTACAAAATCAGTTGCAGAAACACTACTCATTAAAATGTAATGTTGAGCTGTTTGGTTTATACTTTTTGAACAGTAGGGAAAGCACAGAACTGAAATCCTTTCAGACTAAGTATGATATTCTCAGTGTAGGGACGGTGTTAGAAGAGTATTTCCAAAGAATAAGTAAAATATTGGATGCAAAGCAATCCGAATTTCAACATAAAGATTCTGGTAAGTGTGACTATTGGTGTAATCGATTAGTAACAACTGTTTTAGGGTGGTCCCTGGTGCAATTCGTGTATATAGAGGTAAACCTGCTTAAATTTTCTCCCACCACTGGTTCATCCTATATGGCTGTCCCCGCCGAAATCGCACATAAACACGCTATAGTCAATGTAAAAAATAATGATAATTGCTGCTTTGCATGGGCTGTTGTATCGGCACTAGTGGCACCAACGGGAGTACCACAACGCACATCTTCTTACCCTGATTTCCAGACGTTATTCAACTGGAATGGTGTACAGTTCCTGTTAAGCTGACGAATATTTCAACGTTTGAGAGCAATAACAACATGTCCATCAATGTTTATGGGTTAGACGATACCTATCGTGATGGTCAGCGTGTCACAGAGGTAGTGGGGCCTCTGTATTATACCAAAGCCAAACAGGCAGTTTATGTCAATTTATTATTATTAGTCAGTAACCAAACAGATAATCAGCATTATGTATGGATAAAAAATTTTTCTCGTTTACTTAGCAACCAAATAACTCGGCGGAACGGAGCAATGATTTTTGTGATGCATGCTTGTATTACTTTAGATCCGAGGAGCAATTAACCCGACACGTGTCACACGACTGTAACTTCGTATATACAAAATTACCGGGCGTGAAACAAAAAAAAGACATAACCGGGGAATTCTACGCGGAAAATATACTCGCGTTTCGGAACTATCAGAAAAAATGGTTCTACCATTCGTAATATATGCAGATTTTGAAGCGCTCTTAGTACCGGTAGATACGGCTGAACCAGATCCCGAAAAACCGTTTACGATAAAAACGTGTAAACACGAACCATATTCGTTTAGTTATTACATTAAGTGTAGTGTAAACGATGCGTGGTCTAAGTTAGAGCTGTATAGGGGGAGTAATGCAGGGGAGATATTTATAAGACGACTGGAAAGTGATGTAAAACGGATATATAATGAACATTTCAAAGCTATTGTTCCAATGACACCATTAACGGATGAACAGCAGGTTACGTATGAATGCAGTGTATGTTGTTACATATGCGGCAAGCACTTTACGGGGGATCCGACAAATCCGAAAGTACGAGAGTACTGTTATGCTACTGGTGAGTATCGTGGTGCAGCACATTCAACGTGTAACTTAAACTATCAGGTACCTACATTTCTCCCCGTTTTTCTACATAATCTCAGTGGTTATGATGTTCACCTGTTCATTAAACAGTTAGCGAGTGAAACGGAAGAAATTACCGTACTTCCGGTTAACAGTGAAAAATATATAACGTTTGGTAAGCATATTTTTGTTGATGAATATGTAAACAGTCATGGTATCAGGGAAAAGAAATACATTAATTTACGGTTCGTCGATAGTTGTAGATTCATGGCTGCATCCTTAGATACTCTATCCCAGAATTTATCAGATGATCAATGTATGGAGGTACGGAAATATTTTAGTAATGATAGCGACTTCAACTTAGTGAGAAATAAAGGTAGTTTCCTTATGCGTACGTAGACAGCTTTAGTAAGTTGAACGACGTCACGGTGCCATCATATGACAAATTCTACGATAAAATGCGCGATGCAAATATTTCCGATGACGAATACTGTCGCGTTCTACTGGTATGGGATCACTTTAAGTGTAATACACTAGGTGATTATGCTGATATTTATTTAAAATCAGATGTGTTGTTATTGGCTGACGTGTTTGAAAACTTTAGGAGATTATGTATGGGTGTGTATGGGTTAGAACCTGCACAGTATGTCACTTTACCTGGATTGGCGTGGGATGCCATGTTGAAATGTACGAAAGTAAAGCTAGAATTACTGACGGATATGGATATGTATCACTTTTTAAACAAGGTATTCGGGGTGGAGTAAGTACTTGTATCAAGCGGAGAAGCATCGCTAATAACGAGTTTGTTCCAAACTATGATCCTAAACAACCGAAAGTGTTTTATAATATTTAGATGCCACGAATTTATACGGCTGGAGTATGAAGCAATACCTGCCCACGATGGGTTTATGTGGTTACCTCAAGAGGAAATAGAACACTTTGACGTAGTAAAGATTGATGATGACGCCGATGTTGGATTTGTACTGGAGGTTGATATACATTATCCCCACCATCTGCATGACGAACACAACGATTATCCGTTTTGTCCTGAAATGATCTGCGCACCACAGTCCCAGGAGGAGAAGTTAATCCCGAACCTGTGTGATAAGACCAACTATGTTATACATTACCGCTATTTAAAACAATGTATAGAGCATGGCTTAATTGTTACTCGTATTCATAGGGTTTTACGCTTTCGTCAGAGTCCGTGGCTAATACCATACGTAGACCTTAATACAGCTCTCCGCAACACAGCACAGAACAAGTTTGAAAAGGATTTCTATAAAATTATGAATAATGGTGTGTTTGGTAAAACAATGGAAAATGTCGATAAACGAAGAGTTATTAAACTGTTAACACATTGGGAAAATAACGGTCGTCGGGTAGGTCTAGCACGGTACTTTGCAAAACCGCAATTTAAAAATTTTATTCAATTCACTGATAAATTGTTTGCGGCGGAATTGTCGAAACGGGTAGTTACGTACGACAAACCCGTCTATGTCGGATTCAGTATTTTAGATCTTTCCAAAATTATAATGTATCGGTTTTTTTATGATATCTTACGAGCTCATTATGGCAAGAATGTCACGTTGCTCTATACTGACACGGATTCTTTGATTGTTGAGATAGTAACTGATGATATGTATGCACACATGCGAAATAATTTAGACGAATATGATACTTCCAACTATCATAATGAGTTGCATGGTATTCCTACGACTGCTTCTGTCGTTGGACGAATGAAAGATGAGTACGCAGGGAAAGCGATTCATTATTTTTATGGTGCTGGATCGAAGTCATACTGTCTGAAGCTTGCTGATAAGGAAGTTGTTAAGAAAGCGAAAGGTGTTAAGAAAGTTGTTATTCAGAAAGTGTTGACGGAAGTAGACTACAAAGCGGTTGCGGAGGGTCTGATAAAACAGTAATGTGTAAAATGCTTGTGTTTCGATCAACCTTACATGATATATATACCGAAATGTTAAACAAAATTGCCTTTAGGTCCCAGGATGACAAACGATATCGACTACGTGATACGTGTTCTACATTGGCGTGGGGGCATTGGCGAATACCGGAATTGGAGAATGCTGATCCGTTGAGCGAACTATTGCAGGTTGCTAAGCAAATGAATTTATATTAACCGGAAGAAGAATAGTTTGGGTACTGACACTTGCTAGTTTCTTTCCTATATTCTCTCCATAATGAAACTTATATTAATAATAAGTTGTATTATTCCTTTAGTTGTTTAACATATATTAATATTATGTATTAATTCGTTAGTAAGAGAATATATGCTATACAAATACTGTGTGATATAACTAAAAACAAAAAAAAACGAAAATGACTATTTACTATTTTTTTATTAAAAAATATGTACAAGACTTATTGCATTATTATTATATATATATATATATATATATATAAATGATATACCGACTCAAAGCACAGTGGCATAATGATTTACAATGAAAGTAACAAACGGGTTGCATAGCAGGAAGAGGTGGACTTTCCTCAAGTTCAATAACAGGCTGGGTCACAAATTTTCTGATGTAATCTGCTTTCTCTCTGCCCTTGACATAGACAGAATCTGTTGGCTGAATCAATCTCTCGAGTATTCTTCGAAAGTGGCGTGGTGGTGTATACCCTTCTTCCCATTTAATACAGTGCTGGTTATGTATTAACCAAGTAGCTTGACGACGACTCTCTGCATCCAATGTGTGCCACGGGTACGGTGATTTAAAGACGTAGTGAGCTACTTTTTTTCCATTATAAAGTGCGAGTTCTTTCGGTATAAAATTTTTTGAAATTTTAAACCCTTGTACATCCACCATAATCAGCATTGCATTACAGTTGTCGTACTGCTTTGGTTAACGCGTTGTACGTAACTAAACGATCATGGAGTATAACACAGTATGCTGTCGTATTAGCGGGTATGTTGGCCGATGTTTCAAACTCTACACGAAGAACTACTGCTTTCGAGTGCAATACTTCTTTTTGATTTGAGCAGTCGACCACCATCAGTGGTGCAGCCGTCGTAAATTGAATAGGTGTGAGTAATGGTTGTCCATCTCTTTGATAATATGACATTTGGAATTTAGCAAACATTTCATACAGCGTGGCAAAGCAATTGTTATCATAATTAACATTTAAATTATCATACGGGTAACGGTGGATGTTGAGGAATACCCGAATATTCTTCAGTGCACATTTATCGAATTTACTCGCATCGTGCATAACATTATTTTCTCGTCCAGTTTGAAACCCTATAATAATGTATCTCGGTGTTTCAATACTAGTCGATGTTTTGATTGCCCATGTATGCTTATCTGTTGTTGGTATAGCGGGATATATGTGGGTTTCCCAACTTCTAAATGCTAGTGGAGTATTCACATTTTTATCAATGTATTTCGTTAACGCTAATTCCTCCGCTAATGCTGGAACGATGTGTGGAACTTTCCAATAAATCTTATCTATGTTAACTTTTAATGCTTCGTCCACAGTTGAAATTACTGCATCGGTATCAATATTACTACGAATTAATACAAGTTCTTGTCTAATGTTCAAAATCACTTTATTATAATCTTCAGCAAAGCCAAGCAGCATTCGCAAAGGTACACAGACATTAAAATACCCTTGCTCATTTGTTAGTGTGCTGTTTGATGTAGGAAACCAACCGGCATTTTGATGGCGGGCAAGATCATTGGGTGTCAATGATACTAATCCTTTCATTGTCAACGTTAACCCCACCTTAGTTACGGAATCTACCACTATTCCATTCATCTCATATCTAATTTCACTGAATAAAAATGCGATACCATTATTAACGAACCTTGCGGTATTGGAGACAGTGCCATCCTGTCGCAATAATCTTCCCTCTACATAAACATAACTTTCTGATGGTAGAGTGCACATGTCTTCCTGAATGGGTATCCTGATTTCATCATTGTTTCCAAATCTCGTAGTATATGGTTGATGGGTGTGCAGTTCGGACTTGACTATAGCATTATCAACAACAACTTTTTCATTAACGTTTAATACACTCATTGTAGTACTGTAAACCCGAGACTCTCCAAGAATGCTTTGTTCTGCGCTGTCAACGCTTTGGTCGCTGAACGCTTACTGACTGTACCCTTTCCACACTTCACTCTTTTATAGTTTGTTTTGCACTGGTTACATGCACATGTATTATACCGCGTCACCATATTTTCTTTAAATGTAGTCCTATCGTTATGACTTCTCCGTTAAAATTGACGAGATCTCCGTCTTGGTCTACTATTTTAAGTGTTATTGTTGAAATGGTAGATGTATTTATAGGTAAGTAGATAACATGTTGAGGTGATTCGATTATTTTATATCCCGCTGGTACACTGGGAAGAATTGATGAATTATGTGTGATGACTCACCATTTTAAAACTACCACTTGTTATGTTGCACTCGATAATTAAAGAGTTAATTTTGATGATGTTAATAGGGTTCTCAGAGGTGTACACTTTTTTAGCTTGGTAAACAATAGTTTTATTAAAGCCTAGCATAGGCCCTATCGAATGGACCACATTGAAACTAATGTTATGGGTTGCTTTCATGGTTGCTTTCATAGTATTATTATTTGCTCGTAAATCAATATACCCTTATCGTCTTTCACTGACTCATTAATATATTTATTCACATCTGCGATTTCGTATGTTCCTGGTGGTATTGTAATTTTCTCTTTTCCAAATATGAGCATGTTGTTCTTTGAAGTAACGTTTTGTATAGTATTGAACGATTCAAAACTAGTTAACCCCATTACATATTCCGACTCATTATCAAGAAAAATCGGTGGATTAAATGTAGCTTGCAGGATACAGCTTTTACCGGTGAAGGTAAATGTGTACGACATCACGATCACGTAACAACTACTGACAATCAGAATGAGCAGTTATATAAAAATCGTAAGACTAGATGACCACAGTTGTATGTATTGAACTCTTGAACCTTTGTAAAGTTATAATCAATTGTGTTTCTGCTACCATCACTTTTAAAATAGTGAACTAATTCGAAGGGCGGTTTAACATGTCCTATACTATCAAAATATGTTATATGTCTATTACGCTTAATATATGCTGTCCAGTGTGTTCCCTGATTAGCTTGATTATCCAGATTCACGATACCACATTCATTCCTATGGATTCGTGTAGGTAGCTTATCTCGCATATATATCCCTCTAAAGTAGGGAATCTTTAATTGCTCAACAAATTTTGATAGCTCAACATTACCTAAGGCGTGGCGTGGTAGCTTTAGTGGGAGTTTTTTGAATACGGTTGTAAATATATGCCCAAACCTCGTTTATATGGTTTTAGATATAAACCTTTTCCAACGGTTGCTGCTTCCATTGCTTGATTGTGTCGTTTGGTTTCTTCTAACGTTTTTGTCGCAGCTTTTGCGTCGGTAACCGCTTTTGCAACTGCAGCTGCACCGCCACCTAACGAACCTAAGGCTCCTAATGCTGCAAATAGGGAATAAGAGGTATGAACCCCTCGTTTTGGTATAGGTAATATTCTGCTCTTGGGTGACATGATTTTTTTGTGTTTTAGAACGCTTAAGGCTTGGTGTATTGTAGATCGTAAAGATGATCGAAGTTTACCACCAACACGACGTCGCGCTAGAAGTACCGCTTTGTTAAATGAAATTGGTTTGGGAGTACACTTTGCTCTTCGTGATTTGCTTCCCATTCTATTGCCTGTCCGTGATCTTCCACCCATCCCCATTTTCCGTTTTCCTTTCATTACTCCAGCTATAGTTAATGCAGCAGCCCTTTCTCCAAATGTAGCGTTTGAGGAACGAAATCTATTCCAAGCTTTTTGTTGCAAAGTTTTATCGGCAATGTGTCGTTGACTTAAATCGTTTGACTGGGAGTATGCAATATCGTGCTCTTTACAGGCTTCGTCCAATTCATTAATACCTTTGTCGCCGCGAGCTAGTCGTTTTTGTAAACGGGTACCCGGTCCGCAGTATCTATACCCAGGTATATGCAACTCCACGGGTAATTTATTAATTAAGGTATTAATTAATCCTGAACCCCTTTTCTTCTTATTACACCGAGAAGTATACTTCATACCAGACTGGCTGTCACTCCACTACTAAACCACTTTCATTGTATGACACGTATATATATTAGTACCATACAATTTGTGGTTTAGTACTATGACGGGCACCATACGCTTCATTCCGCAAGACACTGAATTACCTATTAAAAATTATGACACAGCTGATAACAAGGAACTTTACTCTAAACATAGCGGTCTACTGAAAGGAGGATGTAAACGAGGTATAATCGTTGGTCCATCTGGGTGCGGAAAAACAAATATTATGATTACCTTGTTAGAACATCCAAATGGTTTACGTTTTGAAAATGTATATATTTATTGCAAATCATTATATCAACCTAAATACCAGTACCTACGAAATTTACTGACACCCATAAAAGAAGTCGGGTATTTTGAATACAGTGATAATAGTGATGTTATATCCCCGTAAAAATTCAATAATGATTTTCGATGATGTAGCGTGTCATAAGCAAAATGAAATAAGAGATCATTTCTGTTTTGGCAGACATCGAAATAATGATTGTTTCTATCTGTGTCAAACGTATTCTTCAATTCCAAAACAGCTTATACGTGATAATGCTAATTTACTTATTCTTTTTCAACAAGATCACACTAATCTCAAGCATGTGTATGATGATCACGTTAATGTCGATATGTCCTTTGATAGGTTTAAAGATTTATGTTTTTGTTGCTGGCAAGACAAATTCGGTTTTATTGTTATTGATAAAGAAAGCGATGTTAATACAGGTCAGTACCGTAAGAGATTTGACTGTTTTATAGCATTATAAATATGGTAGCAGTACGGAACATATGCAGTCGTAATGAAGGAGCGCTTAGTACAAGACATTTTGCGTGCTCGCAAGAGCGTGCAACAAAATATGCTACTTTGAAAGAAGATACCGCTCTTACAGAACGTGCAATAGAAGCACACTTTAAACCTATCACACAACCCTTACAGCAATTGATTACTAAGAAAGATGGCTCTCTCATCAAAGCTGAACCCCTTACGCCAGAAGCTGTCAAAAATGAAGTCATTGCACAAGAAACTGAAGTTTTTTTACATCACACACCTAAAACAGCTGGATTACGGAAGGCTCCACGCACTCTTGTTCCCGCAACCATTGCGCAACCTTCGCAGGAAACTGTAATTGCTGATACCACTAACGATGATGATGTGGAAATTCCTACTTTACAACAATTGAAATCAGAACTGTTAGCTGCTGGATCTCAACCCGCCTTTGAAGATTATCTAAATCAATACCAAGGATTAGCTAAGTACTACGTTGAAGGTATATTTAGAGATATAGAAGACGAGTATGACTTAACATATGGCGTACATTTCATTCCGGAAGAAGAGAAATTTTTTATTGGTGATGCTGAATTAGACTTTATTGGTGAAAACCTTCGTATCACTCTTCCTGATGGATTCTCCCTAGACTATGAAGGAACACCGGGATTATATGAACTACTTTTTAAAAAAATTCCTACGGGGTACAAAAAGAGTGACCTACAGCAATACAACGACATATTGCGTCGTACTAATGCTGCCCGACGTAATTATAACTCGACAGACCAAATCCGTGGAAACAATAGTAAAAATATGTGAAATCATTAAACCATTACTTCAACCTAGAAAACGGTCAGCTACATCATCTATTGCCCCTCCAACCACAAGATCTC
This sequence comes from Vesta saturnalis, assembly GCA_036346205.1. Taxonomy (NCBI): domain Eukaryota; kingdom Metazoa; phylum Arthropoda; class Insecta; order Coleoptera; family Lampyridae; genus Vesta; species Vesta saturnalis. The sequence continues at coordinate 2,625,661 of JARFJB010000994.1, read as the reverse complement.
GAACAACTTCTATCTCCAAAAGAGGTGGTGGCATGCAACTATTGCGATACAATAACAAAGCTATTGAATTTGTACCGTGGAATAACCCGAATAAGTTAGTAGATTGGCTACGGAAATTATTAGGATCAATGTCGACAGGAAATACTAGCAATCACAACGAAGTAGTATATATAATTGATGAACTACGTGAAGCAAAAGTAATACAGTAACAGCTCTTGTTATAAAGTGTACCAACCACAAACCTTATTTCAAATTAGTACGCGACGAGCATGTCAATTAATTCCGAACTGGGTAAATTTTGAAAAGAAAGGAATACTACCGCCTTCCATAACATCAGTAGTGCGTATGCAATATGAAGATGTAAAGTGGGATTCGGCATGGTTTGACACCTTGGGTAAGCGAATCTCTGACCACGTCTCGGGGAGTAGTTTGAAAGATTACTCTCACATAGTTGCGTTGTACATTCGCTACCATCTGGTTGGTGGTATGTGTTTATGTTATGCATGTTACTCCACGTTGAAACCAGGAGATTACCGCGTGGTGGACCACCACACCCATATGGAGCGATGGACAATGTTGTACTACCTTTCACATGATGAATACTGGTGCTCATCATGTAGAGCGCCATTGACCACTTTATATGATGTTTATGATGATGATTCTTGTTATTTGTGTGAGGAAGTATGTTATGTTGATTATTAATAGTTTGTTTTGCTGTCTATATATTGTATGTAATAAAATATTTTATGCCAGTCGCTTAGTTTATACTCTAGTGAAAACATGTGCGACGTGCCACCGAACTTTTATTATCCTCAGTATTACAATTGTTTCGATAAACGATTACTAACGTATCGAACATGGTCTGGGGTTCACTCGCCCTCATCGCTTGCTGCAGCAGGATTCATTTCCACATCTTCAGACGATACGGTTGAATGTTTCATGTGTGGGGTTAGAATAAACCGATGGCAGCCAGATGTCAATCCGTTACAGGAGCATCTCCGATGGGCACCACATTGCACGTATGCTCAGCTCTTCGTACCACGTCCGCGCAGATGTACTGAAACGGAAGTGGAGAGGACCTTTTGCACGTGTACTAAATCAAAATGTTTTATTCCTAAATAAAATCATATATCTGAGTAATGTTTCTACATGTCTTTATTTCTACATGAATTAAATGTATTAACATATAGTTTTTTTCTTTAATAATTATGCGTGAGCAAAAAACATACAAGTGGACAAAAAACATACAAGTGAGGTGGCCTTGGGTAAAAGTAGCATTTGGGTGGTCTTTTGCGATAGTGGTAAAGTAGGTTACAGTGATGGCCTTATAGTAGTGGAACAGGAAAGCGGGCTTTGTGACCCTGGCTTTGTGGTGATGATATGTCACACGGATAGCCTTGTAGTAGTGGAACAGGAAAGCGGGGTTTGCGACCTTGGTTTTGTGGTAATGATATGTAAGTAGGTCACACATTACGCTTTTTTGACCTTGGTACGGTGGGGACCTTGGTTTTGTGGCAACCTTGGAAATGTAGGACCTTGGAAATGTGGTGTGTTCTAGAAGTCTCCAATCTTACCTACTACCACCTGTTAGCGTGCGGCTATTTTTCCCAGATATTTCATCTCGAAACGAATTGCTAACAAGCAAGATACCAGTCATACAGAATTACTTCTTTCTTTTGTTTATTAACATTAAAGCAATTAATAATTTAAAGAGCAATTATTGCCGTCGCTAAAGAATCTACGAGTGACCTTGTTAAACAGTGAATACTGCAACCTCTTGTAATAATCAACTCGTTCCGGTTTTTTTACTTCAATCTCGTCAATTACGTTCGCTAAAAATGCACCCACCTTGCGCGAGCCAAGACGTACCAAAACGATCCTAAGAAAACACTTCCAGTCAGCATCTTCACGATAACGATGCTTAACAACTTATAACTTAACGCGTACAACTAATCTATTCCAAATTATACGATAATCAGTCTTAATTAATTATGTAGGGTATAAATTCGTGCTCGTACTACCATTTACATATCGACCATATTTGCTAGAGATCTGCGTCGCCACAAAAAACATGTAGGGGAAAGTGGTTCATAGTGGAACGATAAATTTTATTCACCGGCCATTTTTAGCAGAAACAATTTTAATGAAGGTTATTACAGATATATACTTGTAATGGCAATTTCGTAAAGTACAAGAACAAAACTAAGCATTATAAAGTATGACAACAATACCAGTATGTACGATGCGTTTCACTATGAACCTCTTGGTCCATAGTGGGAAATAACATTGTGTATACTGGGATTTGTAGAACTCTATATTAAATATTATATAATTATATGTTAATTAAAATTATACATATCAAGTTCTACTACGAACGCCATCATACGTGCTGCCCTTTCTGTTGCACCAGAAACATGTGGTTGGGGCAACTTTATTATGATGTCCTCTTTTGAAATTATATTCAGGTCTTCTTTATCTGGGAATACAAATTTATTTCGAGGTACCTTTTTCAAGAAACTGACATGAATTTCATCTCCATATATCTTCTTAATTAGGCCTAAGTAGTGTTTTACAGTGTTTTTGCAAAGATATTTTACAACAATATAATCTTCAATGTTAACATCAATGGCTTCAATGTTGCCTGCATCACTAGTAACATCTGTAGAATCGACATACTGTACTTCGACGTCACTGCAAGAAGAGGAAGAACTTTCATAAATTTTTCTTTTAACAGAGTTTTCCTTCTTTAGCTTTTCTTATCTAATCTTTGCCTTTTCTTCTTAAATCCTTTTCTTAACTTGTTTTTCAAAATATTCTCGCGCTATGTTATCCTTAACTGGAGTATCACTTAAGGCCGTCAATACTGCTTTTTTTCTGGCTTATCTTACAGTTTTCTTTCGCCTGTTTTCAGATGAGGCCTCACTGCTCTTGGTGTTACAGTATTCTTGGGACCTGTGATGTCTGTAGGTCCAGCAACTGGAGAAGTTATTTTAGCCTCATCCTTATCTGAATTAGAAGTAGAAGCAGTATCTGTTACAGAAGAATACATGTAGTCCGAGTTTTTAGAAATCCCTTACTTATATTCACTGGAATTAGAGCTTGAGGAAACGTCTGTCCCAACTACACTTGCAACGTCATAAATTGTTACAGGTATACCGGGATTATTCAACATTCAGTCATCTATGGTTTTATGGTAATACGATTTAAAAGGAAAATAACATGTGACATCTAACGGTTGTAACCGATAATTACAATGTGGTGGAAGAGTAACCAAGATGATTCCATTTTCCTTGCAAATATTAAGCACTCTGATATCGCAATGACTTTCATGGTTGTCCAATATAAGGGCAACAGGATTGTCTTTAGTACAACAATACTTTTTACAAAATGTGCTATATATTGGACAAAATTTTCTGCCGTCATCCATCCGGATGGATGTGCACTACTAGCTAAACCTCGTGGTGCACCAGTCAATATATGCGGTTTGAAGTTTTTCCGCAGAAATATAAAAAAAGGAGGAACAAAAGTACCATCTGCGCATATAGCACAGCACATAGTTATTAAAGTTTCCCTTTCTGCACTGGTGAGTTTTCCTGAGAGACAGCTGCTAAGATTTTTGGTGGCTTGTGCACATTAGTTACCCATGTTTCGTCACAGGTATAAGTTTGGAAAGGTAAGATTTGAGTTCTTTTAAACTTTTTTATAATATCAACATCATTGAATAAAATTTAATGATTGAGATGAATATTTTTTATTCCGTTTTAGTAAAACTGAATGGGTTCAATTTACAAAGATGTCATTTACTAATTAATTTTTTCTTTTGCTTGCTAATTAATTTCGGTTTGCGTAAATGAATTTTAAGCTATAGGTATGTTTACTCACGCCTTTATTAATTCGTTCCAACGGCTAACTCAAGTTCATATAAAAAACGATTTCTGTTATCATTCCCCAAAATTATGCTCATTCCCATTTATTCATTTATCTGGATTCCTATTGAGTTGACCTCTTTCTGCATTTATATATTCAATAATTGTGTAAGCTTGTGATATTAATAATCTTTAGCGATAAACGTAAAGCGAACGTTATACTCATTTAATTACATTCCAAATCTGAACGAAAATACATCAACGCGTTGTTTACAAATATTTATATAAAAATCCTACCCATAATATAAGATAACCTTCTTAAGGCTAACATATAACAAATAAAGTCCTTATCAGAATTAAACGATTGTTCTCGTTTAATTGTGATAATCAAATGTAAAGTTTCTTCGAGAAATCAAACACAAAAAAGTTTATTTATTAACACAAACAAAAAAGGTTCTTACTTATTTTTGTTGCAACTGATGACGTAATGCTGGCGTTTCTTTTTCCGCTAAAGGGTTAGAGTCTGCTCTTCCGATGATGTGACTTACCGGCACCCTGGAATCGCTTCTCTATTGTTTTCCCTATCCCCTCTTATATCCCTGTGTAGCTGAACACGCTTCTAATTATCTTTCATCAATCAATGATTATAGCAAACAATTGTTCGGTACGTTCCCACTATTCAGTTTCCACCCAATTGTTCAGATTTAACTACAAATAGCCTGCTGAACAAAATGCAAGCTCTTTACAAACAGCGAATGCTCCCTTTTTACACATCAATAAATTCGAGTTATTGTCCGTTATGCTTCGATTTCCCAATTTGGGTCGATTACTGTCTATTCTATTTATTGTTCACTATTTAAACACAATTGATTACGGTTCTGAGATATACAACACGCGTTATCTTCACTTATTACGTCACTTTTTATTATTTTAATAAGGAAGGTAATTTTTTACTTCTTCCCTATCACCGTTAATTAATTCTTATTTGTAATTTTAACCCTTTATAGGGCAGCGTGACTATACAATGTCGCTTAGATTGCGAATTCTGATTGCGTATTTTTTATGCGATCCTTTATGTTCGATTACTTATCGCGACTGTTTTGTGATCGCTCACCGTATGCGACTGATTTAAAAACGGTACATCATGATTATGACAGAGTCTCATTCTCCTCCCAATACATTAATGCACTCGCACTCGAATTTAAATTATTTTCACATTGAATATATAGATAACTTATTAAAGTAAACTCAAGCTTTTCATCTTAATATTAATTACGTTCAAATACAAATAAACAGTAACCGTTTCTTTATCCAGAAAAATAATATATAAATATCTAATCTCGTATAATTTAGCGCGAAATTTTGTTTTTTTCTAAAGCTCCCGTTACAGGTTTGAAAAGTTTAGTGTAGCAGACATTTAAATAGCTGCACTTTCGACAAAAACGTATCGAATTCAAAGGACGCTATGTAGCTATTTGCCGCGCGTATAACAAAGCGTGCAACTAGACTTGACAAACGCACTTCATTTTTTTCCAGCGCCTCCCTCTGCCCGTCCGTATTAAGTCATTACGCTGCAACAGTCATAGCTAACTAGCCGCATTTTTATGTTGCGCTTTTAGCTATTTGTTGACCTAAAATCGTTATATTATGTTATCAACATAAACAATATGACACACTATCTTAATAAAAAAGGGGAATAGCAGTTCTTTTTTATTGAGTTTAACGGAAAAAAAGTATTTCTTTATTCTGCAACGCCAGTGTATCCGTGCCTAAAAAAAGTAACATTGAAAGACGTGTAACAGTAGTTTTCCCCCAAATACTGAAATCTGGAGGAAACGTGCCTGTGAATTGAAGTCAAATCCAATAAAACAAAAAGTGTTTCCACTAGTCCAGTTCAACTTTCGAAATGTGCTACTATTGCGTCTTTAAGAGTTTCTATTTGTTGTTCTTTCAGAATTTAAAAACAAAACTGAAATTATTGCGGCTATTGAAGCGATACCATGTCAGCCAGAACAGTATCCAAAAGAATCGAAGTTATAGCTGATGATATAAAATCGGAGTTGGTAACTGATATAAAAAGTGCAAGTTTTTTTCTCTTTAACTAGATAAGTCTACCGATATTTTCCACACTACATAGCTATGCGTTATTATTAAAATCCTATTTTACCATAAAGGAAGAATTTTCTAAGTTGTTGTGGCTGGTTAAGATATTTAGAATGTATTTATAAACTTCGCAGAAGAAAGTCAGTTAACATTAAGAAAGTGAACTTCCATAGTTACTGTTGATGCGCCTGCACTGAAAATGGCCTCGTTGGGCTATGTATGGGAAAGGATGCGTTTCCTCAATTTGCTCATTATCACTGCAACATCCACCAAGAAGCGTTGTGTCAAAATCCTTTGTTTTGAACACCTCATTGATTATTGTCTTTAAGATAATTAATATATTAGGGTTGCGGCAACGCAACAAGGTTAGTTCCGACAGCTTTTGCAAGATGAAGATGTTGAGTACAGGCACTTGATATTGCAATGGCTGAGCAGAGGCAAAGTGCTTTTACGCTTTCTCAGTTTAATAAGCGAAATAAAACTGTTTTATCTGGAAATGTAAGGAAAATCTCGTCATGTTGCGAAAATGGTTGGTTCGGTGAATATATTCACAGTCAAACTGACTCTAATGAAATCTCATTTACTGAGAAATTCAACTGCACGTTTCACAAATTTAACGAAAATTTTTTATCACATGTATGTATGTGAAGGAGATATTGAAACTATTTCGTATGCCCCACAATTGGATAAACTCTTGGACTACATCCTATAACTATTTTACCGGCATTATCTAAAATACTTGAAAAAGTTCTAGATAGTCAACTGAAACCCTTCCTAAATTTAAATAACGTTTTAGCTAAGACACAATCAGGATTTCGTTCAGGATACAGTTATGCTACAGTAACCTGCGGTATAGTTGACGACGTAATTGCTGAGTTAGATAAAGGTAACCTAACAGTTCTAATGATGGTCAACTATTCCAAGGCGTTCGATATGATGTCATAATTTACTGTTGCCAATACTAGTACATATTGGATTAAACAATAGTGCAGTAGTACTGATACGTGAATATTTAGGTAATAGAAAACAAAAAGTGGTGCTCAATGGAGTAGAATCGGGTTCCTTAATGTTACGTAAAGGCGTGTCGCAAGGTTCTATTTTTGGTCGACTATTGTACACAGTTTATACTTTTAATTTGTTTTCTAGTTTAAAGCATTGTAAATATCATCTTTGTGCTGATGATACCCAAATGTATTTTTTCATTTCCAATAAGGGATGTAGATGTAGCTATCAAAAATATTAATGAAGACCTTGCTCATGTATTACAAAATTCTTCTAACCATTAATAAATAAATGCAAATAAAATCAGCTATAGTATTTGTACACAAAAAAGTTATACAGAAAATACAAAATAAAATTATTCTGCATATAGGAGACCAAACTGTTCCAATATAAGGGTGTGTAAAGAGCCTTGGTGTATATGTGGATGATGAGCTACGGTTTACGAGGCATACTGATGTTCTCACTTCTAGAACGCATACTTGCAGTTCTTATACTCTAATCGCCACATTATCCTTATTATATAATAAAATCAGCTTTCGTACTGACGCGCACCGCTTACATTTGAGATACAAGGGCTTACTCTCAGTTCCATCTTTTAGATTATCACTATTCAAAAGGTCTTTTCCTTATAACATCTGCAAGTTCTGGAATCGCTCTAAAAATTATGAATCAATGCCTCTTAACTTGTTAGCATTCAAACGTTATATTAAAAGACAGATGTTATGTTGCGAGTGATAGCAAGCGATGGACCTTATTATATTATATTATTATACCATAGTTTTTATTCTTATTTTTTTAGTTTATTGTATGACTATATACTGTTATTTTATACTTTTTACTCATCTTTGGGGTATGTTTAAATGCATCATGCAGATGTACGGAATTTTTTTCTCTTTGTTTAGAGGCTTCAGGGGGGAAGACCAGTAACCCGACTGGTAAACTGACTCTTTGCCTATCGATTTGTAAGTTAATTCACTAGATAATCAATAAAATCATTTATTATTATTAGTACCTCTTTTAAAAACACATTTCTTTACCCCCGGATCGTCACATAGGTTCGTTTCGTCATCATCATCCGTTCCGGGGGTAAAAATGTACCGTCGTCCTCTTTTAATGAGCGTTCTAGATTTGCAAAATAGTTTTTCGTTTCATCCGTTGTTAAAGATGTTTTAGATCTTTTCAGATTTTGGCAGGTTCGTTGGACTAATGTATTTTTGTCGTTTTAGAAATTTACTTGCCCAGTCTCTGTGAAGTAAATTGTTGTTGAACTTACCGCATTTGTCTAGATATTTTTGCCAAATATCTGAGATCGCGCTGATCAAAGGGAAACCACCATTCACTTACTACAAGTACATGTTTTATAAACAATTCCTCTTCTTCTCTTCTAATAAGTGTGCCCTTCGCAATTTTGTACTTTTCAGCTGCTTTTGTTATGGAAATCGTTTTCTTTTTTATTTCAGTGATAGCTTCCCGTAGTTTCTCTTCACTGTAGTTTCCATAGAGTAAAGTGCCCTAATATCGGATACTTTTTTATTAACCCTAATATTAATTTCAGTCTGTCAATAAATCTACGACGTTTTTAGAGCAAAACGAAGAAGATAGGCTATACAGAACCATATATTAAACCAAAATAAATCATTGCCGGCTTTTAAAAAGTAAAATCCAAATTCTACGAAAAATATTCAATTTTCGTTGACAAAAAAAATATTCCTAATATCGGATAGGGTATCCGATATTAGGATTACAGTATAAAATTAGCCATCGAAGCAGAAATCACATATATGCGTCTTTTTTTTCTATGTTGGCACATTCAGCGTCCTCTTCCCCGATGCGATGTCACAATCCATCTCAGAATCATCATCTAAAACGAGTTCATCATCTTCTTCAGATGAGCTACTAGATTTCTGGTTCTTAACACTCTTTTTACTAACTTTGATTGTTATTTTCTTCTTGGCAATAAATTTTCCTTTCTTTATATTTGTTTTTTTAGCAGGCACGCGTGTCTATTTTCAATTTCGGAGTTCCCCTTGAAACACTTTTCTTTCTGTTCTGTTGTGCCAAACTACTTTCTAAGGCATCTTTATATGGAGTGCCTGTAATCAAGGTAGCAGATCCTTTTCTGGACTTTCGTTCTGTATCGCTAGGTTTATTAAACGAAGTGCTCGGTAAAGGGCGAATGTCTTGAGACCGCACTTTTGGATCTCCGGGATTAGAAATATTGTTACAAAATGAATCTTCCGCACATTTGGTCGTGTTAATAATTCTTGGAGGAGTCACATGCCTTGGAGGAGTCACTTGCCTTTGTTGTTCAGCATCGGGTGGATTTGGAGCTGGAATTTGGTTACCTTCCGCTTGATGGTGAATGGCGAAGTCGTGATCTCTAAAAATGTTTTTCGAAAACCATTTATAGCGATTTCAGCAGTAGCACATCTTACATACGCTTTTCCAAGCAACTCGCAAACTTGATAACTGGTAACGGCCCCTACCTGCTTTTTACCTTTTAACGTGATTATCGTGGTATGATTAGATTGTATAGACGTTATACCTGTCTCATCTACGTTGTAGATTCGACAGGGATTGAATTTTACCTTCTCCAACGCAGGTTCTAAAATTTCTAAACAATGAATTACGTTTTCTTCTGTGAATCCCTTAATTCGGGCAGTTGATAAACCCTGAGGTCTTCTAAACGTTAGTTCAGGATGCCTCTTTAAAAATGAACGCATCCATTTGTAACCTGCTTTTTTCCGATTATTTGAAAACGTGTATTTTAAATTGTTACGAATGGCTAATTGAAAGGCTAATCTTCGAACGTCAAAAGCTCGCAGGCCGTACAATCTGTTATCCATTTGAATACAGTGATCAACCAAATCTGCTTCAATTTCTTTAGGTAATACTGGTGAACGTCCAAGATTTGTTTGTACAAGTTCTTCAGTTCTTATTTTTTACGTAGTTTCCAACGTGCTGTTAGGAACTTTGAACGTTTTTGAGGCTAGCAAGTATCCCATTTCTTTATTTCTAATTGCAGTAACAGCCGCAAGCATGGATTTGTTATTCCATTTCTTTCACTTTTGTTTGGGTTTCGTTTTATGTACTTCTGAAATTAGAAAAAAATGTAAGTTAAAAAGCAAAATTAGCCAGTCTAGTACGAGGATTAAATCTTTCTTTTTTTCGAAGAAAACATTAAAATGTAGTTGTTAATAAAGACTTAGCTATTTAAAGATGGTGGTGATCAACTAGGAAATTTGTTTGTCCTAATATCGGATATCTGATATTAAGACAGTGCGAGCATCCGATATTAGGCAAATTGCATTATGTTTAAGGTTAAGTTTACTAAACAAGAAAATGTATAACTATCCAGTATTCGCACGCACTAAAAGTAGACATATTACTAACTATCTTACACTACATAGCCAAATTTAATAACTTACCTAAATATGAAATTATTAGGTTACCGATCAGCACACATAAAAACTCGAAATGTCGCAATTCGGGTTGTGACTTGGATCCTTCTATGTGTTATCAGTGGCACTAAAATATTATTTCGTGGCTTGGGTTTAGCTCCATGCTAAACTGTAGATAGGTTTTTTATTTATAAGATTACAGATTTCTTTAAAACATAACTATCCGATATTATTGCAACTATCCGATATTAGGGCACTTACTTTCTTCTATGTGTGGGTGGCATATCTCTCTGTGTATAACTAATTAATTCAAGAGATACTGTATAATATTGACCACTTGCGTATCTTTGACCAGTGGTCAAAGTTACGTAATTTGTGTCCCTCATGGTGTAGGCGTAAAAAGAAAAAAATCACAATTTGTAACATAAACAGAAATTAATAAACTATAATGATTGAATACCTCGTTTAAAATACTGTAAAACATACTTACACTATTCAAAACGGTTTCCTAAATTTGTACGTAGATGAAATAACTAACTTTCTGAGATACATAAAAAACACCCACTTTGCGGTGTAATATCTGTTGGTTGCCTGCTAAGTGACTGAGTTGCAGAAGTACTATTTGTGGTAGGGGGCATACGTTAGAAATATTGTTGGTTGCAGAGATGCAGTTTGTTTGGGGACTGAAATCGGTTTATGTGAGTTAAACATTTTTAAGAAATTTAGTCAATGTTAGCCGATCAGTCAAAGTTACACTGATTTACTGTATGGCTATTAACTTCTGTCTGCCATGAAGTTTTAAACATCTGTTTGATATAGTTTATTGTTTTTGCGTTTACAATGTTGCCTATTTTGGCTATTTTGGTAATGAAGTTCTTATAAAAGAGGTTGCTAATTATCCTTAAAAACATGTTATTAAAATTATTTCATTTCTTTTAATTTCCATTTTGTAGGTTTGGATGGTCGTGTGGTGTTCCACACCAGTTATTTAATTGAAGGAAAAGTGTAAAAATTCTTAAAAAATTGGGTATTTAAAATTAGGACTTGATACGGAAAACTTTCAGTAAAAAACATTGTTATCACGTACCAACGTTTCTAAATTCGCGCTTTTAAATTTTATACAACACGAACGCCACATCAAGCGGCCTATGAACGAAACAGATGATGATTAATCAAAAAGTAATATGGCGGTTGTCGTAGGAGGAAGCGATTAATAGTAAGTAATAAATTTCGTCTCGATCAAATAGCACCAAGTTTTAATTATCTAAAATCGGTTTTTAATTATTTAAAGAAATCAGTGTTAACGATACATTATTAAATCAAACACTAATAATGAGTGTGGATGCGTATGGCCCTAGTTCACAAACACTCACGTTTCTTGATACAGAAGAAGCTGATTTAATTGGTGCCGATACACAAGGTTCCGAATGCGACTTTACCGATTTTACAATACCGTCACAAACTCAAGCTTCACAACATGATCATTCTAGTGGTCAAGTCACAGGAATACAAGTAAGTTTTATTATATTGTTTTAACATATGTCTGCATACAAATCATAGGTCAACGGAGTTCCACACAAATCATCTAACATTGTTAGTAAAATATCCTCAGCTACAACAGCACTTGGTGAGTTACAATTTGAAGAAGATGACGAAGAGTTTTATAATAGCAAGGAACTACCTGACTATGCTTGTAAATATTGTGGAATTCACGAACCAAATTGTGTAGTAATGTGTAATCTTTGTAAGAAATGGTTTTGTAATGGTCGTGGGAATACATCTGGTAGTCACATTATTAACCATTTGGTAATTATCACCAAAATATGTAATACAATTTTAAATTCTTATTGTAGGTTCGTGCGAAACATAAGGAAGTTACTTTACATAAAGATGGACCTTTAGGGGAAACTGTTTTGGAATGTTATAGTTGTGGTGTTAGAAACGTCTTTGTACTAGGCTTTATCCCTGCTAAAGCTGATTCCGTGGTTGTACTTTTGTGTCGTCAACCGTGTGCTGCACAAAACTCTCTAAAGGTAATTTTACTGTTCATATTAATAAAATGGTAATTATTCTAAATCTAGGATATGAATTGGGAGCAAGAGCAATGGAAACCATTAATATCTGATCGTAGTTTTTTGACTTGGTTAGTGAAAATACCATCGGAACAAGAGCAATTAAGAGCAAGACAAATAACTGCTCAACAAATAAATAAATTAGAGGAGTTATGGAAGGATAATGTAGATGCAACATTTCAAGATCTTGAGAAACCTGGTGTTGATGAAGAACCACAACAAGTATTGCTACGTTATGAAGATGGTTATCAATATCAAAATATATTTGGTCCTTTGGTAAAATTAGAAGCTGACTATGATAAACGTTTAAAAGAGTCGCAGACACAAGAAAATATTGAAGTGCGGTGGGACGTGGGTTTAAACAAAAAGACAATTGCATATTTTACTCTCGCTAAAACAGATGGTGATATGAAATTAATGCACGGTGATGAATTACGTTTACGTTATGTTGGTGAAATGCATAAAACATGGGCAGGTGTTGGTCATGTTATTAAAGTGCCTGATAATTTTGGTGAAGATATTGGTATCGAACTGAAAAATGGTGCTGGTGCTCCTAGTGAATGTCATAGTAATTTCGTTGTGGATTTTATTTGGAAAAGTACTAGTTTTGATAGGTATGTTTTTTATTACTTTATTTACTTGTATGAAGTTAACAATAGATTTCAGCAATAATTATTAAAAACTTTTTGATTTCTTTATGATTAGATTCTACTGATGACAGTTTTACGATTAGTATTTTATTAACTCAACACACCCATATACATACATATATACCATAAATGTACTAGCACATTTATATATTTACATAATAAAAGTCTATGCACAATGCAAAAATTAAATTGCCATTTTTTTGATTTCATATTTTGCATGTGCTTCTCGTCACTTTAATTCTACTCTAAAACAAACATCACCATAAGTTTCTTAAGGATTTCACTTTTTGTTTTATACATGTTTTAATAGTGCATTTTAAGATGCTCTTTCAAATATTAACGTAGTGTCTTCGTTACCTAAAACAAAAAGTCAAAATATTTATATTTAGTTTCTAATGTTTAACACCATTTTAAAGTGGATATGTACATTAAAATAAAATTTAAAAGTAATTTACCAAAAAAAAACAAAGCAAACTATGAGGAACTGAATACATGTATCTTGGAATCGGATACTATATATATTTTAAGGGAACCAAACACAGGCAATAAATGGGTATAATTCATAGACTATATTAATAACATAGTTCGTATAAATGTAGCAATAGAAGAAGAAGCGCACAAGTAATACTAAAACCTTGTATTAATAAGAACATAATCTCATATCGGACAAAAAGCAAAAGTGGAAAACTCTAATTCGAACAACTATGAAATTACCCGGAAGTACGTAATCATCTAACTACAGAAACCCACCATTCAAGAATCCAAAATGTACGTAAACTAGTAGATCTGGGCCCTAAAACATTCTATAAATATAATTCCAACCAGCCAACATCCACAATTTCACTTCCTTCTTCACTACGAAATCAAAATGGTGTCCTCATTAACACATCAGTAATGATGACTGAAGAATTCGCACGACAGTTTCGAAGAGCATATGTGGAAGAATAGGACATGCCTTTTCTAGATGTTATTGGTGTACCTAAGGTTCAGGAATTGTTATCTGATGTGACCTTCACGACAAAATCTGATCAAAATTAATCTCCGTGACTGGATCACTTACCTCCAGTACTCTTCAAAAGATGTGCAACCTCACTTGCACCAGTATTAGCAGATATCATGACCAATTCGTTTGAAAATGGAACTCTACCAACACATTGGAAAGAAGCAATGGTAATACCTATTTACAAAAATAGCAACAAATTAGCCACAGTAAATTATTGACCTACTAGCTTTACCTCAGTCGTTTCCAAGTGTATGGAAAGAATAATTTTAAATCGTATTCAACCTTTCATGGAGGCAAAGCAGGTTCTCAAACATAACCAACATGGCTTTACTACAGACAGATCCATAACAATTAATTTATTATGTGCGATGAGTGATTGGACTACACAAACTGACTCTGGCTGCCCAGTGAATGTGTTTTATCTTGATTTTGAAATGGCATTTGGTAGAGTACCTTTTCAGAGTCTCATCGATGTGCTGGAGCACTGTGGTCTACTCACTTCCATTCAGTGTTCTTAGTGGTGTAACTCAGGGGTCTGTTCGTGGCCCGACCTTGTTTAACATATATATAGCTCACTTGCATTATACTATTTCATCAACTATGCTGATGACACTAAGTTCTACGGCAATCTGCTCATAGACAAGGATGGACTACAAAGAGACATGGACAGTATCTCATCTTGGACTAAAAAATGACTCATTTCGTTAAACAAAAACAAATGCACCATTATTCACCTAGGTAATAATAACCCTAGTACTAATTATTACCTTGAAAATTGGTTAATCCAATCTGTTGAAATGGGACACTCGCATCACTAACGTAGTAAAGAAAGCTAATTCAATTTTATATTTGGTGAAGACTTCATTAGTGCACATAACACCTGAGCTATTTCTAAAAATTTACAAAATGTATGTCTGAACCATTTTAGAATATGGCTTCCATATTTGTTCACCATATTATGTCAAAGATGTAAACCTACTTGAGAGAGTACAGAGCCGTGCTACAAAGAATCCTGTTGGACTTCAACACATCAACTATGCCGATCTTACCTCACTAGCAGCTAGAAGCGAATGTGGTGATCTCATCGAGACATAAAATATTATCAGGAAAGTATAATGAGTCACTGCCATGTATTTTCCTGCTTAACACTAACTCTCACCTACATGGCCACACCATAAAACTGAAGGACAGCTTTAAAACAAATACAAAAAAATACTTTCTCACAAACCAAGTGGTCGATATGTGGAACAAATTACCCCAAGAAATTATTGATGCATCAAATGTCAACAATTTTAAAAACACACTGGACAGACATCTTGCGCAACGGGCAGTTCAAAGCTAATTATGTACTGTTGTAATCAAGATTATGGTAATTGTGTTCTATTGCACTGTTGTATTATTTCTGATTTTTCCTTTATTGTGTTATGTTGATTTTGTTAATTTTACCATGTTATTTTACAATATAGGCGTTTATACTATTTGATTTGATACAGCACATAATGTTATGATCGCGGCTTAACAGCTGTTGTATTTAATAATAATAATCCCTCATCAGGGATCATATATTGTTAGTGTATTATTAAATTCCTACGGACTTTTAATTATTGCCATTTAGTCTAGTAATCAAACTGAAACTACGTGTTTTTCATGATTTTTTATTGATTCTGCGGCATCTCAGTCAAAAATCGAGGTTGTCTCATTTTATATAAGAAAAGGTTTTTATCTAAATACTATTTCTGGCACCTCGGTCAACTTGAAATTTCATAACTAATAGTTTTCCAGTGTGTTTCATTCATGTAAGAAATGTCAATTTAATAGCTCCATTTAAACTATTAGTTTACTTGAAACAATTTTAAAACTGTGTAGGTTAACAAGTTCTTTCTGTGGTCGTACATGTCTGAGAAGTTAATACTGATATGCGATTTTGCTATAAGAGCTGTATGCCAATTTTCATCATTCCAGCTCAAACAGTGTGACTGCTATTATGTTTAGGTATACACACACACACACACACACACACCCACACACACACCACACACACGCCACACACGCCACACACACGCCACACACGCCACACACACGCCACACACACCACACACACACCACACACACACCACACACACACCACACACACCACACACACACCACACACACAACACACACACACACACACCACACACACACACACACACACACACACACACACACACACACACACACACACACACACACACACACACACACACACACACACACACACACACACACACACACACACACACACACACACACACACACACACACACACACACACACACACACACACACACACACACACACACACACACACACACCACACACACCACACACACACCACACACACACCACACACGCACACGTGGCATGCCAAAATGATCAAAACGAATTCAAGGACGCTCAAAATGTGAAGATCTGTCAAAATCTCTAGCTCAAATTTTTTGTGATCGCAATACTTGCCCTTTATTATACTGTGTATAGTAAAAAGTATAATTTTGTATTTTGAAATTTATAACTTGTTAATGATTTAGATGACTGCAGTTATTAAGATAGCTATATCAGTAGATAACAAGAATCATAAACAGTGGATATGTTAAACTGTTTTTAAGATAATTTGTTATTATCAAACAAGCTTCTTATTTCGATTGTAATTAAATCTACAGTATAAAGATAAGACAAGTGTTTACCCTACCAATCATCCTACTTATAGTATAATCATTTTGTAGATTACAATGAACAAAATGTTAACCCATAAAGGATAGAATTATTTGATAAGAAAAAAAAAGGTAATTTAGGCCGAAGGAAACAGTTTTGTGTTTTCTGGGCTAAAACTTGGTTAAATAAATTGATTTTAATCAATTTTAAAAATATTCTGTTGCCAGCCCTTTTCAGGAGCTATTTTGGAATTTACAACAAAAAGTAAAAGTCTGTTCAAAAATATTTTTGTTATCAAATAACAGGTACAAAGATCGATTACAAATTTGTGTCCCCTGCACATCTAAGTTCCTTGTTTTCTAAAACCCTTACCAAATAGTGACCTATGTCATAACTAATACTGCCACAACATGGTCTCTCAGCTTGAATATTTTTCTTCTCTATTTGAGAATATCCTTTTATGTGACCAAGGGAAACGCCCCATCGAAAGTTGAAGCCACAAAAGCATTGTCCTTTTCTTAGAAAAAGAAAGGACTTAGGATAGCAAGTTCTACGCAGGCAATTTCTAGGAACATTTAAAATGATTGGATTGCATAACCCGAATTAAAGTTTGAGGGAAAATTGAAGTGTAAATAATTAAATAGAGTACTTAATTGTTAAATTTAAAGTAATGCCTATGTGTTTGTATAATAAATGTACTAATTCTACAAAACATCGAGTTTAAAATTCATACCATTTCCAAAACCAAATATAAACAAGTATTTAACCCAAAAATGGTTAAATTTATGTGGCAAAACAAATTATAACATAAATTTAATTTAAAAAAATAGTTATGTTTGTAGCAAACATTTGAAGAGTAGTCTAGGACCAACTACTAAATATCCAGATCCGATACCTTATGGGCAATGGCGGAGTGAACATTTCAGCTACACTTATCACGACATTACAGCAGAAGTTCTAAGGACCGCACACTTTCCTTATGTAAACGAGAGCACCGTCAAATTGTCTGAATTTTTGATACTTGATATTCTGATCAATCTATCTTATGGCTAGTTTTCGATATATACGGCGTTGAAGTTCAACATCCCGAAATGTTTAAAATGCATACCAAAAAGTCCCTTTCAAATACTTTTGAAAGTTTTTGGCTGTTATATGTAGCCAAAATACATACTTAATAATCAAAATAAAAATACTGATAGTTACAGGGCGATTCAAGCTGTCACAGACCTTTTTTCGATAAAGCATGTATTTTTACATTGCAAATATAGTGTAAAATAACATTAAAAAAAAATTTCCATCAAAGTTTCTGAATATTTGATATAGTGTACATCTCGATGTCCTCGTTCAAAATTCCTAATGGTAAAATTATATCCTATGGCTACTTTTTGAGATATTAAACATTTACTCTATAAAATACCAATTTTTACAGTAACAAAAAATAACTACAAAAAAGGGAAATGTTATAAATTATTTATTTGCACATACTGCGTTAGATTATGGTACTATTTATTGTTTAAAGGTAGAATAAAGTCATACTTACAGGCTGATCCCACTTGTAAGATGACTAAATCCACAAATCTAAAACAGATGCTAAATAATAGAAACTAGGTACATATTACCTACTTATTTTATAATAAAAAAATCTTACGCTTCAATATGGGTTATTAATTGGGGGTTACATATAATCCAGGGCCATTCAATACTCCATTACAAAGAAGGTTTAAAGTTTGAAGATAAATTCAAAAATCAAATTATGCACTCATATTTACCTATATGGTAGATGCAGAAAGGACTGTTCACTTGATCGGATTACAGGTAAGTCGAAACTGTTACATATTTGAGTTTTTTTTTATTGTACGTATAATTTAGATGTAGGTAAGGTAGAGCCTTAGGCGCATTTTTAAGTGGTAACTGCTGTAGGACTATTCCACTGATATTATTGTAGAATGATCACATGTTTGTGGTAATTTTTGAAAACCGTAGATACTTTATGAGGACACATTTGATAATAATAAGCATAGATTAAACAATGAAGACGAAGTCCAAATAAACCTAAATATCGAGATGAATTTCTTCAGATGATGAGGTACATAAATATTAGAAAATCAAAAAATATTTGTTCTGCTCTCTGTTGATATTTTTCTTACATTATATCTTGCTCCTTACGAAGTCTGGGACAATTTTGTTTATTTTCAATCTATCTGAGGTCCTCTACAATTGCATGATAACAATTGAAACAAGATTCTGTCGTGATTCTCTATAAATTGCCATGTTAAAAAAATTTTCTTTATTTAAACCCATCGTAAGTCGATCTTAAAATTTTCAATCATGAACATAACATTTTATCAATAAAATACTTATCTTTTTGGGTTTTTTTAATGGTGTATTTTAAATTATACAATCTGAACGTTTCGATAACACTTACAGTTATCTTCGTCAGTAGTAATATCTGTTAAAAATTGTTAAAGATGTAAACAATTTTGTCAAAGTTCAAAAATTAAAACATAAACATCAGCCTGCTATTAATATAACAGTTTGAGAAACATATAAAACCAACTATAAAATTGAATTTTAGTAAAGAATAACTAGGTTATTAATAATTAAATATTGTTAAACTGCCTCAAAGATGACAAATCAGAACACTCTATGGCGAAAACTAACAATGAAAATTGTCAGCCAAAAAACACATTTAACAAAATTTTAATCAAGTTACGATGTAAGTGTAAAGTTGTGAAAAACTATATTTCGAAAAGGATAGAAGCATTCACAAATTTAAACATCACATCAAATAAAATAATCCAGTTAAATCTAACAAACAATAAGTGCAAGTGTTATTAACAATGAAAAGCATAATGCAGAACGTTTTTTGTATTTTTAAATTTTAATCTTAATTTCAACTGCTTATGTTAAAAGCTTTTGCCGTAGAAAGTGTTCTGATTTGTAATCTTTGAGGCAGTTTAACAATATTTAATTTTTAATGACCTAGTTATTCTTTACTAAAATTTAATTTTATAGTTTGCTTTATACGTTTCTCAAGCTGTTATGTTAATAGCAGGCTGATGTTTATGTTTTAATTTTTCAACTTTGACAAAATTGTTTACATCTTTAACAATTTTTAACAGATATTACTACTGACGAAGATAACGGTAAGTGTTATAGAAACGTTTAGATTGTATAATTTAAAATACACCATTAAAAAAAAAAAAAGATAAGTATTTTATTATGTGTGATAATGGTGAAAGTTTACATTTTCATATAACATTTTATCATCTGATTTTTGAATTTATCTTCAAATTTTAAACCTTTTTTGTAATGGAGTACTGAATGGCGCTGTATTACATGTAAAACCCAATTAATAACCCGTATTTAAGTGTATGATTTTTTTTATAAAATAAGTAGGTAGTACATACCTGGTTTCTATTATTGAGCATCTGTTTTGGATTTGTGGGTTTAGTCATCTTACATGTGGGATCACCCTGTAAGTATGACTCTTTTAGTCTACTTTTAAACAATAAAATAGTACCATAATCTAACGCAATATGTGAAAATAAATAATTTATAACATTTCCCTTATTTTGTAGTTATTTTTTGTTACTATAAAAATTGGTATTTTATTGACTAAACGTTTAATATTTCGAAAAGTAGCCATAGCATATAGTTTTACCACTGGAAATTTTGAACGAGGACGTGGAGATGTACACTATATCAAATATTCAGAAACTTTGACGGAAATTCTTTTTAATGGTATTTTAGGTTATATTTGCAATGTAAAAATACATGCTTTATCTAAAAAAGATCTGTGACAGCTTGAATTGCCCTATAACTATCAATATTTTTATTTTGATCATTAAGTATGTATTTTGTCTATATATATCAGCCAAAAATTTTGAAAAATATGTAAGAGACTTTTTGGTATGCATTTTAAAAATTTCGGAATATTGAACTTCAACGCCCTATATATCGAAAACTAGCCATAAGATAGAATTGGGTTCACATATTAAAAATTCTGACAATTTGACGGTGCTCTCATTTGCATAAGAAAAGTGTGTGGTCCTTTGTGAAAAAATGAATGATAACTTTATATCATTAGATTTTGAAAGTGTCTGTGATGTGAAAACTCAGTGTGGTCATTGTAAATCAATTTACACAAGTAGCCGAATGTGATTTTCCTAGCGTTAGAAAAAATATTTTTAATGTTAAACCCTGCCGCAGTACAGAATCTACATTAAATTATGCATTCTTAAGCCAAACATAGGAAAAGTTTAAATACTTTACGGGTATTAGCAAAGAACACTTTTTAGTTTTTTTATGACATGCTACATCCATCTGTAATGCAATCACTTAAATACCAATTTAAGCAAAGGACTCTCAAAAAACTGAAATTTAGTTAGATTAGTGATAAGGACAAATTATGTATTACATAAGTTCGTTTACGTCATGGATATACTTTCAAAGAACTTATTTGTTTATGTAGAATATCGAAAAGTTGGATTGCTGCAATTTTTTTGTCATGGATTCAGTTTGGAGATTTGACGTTAGTACTAGATAGCACCGAATTGAAAATACAAATGTCTCGCAATTATCAACATCAGGGCAATACTCAATCTCAATATAAACATGCAAATACAGTGAAATTTTTAATAGGAATTAATGTTCTAGGCGTCATTATGGTTGATAGAGGCTTCAATATCCAAGATATTACCGATAAAAAAAATATTAAATTGATCATTCGACTATTCCTGACGGGTAGGAGTAAATTAACTCCGGAAGAAGAAATTGTCACAAAAAATATTGCAAAAGCATGAATTCATATAGAACGTGAAATTGAGCACATATAAAAAGTTCGAGCGCTGACTATTACTATACCAATCATACACCTACCAAATTTGATTGCTATGTTTTATGTAGCTTCATTTTTAGTTCATTTTCAAGAAAAATTGGTAAATATTTAAAATAAAATACACTCGAACCCTCAATAGTCGCTTTATTCTCATCAAGTTATAAACAAAATCTTCTGATGGAAATTGTCAAATCATACTGACCAAAATATTCAATAGCCGCTATGACAAATTCAAAGAAATATAATAGGATATGCTGGCTAACAATTTCAATCTTCTAAGATAAGGGGTTGTAATTATCTAACAGTTTTCATTGTAAACATTTTGATGACAGCAATTATAGTAAAAGGATGATAATGTTCAGATATTATTTACTACACAATCTCCATAATCATTGAAATTTATACGTAAAATAAGTGGATTCACAGGTGTCCAAATTACCAAATCACATTCTGTTATTTAACATGTACAATATTATTTGGTAAGTATACTTATGAGTTTTTTTTTAAAAGTATTTTACCATTAACAATTTCTTAACAAAAACTATTTAATTGTGTTGTAGAAAGATCAAGCTTAAAATATGGTCATATTTTTCCAAAATCAGAAGACACTTGTATTCCACCAATCTTATGTTTGACCCATTTTTTACTACAATATTATCTGGACTATCAGCTAAAAAGGGATGTTTCTTATTTACTACAAGTCCAACATTTTTTTTAATTTCTCCTTCTTGCAGTGTACTTTCATAAAAACTTCTGGCATTTGCTTCATTAATTCTTCCATAAAGCATGACAGGAGTTACAACATTATTTTCATTCCAAAGATGACTTCGGAGGGAGTTACCTTTAGCAGTTATAGAAGTGAAAGAACAAACCTGTTTGCTAACAGAACCTGTTAAAAAAAATCATCTGTAATACTTCCACCTAGCATTGTTCTGCCCTTCACAAATTTCAAAAACGTCCGCATATCCTTGACAGTAGTCATTTATATTGTTTTTATATTGTTGAACAAGTTGCTTTAATAAAACTTTATCATCTGCAGAACAACAAAATCCTTCATATTTTACTGTAAAAACTTCTTCATGCATACTAACTTTTGTGCAGTTCTAAACCTATAACAAAATTGTTAATCGTTTTATTTCGGATTTCTGGGCGTGGATCTAAGTTGGTGTGTCTAATAGGATTGTACTGAGTAGTGTGATATTCATAAACAGCTTGTACATGATAATGTTTCAACATTATTTGTTGCATAATTCCAAATGAACAACAATAATGCAGTTACGTGGCTACATTTCCCTAGTGCTGATTGTACACATTCGCATTTCCCTTTTACCACTGCACCAGATGTAAATTTGTAAATTTACTCCAACACTGTATAGTTTATTTTTAAAAGATGCTTTACACTTGCACTTGATAAAGTAGTTTGTATCTGTTCTACAATCCACAATGTCTCTTAAACTATCGCTCTGAAGAAATTGGTCAGTTTTCCGAAACGGTTTCTCCGTGGTTCCAGTTTCTTGATTAAGCAACTCATACTCATCACTATGATATGCATGGTTTAATATTATATAGGAATATATGTGCCCTTTATTAATAAATTAAGGTATATCTGCAGACGGAAGTGCTTTATAGGCCGTTATTACAGAATCCAGATTTTCCTCATTCCTAGCACCACTTGTTGAAGGTTCATTAGCATCGACACATTTCTTATCATACCATTTACGGCTTTCCAGTCCAACAACAATTTCATTTTCACTACCATTGGTAATGCAATTTTGTATTAAAAGCAGATTTGTATTATTCTAGATACAGTAATCACAGTCTTGACCTTTCAATTAAGTCTCCTTTACGACCAGTTTGTTGTAAACCTCTGCATTCCAACCATCTTTTTAATTCTCGTACAGTGTGATCCTCAATTAAGTAACTTTTTAATATAGCACCTGGTACCTTAATAAAGTTCATTTTTAACCTTTAAAGATAAATACTAGTTATTGTATCTCAAATAACCACTAATAAATTAACAACCTATTGATACATATACAAATTAAAAAAGCAAACTGCCAATCCGAACCACAAAAATATGAAATTATGTAATGTCATTGATTATACACACAACAGATAAGCAAAGCCTAACAAAAAATTATTAACATTTGGGCGCCCACGGAAAATAGGTGTCAGTATTCCAGGGCCCACTCTTAATAGATGGCGTTATAAAAATAAGTTAATTTTAGATTTAGGTTCTTTCTAACCTTGAATTTCTGTTCATGTCACCCTAACCTTACAAATGATATTATTATTTACATTCATTAGCAGCATAATAAACTCTAATGTGGAATTAGTGGTGGAGGTTTTCATCCCCACACAGACATACTAATTTCCCGAAAAACGTTTACATAGTATCATTGATCATATAGTGGTAGTATCTATTTATATGTAGAAATGTTGAGTTATGTATAAAAGTCCCCTGATCACTCTTATATAAAATTAAAGAGTACGTTATGGAGGACTTCAGTTACCCCAACTTTTTCGAATAGAACACTTTTGACAATATTCGATAATGTGTATAGTGAAAGCTACAATAAGGTGTGTTATCAAAAAACGTCGGCACTAGAGTATGTAATATAATGACTTATAAAGTTTTTGTAACGGACTGAACTTCATATGCTTTGAAGTTGCATTAATGAGATTACCCAAGTTAGTGTCTCTGATTATTAACCAATCATTGCACTTGTTGAAACGAGGTTTTATTAAATAAATTTTTAGTCATTTTGTTGAGGGACTGCGAAGCGGAACAAACTTTCGTTTTTAAAGTTTGTATTTATACATTCGAAATGTGCACTCTACCAAGTGAGCTGGCACAAGCCTCCAATCCCCTCAATAAATCTAACTTATTTACTCTTAACGATAAATATTAAACTTACAATATTTGATAGTAGTCTCGTGTACAATAATTCAAGCAATTAGGTAAGTGACTACATTCTTATGTATGTTCAAATCCCTTACTAGTTATATTTATTGCTTTAACAATGCTTATTTATTACTGTATAAATGATCTAACTTTAATAAGATTTTACAAAAAATACATTTCATATGAAGTTTAAAAAAAGCAAGATGCCCTGTAGTATACAATATAGTATAAAAATTTACAAAATAAAATTAACCACCGAAATAACTCAAGTAACTCATAATTTGTGTTCTTCACAGTTGGAGTGCATCCAGTTATAAATTGTACTATCTTTTAAAAGCACATTGAGCAGACGTTTTTTAATATTATTTTTGTAATACACGTTTTCAATATGTGCCA
The DNA here is from genome assembly GCA_036346205.1 of Vesta saturnalis. Classification (NCBI taxonomy): domain Eukaryota; kingdom Metazoa; phylum Arthropoda; class Insecta; order Coleoptera; family Lampyridae; genus Vesta; species Vesta saturnalis. Next base: position 2,600,732 of record JARFJB010000994.1, on the reverse strand, counting down.
CAAAAATATCTAAAATTCTATTGATAATATATACTAAATCACTTGTGGGAAAAAGTAAACCTCCAATGTCTTTAATATTATCATAAGTTTTATAAAATATAAATATGTAATTCACTATGATCGTTTAATTTTCTGTTATTTTTCACTAAGCTTGGAGCACATATAATACATGATTTAAATTTAATTAGGCACTTTTTTGCAATATAACCAGCTAGGTAAGTTATGGCACATTTTTGTAATGTTGCTTGTGGTGCGACATATGATTCTACAGCATCATGCTCTTCTTCATCATCTTCACCAGACCCTAATGTAATAACATCATCTGTTGTAGTTTCAATCTCATTAACATTTTCCACACTTTGTTTTGCAAATTGAGTATCACTCAGATTTAGTGTTACATCGATATCTAGTTCACAGTTAGAACTGACAGCAGGTTTCATTAATGAGTTTATTACCTGATTTTTAAAAGGCATTCTTAAGGATTTTGCGGCCGGGTTTCTATTATAACCTCCCCTTTCCCTATAAATACTGAATAAATTTTCCAGGACATCTTGGTTAATACGATTAGTTAAAATAAATTTAACGTCACTATTTTGAAGCTCTTTATGCAAGAGATCTGAAACTCCTGAAATTATTAGGAATAAACCTGAGAAACATGGAGATTGGCTTAATTTTTTGCTTTTGTGATCTACTTTTTTAATTTTTTCTAATACTTGTAAACTTTTTTGCAAAGTTTCATAAGGTTTATTATCTGTGGCAAGTCTATGTGAATAAGGGTTTGAAGAAAATCTCATTTTAATATTAAGACAATCAAACAAATTATTAATAAATTAAAGAAACTGTCCTGTATCAAGCGCAGTTTCTGATTTTAATTCATTAGTTGCAACAGCAGTTGTTATTGCAGAGGCCTTTGTATGACTGAACACTTTCATCGCCATTTTGACACTCATGTCTCAAATAATGGTAAGTATAAACAAATACGCTAAATTTACAGTATTTGGTATAAACTTTAAACGTCTATGACATAAGACATGATGGTTTGCGACAAGGATTAGGTGAAATAATTCGTTATAGCAGAGACATCTATTAAACGTAATTAAACTATTTAAATATCCCATAAGGATTGACAATCTGTTGTGTGTATAATCAATGGTAATGTATATAACGTTTATAAGTTTGTGACAAATAAACAACTTTATCAATTATAGGTTATAGTAGCGAAATAAAACACTATAGGCAGTTTCTACAAGCTAAACGTCAAAAATTCCTTAAAATTACCCTAAGCGGGAGGAACTTGCCATTCTCCTATTCCTTTCTAATAAAAGGGCAATGCTATTACCACACTGTTGTCTACTCAATGTACAAAAAATTATCCAATTATTATCTATATCCAAAAGTGTATTCTCCACGTTTTCTTTTCTTTATTTCTTTTTTATTTACAATTGGGCAACTGTTTGGGAGTATTACAATTTCCTTTTTTGTTCCGGTATTTCTTCTAATAACGTCACCAATGGTGCCACAGATGAATCAAATACTGATTGATGGTTAGCATTTGATTTTAGGTCAATACCTTGATAAGGCAAAAAAATACTAGGTAACCACTTTTTGTGTTCAAGCACCAAATGTTGTATCTGAAACGAATCTGTTTTCTCCATATTAATTGCTTGCAGGAGTGTCGTCCGAAATACTGCACGCTCGATTCATCATAATTCAAATCTCGCTGTGGTACATAGTATTTAAACATTTTTCCTAAAGTTTTTCAATTAGAAGTCTTAGTTTAAAATATTTGTCTGGTGGATCAATAGTATTGTTATCTGCACAGTAAAGATAGTGCCAAATTGTTATGAAACGATCTCTTCACATAGCATCTGCAACTAAACGATTTTCCGTATCGCCATCTGTGTCCCAGTAATACTTCATATCATATGTTGAAAAATTGGGAGTTCCAAAAAACACCTCATTTCTGTTGAAATGATTTCCAGGATTTGGACAGTGTTTCCATTGGACATATTTGGTTGACTCTGAAACCAAGTATGAATTTAAATCATCATCGAAGAATAGCTCAAAGAATAGCTTAAAAAGGTTCTAAAGATGTCATCAATCTGAGATCACCATCACAATACCTTATTTTAATATAGTTACTTTTTTTCGATTCCTGTTTTTCGTGGGATTCTATTTTTTTCTTTGAACATGTGGTTTGAACTTCATTTTCTTCTTCAACTATGCTTTGTCAACTTTCGATAATCTGTATTTGGGTTCTTGCATTTAACCTGAGTTTTTAAAAGATTACTAGCAAATCGTCCGCCATCCTCATCCCTGAAATCTTCGTCAGTTAGTTTCTGAGGATCTGTGGGCTCTATATAAATATTTTCTATTCGAAATAGGCCATCTACAGCACCTCTTCTAAAGTTAAACCGTCACTGTAAAATAATAAAAAATATACCCATATTGACAACATGAGGTACTGGCGTTGTCATTATGACAATGCAACAACAAGGTTAGAAACACAATAAATCAAAAAAAACTTATCATATGTTTTAAAAATAACAATACAACAAAAATTTTAACTTTTCTGAATAAAACCTGTGTACTGTAACAGACACAATTGTAGTTTTTAAGTGTTTATCTCACTTACACAAACTCGATGTCCATGACTTCTTCTTAAAGTATTTTACACTAAATCCTAGTAAATATCGGGTTTCATACTAACAAGTCAAGACCTTGAAACTGCATGAATTGGCTGACCGGTTTATACAGACTAAAATCTTATTGGCTGTGTACAACCTTGTTGCCAAATGGCAACACCAGTCCTTTATGGGTTAACGTTTAAGATCAATCCGTAAACTTCACTTCACACTATGTTGCTACCTGTAGTTTATGCAACATCACTTGTTAATTGTCTATAAAGCGAGAATGTGTATGATAGCTTATGAAATATAAATTATCTGTTTGTGATCTTCCAATTTAGCAGGCCATGTTAAAAACTTATCAAATTTGATCATCCTTAATAATACTTATCATTCTCTCTTTATATTGTTTCTTTGTATTTCATCAAAGAAATAACTCAAACGAATTGTCACAACAGAAAGGTTGTGTTACTTTCAATACCATATGATAGAAAAGAAACTGGTCTCTCATACAATATGTTAATTTTTTTAAAGATTGTGTTGCATTATTACATACTTTACTAAATTATAATGACCTTAATTTTAAAGTTATAGCCTAAAGTTGTATTTTTTTCATTTGGGTTATAATAGAGGACAGCATTTTCAAAAATATACAGGGTGTTTCCAGTAAGTTGGCCTATTAGAGTTATCGAAAACTACAATGAATTTTGAATTGAGAATTTATATACAGTAAAGCTCCGCCAATCCGGACCAATTGTAACTGGTATTTAAAATACTAGTTTTGTGTATTTAACCTCTTTGCTACCGTGATGGTTGCATCATGGTAAGTATGAAATAAAATACTTGGTGCATACGTCAGCATCATACTATTTTTAGCCTGTAACTATGGTGCAAACGGTTGTATCAAATGTTATGGACTTGTTGCTTATTAGTATTTGCAAAAAACAAGTAGTGGGAAATCTGAGCCCCCACTCATTGTCGTTCTGTTTACGTCTTTGCATTAGTTTAATGCCGTTTTTACTCTGCATTGCATGTATCTTATTTTATATAAATTAATAAATACTAGACCGTGATAATAGCAAATGCCGTTGTTTATTTCTGTTTATTGTTTCGTACACAAAGAAAGTAAGTACGTTTTTACAATACATGGAATCTGTTGATTTTTGGAAGCAGCAATGAAAGTGACATGAATGTAGATTTTGAGGCAAGTTCTGATGAAGTGGATTCCGACACTGATGATGAATTTTCTGAAACAGAGTATGATGAAAATGTTGAACCATTGCAATTTGGTAATTGGACAGTAATTACCAACCTGTTTGAAGACAAAGAAAGTCGAAAATATTTTCTAAAGCTTTCCTACACGATATTCATCCCGCTGTAAACATAAGTGAGAAAAAGACTGCATAAGAATGTTTCGAACCATTTGTTTCTAGGTTTCTTTCAAACCTTAAATTTCTTCAATTTTCAAAACTAAGGATTGCTGATACAACTAAACCACATTAAGAATAGCGATGTTTTTATCCCACTTACGAGAAAGCACTACAATACTTTTTGATATTGGGCAAACTTTTGCTTTAAACGAGTGTCTTGTGCTGTATAAAGGACGATTGCATTTCAAGCAATTTATAAAGACAAAGCGAGCATGGTTTGGTCTCAAGCTGTTTTGCGTATGTCCGGCTGATTCAAAGTTACGAGGTTATACGTATAATTTTTCTCTGTACATTGGAAAAGTTATATATGACGAGTTACATCTACCCGGCTGTAAAAACTTGTCCATGTCAGATCGAGTTATTGTGAAACTTGTGGAAAATTTGCTTCAGGAAGGCCGTGAAGTCATTTAAGATAATTGGTATTTGTCTGTACAATTAGTTAAGTATCTCCTTACACAAAAGATTTATGTCACCGGAACCGCCAGACTCAACAGAGAATTTCGAAAGAACTAAGTCAATTTCCTCTACAACAATACCAATCGTGTGTTATCGATAAAAATGATGTGCTCACTGTTCGCTTCAAAAACAAGCACGAAATTTGCCTTCTGATTACAAAACTTACAGCAGGGTTCAACGATACATCTAGATACAAAATTACCAAAAAAAAAGTGGTTTCTTATAAGAAACCAGCACACATCGTTTGCTAGAATGAAAATATGGGGCTGTTTTCAGTTCTATCTGTAATATTAGTTATAAATGGAAGAAAAGCAGTACCGACATTAAGCACTGGTTTTTCTTTAGCAGGTGTAATATCGTTAAGGGAATATCCATTGACTTGTAAGGATTTTGTTAAATATTTATGTTCATCTTTCAAAAATTCAGGGTCACAAATTCGTTTTGCTCGATCCACTAAAGATTTAATTACATCAATTTTTTGACGTGGACGGTGGTTTGATAATTTATGAAGGTGTCTATCAGTACTTAAGACCTTCCTAAATATCATCTACGAAAGATTATACAAAAAATGCGAAGAGCATCTAACATACACACAATTTGGGTTTCGCGATGATTAGGGTAAATGGGAGGCACTTTTTGCTGTCCAGGTCCTGTTCTAGAGGTGCAGAGACGTCAACTGCGATATATATGTATGCTTTGTGGACTATAGAGGGCGTTCGATAGAGTTAAACATGACGAGATTATATCACTCTTTGAAGAGATTGCCAAAATATTTACTATAACCAAACTGCTAACATAAGACTGGACAACCAGTTCACAGAAGCAATTTCAATTGAGCGTGGAGTGCGGTAAGGATGTATACTGTCCCCCATGCTGTTTAATGTTTACTCCGAATGTATCTTCAAATAAGCCTTGGAAGAATATGATGAAGGCATACTAATTAAGGGCAAACGTTTCAACATCAGATGCGCAGACGACGCAGTGGTATTCGCAGACAGTCTGGAAGTCTTACAAACACGTATAACTGAAATCAGCCAGTATTATGAATTAGATCTAAACACAAAGAAGACAAAATATATGATTATCACAGCAAACGCCCAATCCTAAATACTAAACTGAAAGAGTACGTTGGCACTAATGTAAACAGTCAATGGCATCACTCATTGAAAATAAAACAACGTATAGCAAAAGCCAGAGCAGAATTTGTGAAAATGGGCACCGTCTTCAGTAGCCGTGACCTGCCGCTCAAAAACCAAGATCTTTGTACTACAGTGCTATACTTTTCCATTTCTGCTATACGGAGCAGAAACTTGGACGCTCTCGGAAGCGACATGAAAAAACTTGAAGCGTTCGAAATGTAGTACTATAGACGCATCTTAAGAATCTCCTGGGTTGACACAAATAATGAAGTCCTACGTAGAATGGGAAAGGAATTCGAAGTTATCTCAGAGTACCTAGGTCATATTATGAAAAACGAACAACGATATGACCTCCTCCAATTAATACTGCAAGGGAAAGTGTACAGCGAGAGGGGCCAGGTCGACGGCGAATCTCTTGGCTTCAAAACTTAACAAAATGGTTCAATATCACCACGACCGGACTGTTCCACACAGCCGCCAACAAAATAAAAATAGCCATGCTAGTCACCAACATTCGGAACGAATAGGCACCGCAAGCAGAAGATCTATCAGTGTGTGTCAGCTTTCTGTAAACCTTAAAACAAAAAACTATGTACAGGTCCGTAATAGGAATTTTCTTGATTAAGGCCGAAAAAAGACTAAAACGCAATTAAACCATAATGTGTTATACATTATTTGGATTTGGAATAAAAAGGACTAATATCAGAATACCAGGGTCGTATTTCAAAACCCGCAACTGGTAATGTCACTTTAAAGGGCATTAAAAGTTGCTGTAGTTTTTGTCTAGATCAAATATTAACGCCAGAAAGAAATAATTTGTAAAATCCAAAAATTCAATGTTTTCAAAATAACCTAAGAACCGTAAATTTTTTCGGGGATTTCTAAGCGTCATTTTCTTAGAGCTATGATTGCGCAACTTTTCTCCAATTTATCCAAATCTGTATCTCTTACCATTTCTAAATTCTCCATAGTGACCCTCATTATCTTGGCCACAGAGTATATTTTATTATGTCAAAGGATGTGTGTTTTAATTTTCTTTAAACCAGTATAAGTATTCCCTATCTTTACAACCTATATTTTTTGACTTATTTTGATTTTTCTATGGAAATTGCCCTAATTCTATAATATTACTTAGACAGTAGTTGAAATGAAATTATATTATAATTTATTATATTCATTTATTTAATTACTCCAAGGTATCCATTACAAGTATTTTATTATAAATACATGTTTAAAAGGCAGACTATTTTTGTAATGTTGGATATTTTAAATTTATTATTGCAATTTTTTATACACAGGTACTATTAAACCAACAAAAAATTTGACTTATAAAAAGAAATAACAAGCACAGTACTACTAAAGTAAAACGAAACAATTTTCAAGTATTGTCTATAGCTGCAAACAAACCAGTCATAACGCCAATAAGACTCTTCCGGATTGATTTCTAAAAAGTCTACCAGAGTTAGATCTGGAGAACTAGTTGTCCATTTCCATGAACTGTGACGTCCCATCCATCTATCCTTGAGCAGAATTTCTGCTACATCTAAAGAGTTATATGTGGTTCCAAGTTTTGTCGAAAACAACAGCTTCAGAGAGATTGCAGTAGAAAGTTATCTAGAAATTCAGTATCCGTAGTAAATATTGTAACTTAATTGATCGAACAAATCTCACTCCTGCTGACACACTCGTGGATTCATTCTCAAAGCATAATTGCCATTTGTGACCAATTTGAAAAATAATCGACATTATTTGGACTACTCATGGTATTTTATATGATGATTCCTTTCTCCTGTACGAAAAGGGTTTTTAAAGGTACAGGTGTGAAAATTAAATCTATTATGTAAATTATTATTATCATAAATATGTATATTTTCTTAAAAAGTTATAATTTTGGATACATTATAAAATGTTCTGGTTTTAAGCTTGACTTTATTGTTTATTTGAATTTATGTATTTTAATTCTTCCACAAAATTCTTTTGACATACAACATACCTATGCATGCAACAGCACTGTAAATTGATGCATGTGGTTGCACTTTCAAGTATGTTAAAATGTAATTTTATGATCACGATCTCCAATACATCGATCAGGGCTTGTATCTCGATAGCGCAGTTGGTTAGCGCGGTACTCTGGCAAAGTACAGGTCGTAGGTTCAAATCCTACTTGAGGTCAACTTTTTATTTATGTATTTAATCAAATTAATAATAATTTTTAATTAGATGTTTATGTTTGAACTTATTCGTTCATAACAAAACTTACAATGATTTAAGATTTAGTTGATTGAATTCTCTATACATTCTGTTTGCTATTTTATTACATCCTTCATGTAAATAAAATTAATTTAAAATAACAACATTAAAATAAATATTCTGCATCTTAAATATGTATTTAAAGTAAAGTAAAACAAGCACACCTAATAGGAATGGAGGGCCTATACAATCATTATCATTAATTCACTAACAATAGTTTACTAAACTTAAAAATACACAATGCAAGTTAGTGAATGGGTACATTTATATCTACAACATAGTTACTATTACTAAGAAAATACTTATATTTTAACTTATTATAAGTTTTGTTATTTTATTATTTAAAATTTACATTGATTGGTGCTTGAATCTCGATAGCGCAGTTGGTTAGCGTGGTACTCTAGCAAAGTACAGGTCATAGGTTCAAATCCTACTCGAGGTAAACTTTATGTATTTAATAAAATTAATAATAATTTTTAATTATATTTTAAGTAGTCATTAATTCATTACACAGTTTAATACAGCTTGTAAACGCGCCAATACATGTGTCAAAACGGAAGAGATTGGTTACAATCACTACCTAATTTTAAATACTACAAGTCTAGGTAGGTACCAATTTAAAGAAAACTATTTAATGAAAATCATAATTTTACAAATATTTAAGATCTAATTAATGCTAATATTAACTTCTACAAAACAGAGAAAAGCAAAGATAGTGAGTAATGTAATATGCAAAGTCAAAAAATTACAATGCTCAACAAACACATTCGGAAGTAATGTAAGAAAGTGGAGATTAGTGTTGTTCATTTCTGTCAATAACCTCTCTTGAGGTAGGAAAAGATGCCAATACAAATGTTTATTCATATATTTCAGTCATTTCTTGTAACTGTATAATCAAAATGAAAATTATTTAACCTAATTGCTGATTTTCCTTATTGTCATCATTATTATTTTAAGTTGATTTTAATGCAAAGGTTTTCCTAATAATAAACCTACAACAGAAATCATAACACAATCACTACAGTGGCGCTTCTAAGCGGAAAAATAAAAATGAACAGGAGGCATTGCACAAAAATGTAATAGCGAAAATGCTAAAGAATACCACATTCGCCGGCTGTTCATGGTGGGCCCCTAAACGTTTCCGAAATGTCTGGTTCATAAGAATCTGCATCAACCGGATACGAGTCTTCAGGTGTACTCGGAAGTGATACCTATTATGGATCCTCCATCGACGTCTGTGGAAGTTATCAAGTAGAAATCTAGAAGTATTGTTATTATTTAGCAAGTCTAATCTAATATTGTGGAAAAGCCTCTTCAATAAAGTTCAAGAATTTAAATTTGAAGTAGGAGATGATATCATACACAACAGTAATATGGCTTTTATTGGCACCAATATCCAAAGCACTTGCAATTTTATTAAATCTTCAACATCTACACCACCATCTCATGTCTATTACATCTCAAAAGATTACATCCTGGTATAGCTACTACTTCATTAGATACGTTAGATCATATTTCAGATACCACTAATGTCGTGAGCTACAACGTTAATGCAATCCAAAAACTCATCAAATTGTGTACGCAGGGATCTGATATTTAACATGTTAAGTACGGCTATATATTTTTAAAAGTATGCTTCGTGGATATCTCGAAAATAGACAAATTTAAAAAGTACACAGTTACATATGTTGGTTAAATAACTTTCTATAATTAATTATTAAATGGCATAAATTAAAGTAACTTTGACTGGCGCAATGTAAAAAAATACTTTTTCACTGGCCCACACTTTTTTGTGTTATTTGTGCTAAATATGAATTGTGTGATTATATATTGCCCCTCTCCAAGTTGAATTTGATCAACAACATGTATCAGTCACTGAGGAAACTAAGGTGGGTACACGTGACCACAAGGCATCAGTTTTGGGTATACAGCCATGTGACATAAACTTGGTACCTCACATCACATTGCGACTAAAATGCTTGCGCCGACGCATACAGAGAGGGGGCACCGCCATTCAGTGTATTGCAAGTGTCATTAAATAGTAAACGAGCTCACAAAGGTTATTCAAAACACTTGGTGGTTGATTAGTGCAGGTATGTCTTTCGAAGAGGAACAGCGTTAATTGCAAGCGTTATGGCAAAATCTCTTAAGTGAATCACCTGACGAATACTCTCTAAGCTGTGGTGAATCTTCAGATGACTGTCATTCGGCGTTGGATTAAGTGGCCTGAAACGACGTCGTGAATATGCTAATAATACTTCTGGTGTAAAACGTAATCGGATTATCAATGTTCCTGATGTCGCTATTATAACGCCTGACACCAGTAATACTGCTCATAGGTCCAGCGATCCAGAGAGGGACGCCATCGAAGAGGTTATCACAGTCTTCATTGTAAATATCGAAAGTGAGGGAGTCAACATACCTAACGTTGACAATACGAATCTAATTTGGCAAGATGTAACTGGGAAAATCTAAAACAGTTCCCCTACACAATTCCTAGTGCTGGTATCAGCCCCCAAATATACGAAAGTCATCACACTAAACGTCCAATAGACTTCTATGAATTGTTTATGAACGAAGATATTCTAAATATGATAGTTTTGGAGACCAATTGATATACCAAACAGTGTAAGGCAAGAGAGACCGCACCCAGGGCTAGAATACATCAGTGGCACGATACGGATGTTCCTGAGATAAAGACATTCATCGGAATGTTGTGGCTGGGGTTGTGCCAACGGCCAACCATTGAATCTTATTGATCAAAAAGTTTGCTGTGCCAAAATGCAGTGAAAAGGTTAGTCATGTAATCGTTTTCAACTAATCTTGAAAATGTGCCACTTCCATGATAATGAAGTCATCCAACGAGAGGCTACAATAAATATCACCACTTTTGGACAAACTCTACGAAATATTCCAAGCTATAGTTACTTCAAAAGAATCCATATGCATCGATGAGACTCTTGTACCAGGGACGACTGAGTTTCAAGCAGTTTATAAAAACAAGCGTCATAAATTCAGAATAAAACTCTATGAACTTTTCTGGAAAAAGTGTATACTTATAACTTTTTAGTATATTGTGGGCAGGATAAGGCTGAACGCCAGTCATCATCTGAAAATATCTTTCTCACCTTTGCGAAAAATTTGTTGAATGATGGACGAACTATTTACACAGGCAACTATTATACAAGCGTCACTTTAGCCCAAAAATTACTAGACAAAAAAACGCATTTGATCGGTACACTCCGATCAAACCGTAAAATGAATCCTAAACAAGTCATTGAAAAGGGGGGCGACAATAACTGCTGAAAGTAATTCAGGAGTTGTGGTTCAGAAGTGGAAGGACAAGAGGGATGTTCTTACTCTCAGTACAAAGCATACCGTTTCGCTCGCGAAAATTACTTACCAAAGAAACTGAGAAACCAGCAGCTGTGGATTACAACAGTAACAAAGCCTACACTGACCTGTCAAATCAGATGAAGGCCTATAATTTCTGTCTCAGAAGAGGAGTAAAGTGGTATCGGAATCTTACTAAACGCCCATGTTGTTCACTAAGGGGTAGCAAATGACAAAATGAGCATCACCAAATTCAAGGAAATGATTGAGATTGAACTTCTAAATTTAGAGACCCCGGTTAATCAACCTGACAATGAATTTGTGCACCATGTCTCGAGGATTGTGGCAGAGAGAAAAGAACCAGGTGCATTGGATGTTATCAAAGGCTCAATGCCCATGCTCAGACAAAAACGTCACGAACCAAGCTTCGATGCCTTCACTGTGCCAAAAATTATTGCATCCCTTGTTTTTTCAATGCCCATTCATGTACTAAATAATGATTGTTTTGGTTTGAGAACTGAAGATGTTTTTCTGATTTTACATTCTAGAATAAGTATCATTTTTCCTTTTGTATCATTCCATAATATGAAAAAATGCTGCATTGTGTTTGTAACAAAATAAGAATTTTCCACATTTTGTTGTTAAACAATATACGTTTTTTCCATTTTGTTTTTTTTTTATTCATAGGCAGATTTACAGCCACGTGTACCCACAAAAGTGTCTCAGAATCACTGGCCAAACAAGGTTTCTGCATTGGTTTATTATCCCCCTATAAGAAACACTCAGTTGAGACTCTTATGTGGGTACACGTGACTGAAAATTATGCGCGAGTCAGAGACTCCAATGTGGGTACACGCGGCCTTTGGTGAGACACCACGTTGGGTACACGTGGCGTCCGAGGTGTTAATTTAATCTCTATAATACATCAAAGATGATATTTTTACGTCAAGTAGATTTTTATGATCTTAAAATCTACAAATCAACATTGCAGAGTTGGTTAGATCTTTTACTCAAGCCATTGTTGACCCATATTTAAAGAAAACAAATACAAAATTGTATGTATTTTTCAGTTTGAGTGTTCATGCTACACTTGCCTTGAATGTTGTATTCAGAGTTATATTATTATTAAAAATAAAGTAAAACTATTGTGATTTTTAAATGAAATGCTGAAATCTATTGCTAACCTATTCTCAGTACAAATTGTTAATGTTATTTTAATAGGATGCAGTTGGCTCTCCGCAAGTTTGCTGTTGATGATACCAGCGTATCTGCTTACATTTATCACCGCCTTCTTGGTCATGAAGTGGAAGAAGTATTATTTCGCTGTCACCTTCCTAAACATTTTTCTGCCCCAAATTTACCAGACCTTAACCGTTCCCAAGTATACGCTGTAAAACATGCGCTGCAAAGACCATTATCCTTAATTCAAGGACCACCAGGCACAGGAAAAACAGTTACATCTGCCACGATTGTTTACCAACTAGTCAAGCAAAATGGTGGGCCTGTCCTCGTCTGCGCACCTAGTAATACTGCGGTAGACCAGTTAACGGAAAAAATTCATCGTACTAACTTAAAAGTTGTACGTTTATGTGCAAAATCACGTGAGGCTATTGATTCTCCTGTGAGTTTTCTAGCGCTCCATAATCAGATTCGTAAATTAGACACAAATACTGAGTTACAAAAGTTACAACAGTTAAAAGATGAAACTGGAGAATTAAGTTCAGTGGATGAAAAACGTTATCGCATGTTAAAGAAATCTGCAGAAAGAGAATTACTTGAAGCCGCTGACGTAATATGTTGCACTTGTGTGGGGGCAGGTGATCCCCGTTTGGTTAGACTTAAATTCCATTCCATCTTAATTGACGAAAGTATGCAAGCAACAGAACCTGAATGTATGGTACCTGTAGTTTTAGGTGTAAAGCAGTTAATATTAGTGGGAGATCACTGCCAATTGGGACCCGTTGTAATGTGTAAGAAAGCTGCTAGAGCAGGACTATCGCAGAGTTTGTTCGAACGTTTAGTAGTACTTGGAATACGACCTTTTCGCCTTGAAGTTCAATATCGCATGCATCCAGAGTTATCAAGATTTCCCTCAAACTTTTTCTATGAGGGTAGTTTACAAAATGGAGTATGTGCAGATGAGCGCAAACTATTAAAAATAGACTTTCCGTGGCCTGTAGCAGACCGTCCTATGTTCTTTTATGTAACTCAGGGTCAAGAAGAAATAGCTGGTTCGGGAACAAGTTATTTAAATCGTACGGAAGCTGCTAATGTGGAAAAAATTGCCACAAAATTTTTAAAATCTGGCATAAAACCTGAACAAATCGGAATTATAACACCTTATGAAGGCCAACGTGCATACTTAGTACAGTACATGCAATACCAAGGCTCGCTTCATGGAAAGCTGTATCAAGAAATTGAAGTTGCAAGTGTCGATGCATTCCAGGGTAGAGAAAAGGACATAATAATTATGTCATGTGTACGTTCTAATGAACATCAAGGTATAGGATTTTTAAATGATCCGCGTCGCTTAAACGTTGCTCTAACCCGCGCTAAATATGGCATTATCATTGCCGGAAATCCAAAAGTTTTATCTAAACAACCTTTATGGAACCATTTATTAAGTTTTTACAAAGAACAAAAAGTACTAGTAGAAGGTCCTCTTACAAATTTAAAGGAATCTTTAATACAATTTGCTAAACCAAAAAAATTGATTAATTCGGAAAACCCGGGTTCACATTTTATGACCACTTCGATGTTTGACGCTCGTGAAGCTATGGTACCTGGATCTGTGTATGATCGCAATAATGTTACAATGAATGGAGGACAGTACAACTATCCAAGAGGTGCAGTCCCTCTTGATATGTTTAGTCGTACGCACGATCCTATTAGTTACATCTCTCCTGAACGTGCTCAAGCTAATACAAACAATTTACCTGTTCCAATGGGAATGTTTATGAATATGGCACATATACCTCCTCGCTTTTATAATCAGCATCAACAAGCATTGCAACGGCAAGTTCAAAATTCTCGAAATAGAAAAACACCAATTCGTCAACGAAACAAAGGTTTAAGTCAGGAACAAACACAACCATTTAGTCAACCTTTACAATTAACTCAAGGTATGTCACAGCCTGGTCTATCACAACCTGGGTTTAGTTTATCACAGCCAGGATTATCACAGCCTGAACTTAGTCAAGATCCGTATATGGCAGAATATCAATCACAAATGGATGGTTTATTATCACAAGATTCGACGTATCAAGGGGATCGATCTGCTTTCTATCAACCTAATGCCCAGTTTTCACAACCTTATTAATTATCTGACGCTGGAGACGTTTGCGCGAATCGCGGGAGCGAATCATGAAAATTACAAAGTGAAATCTGATCATGAAAAGTGAAATTGTCAGTACATGCAGCAAATACAGGTCTTAAAGATATCGACTAATGAGAGAAATAATACCAGCAGTGTAAACAATAAACGTCTGACCATAATCTGCAGAAGAACGCATCGAAATAAAATGCGAGTTTAAAAAAATGGTAGATGATTGTTTTCACTTAATCAAAATATTTGTATTATTTCTTATTTTTCCTAGTATTTTATTCTTATTTTAAAGTTTATTTTGTATAAATTTTATTGTTAATATTCGTGCCAGTCTAGAAATGTTTGTTTAATTTTTAAGTGCAACCATTCATTCATACATAAAAATAGATCAATTGATCCATTTTAAGAATAAAAAAATCTCTTTGAGGCAGTAATATTAGCAATAACAGAACATTCAACAATATATTTTTGAAACAAGCATTTGTAAATGTTTCTTTATGTATCGATCAATAGTTTATTTTATATCACTTTATTTTTGTTATCAATGGGAAGCACTATAATTTTTTTTAGTTAGGGAAGTTGTAGTATTCTCATCATTACATATTTCTTTTTAAAGTTTAATGTTCATACAAAATTCATTAAAATTATATTTACACGTAAATTTTTGTTTTTTGTTTACCTATTCCTCATTTTAAAAATTGTTCGTAATGTCAAAAAATTTTACTAAGCACATTTATATCTAAACTTTGTTTCTTCTAGTATCAGTAATGGTACTTATTTGCTTCCCATGAATTCCGGTAGTAGTTAACATTCTAAGGGATTTTGCTTGCTATAATATTGTGTTTAATAGTAGAAGGGTTAAACGAACATATTACTATATTAGAGTTGCGATTTTCTAATAAAACTTAGTTAAATTTCAAAAATGTTTAAATCATATTTGATAACTATGGAAAATAAGTAAAAAATATTGTTCATCCTATGCAAATAGTTAATGCTTTAAAGTATAAAAATCGTTTATCTTGAAACGTCAGTAAATATGACATTTAGTGATGCAATACAAGATACTATGTTATCATTCTGTTATTCTCGAGCGGCGCTAAAAAAGCTTTAGCGCTGCGCACGAGCGGCTGTAAAGGGACAGAAGCCCCGTCAATAAAAGTCTTTAACCATAAGTGGATATTTTTATTTTGTTAAATGAAAATTACTAAATGAAGATTTCTCAAAATTGAAACTGCTGCTGGACATGACTGATGAACTAATATTCAAAGATCCCTCTACAATCAAAGCACCTCCAGAAGATCCCTCGACTGCAGAAAATTCTTTGTTACTGGTGCTGAAGATAGTATTAGTTTCAGAAGACGAATCATTTACAAATATATTATCTCGTCTAGAGCTGTCTGAAGAAATTTCTTCATTTCGTGTGTTGACGGTACTTGTTTCGGGTACTTCAAAATTAGCATTGGGAGACTAGATTTTCAAAGCAATTTCGTTTTTGTTAGAAATGGAATCTCCAATGTAACTTTCGGCAACACTTGTCGATTTCCATCCTCCATTCCTTTTGAAGATGTAATAACGCCACCTCCGTCTACGAGGAGTGTAGCTGAAGTGTCCTGTATATTCCTTCCATTCAGTTAATTGTAAATAGGACGCCACTACTTTGCAAACTTCACCAAATCTTTCATTCCTTCTGGCCGTAATAAAACATACTTTTTGTAAAATTGTAGAAACTTCTGCAATTACTGTAAACGACTGCATTATATTGTCTGCTATCAGGAATTTTAATGTGGAGTAAAGATCCCAAGTTTTCTGTAATATGTCAATCTTCATATTGACTAGTTCGTCACATCAGCATCCCCAGAGATTCTGGTTATCAAAATAACCTGAAAAACTTGTATATTAGAACTTGTTTCAATTTAATTTACGGTCTCCAATTTACCTTCATTACCAAATACTTTTGGTCGGGAGCGTTGTTCACAAACTTCTCAAACTGTTCTTTGGTGAAAACTTTTGCTTTCTTCAGGGTGTAGCCTTCATTTTTACTTTAAATATTCTCGTAGTTTCGTATATTTACTAATGTTTATTCCATTGATATTCAACAACGATTTTATCATAGAATGTGTAGACCAGTGTTAAATTCTCTGCAGTTACCATTTCCGAAAACTAGGCCAGCAGGACACTTTCGGTGTAGATTTTTACATGCTTATTATTACACCATTTAACAAAGGCTTCATATTTGGCTGTATAAATACCGCACATCTTGATTGGGAGCAGATCGGAGAGCGCTTCTTTTGCTGCTGCACTGATTTCAGGAGGCGTACATCGCATTCCGGAGTAAAACATGATGAACACTTTACAAAATACCCCAAATGATTATAAAAAACTGATCAAATTGCAAAAAAATACTTACAAACTTCGAAAACACTTCCAGTTTCTCCTAATATCAACTTTTTAAATTTACATTAGTGTTTTATTTTTAGGACGTACGTCTAACGTTTTGCATAGCAACCTATACAAACCCAGGTTAATGGTAGACCCTCGTTTCGCGAACAATTTGTCTTAAAAATAACTGGGCCTAATTTAGGTTTGAAAAAAAATAGCCTATTTTATGTGGAGCTAAAGTGACTTTTTTGTCTCATCTCTAATTGCAAACTTAAAAATTCGACAAAAAAGTGTAAAATAATATACTATTTTTATTTATATTTTATATAAATTTAAACCTTACAGGTACCATCTTCAGTAAATAAAAATAGTTTTAATGTGATCTCAAATTTATTCGGACATTCAGTTTTTTAAGCTATTATCATTTACTGAAGATGATAAATGTAAAAATGAATTGCGATGTCAAATTAAGTTTATTTTGAAATCTCAATTTTTAAGGCTATTATCATTTACGACATTTAGTGAAGACAATAACTAATTGTTAACAAGACATTTAAATTTATGTAAAATAAGAAACACATCATTTAATATCTACAAGGTAGTATTGTAATTAAGGGAGGATAGGTATAATTAAGAGTAAGAATATTTAAAAATACTTTGGTCAGTTAGGGGAGTATCTTGTATGAAGATTAGTGTTTCTATTATACAGCTTTTTACAAATTTTGGACTTGTAAAGTAGTACAACAAATGTTTAGTAATTGACTGGCAGAAAACGACACTATTTTATATACTTACTAGAGACATATTTCTGCTCCTTTCAAAATTAATGTTTTGAGTGTGAAAGGCTTAAAATAAGATAATACTTTGCCATCAGGTATAAATTTGCAACTTCAAATTGTTAATAAGTTACGAGATTTTAAATGAGTGGCAAATTTCTGTCATTTATTACCTCCCAATACGAAAGTATTGGGAGGTATTGTAATCGGTCGGCAAAACTTCGAGCGCAGCACTGTAGTTTTTGTGAATTATCGCAAAATAGAAAGTAGATCTCAGCATATTATTAAAGAGGATTAAGTTTCCTTTAAAATGAGCTACCATACTTAAAAATTGCCTTACCGTAAGTTGGAAAAAAAAGAAGTTCAAACATGAAAGTTTCAAAATGTATGTGTTCCAGCACGATAGCGTGAACAAAGATAATCCGATCGTCATGAAATATGGTACCCAGGTTCGGATCTATGAGAAGACGGAATGATGAACTTTTGAGCGAAATCTGTCCAACCAAAATGGAATTCCAGATTTCGACTATTGTGGAGTGTATAAATACGAACGACTATTCGTAGCAAACGTAGGCAACTAAGTGAACCATCCTAGAATTGAATATCTACCAAGTTTTTGATTTGTTCGTGAACTCCTCTGGTAGCGCAGTGGCAGCGCGTTTGGTTGATGTCCCGGCGTCTCGGGTTCAACACGCATAATGTAAGGGATTTGTTTATCTTATGAGACGTGTTAAGGCGTTTCTGGCTATTTGAAACGATTTTTGAAAAAAAAAATTATGGCCCTTGGGTCACGTTTTGATCCATTTCTGACCATTTGAGATATTTTTTGGGAAAAAAACTTGACCCTTTGGTCAAAATGTGTCGAACACTTTTTTTTGCATTTTTAATCGTTTTGAGCCATTTCTGATCATTTCAGATGATTTTTTGGAAAAAAAAATTTTGGCCCTTTGGTAAAAAATTTTCGCATTTTTTTTGCATTTTTACACGTTATGGCAAATTCTAAAATGTCTGAATTCTAATTACTTTTTTTATTACTAAGTAATACTAACTAGTCATTTAGGAATTATATAAACAACTGTTGTTTTCACAACAACGAAAGTTAACTATGGAATAAATGTAAAAATGATAACCGCATCAATAGAAACATATGGGTGACAAGTGGATTTATATTTATAAAAATTGTACTTTTATGCACATATTTACACGTTTTCAATTTAAGAACTAAATAAATGTATACTGGGTGATTATGATTATTTTCTTTCTATGACCAACTTTTTCAATTATGATCATTTTTGTTTAGTACGTCAAGCTTTATAGGTATTAATTAAAGATAATGTGTCTTGGTCGTCATATTTAATTGTTTCTGTATTACGATTTTTTAATAAAACAATTTAATGATATGAAAAAACTACAAAATTTTTAGAAGCAAAAAAAACAGTACACTAGTTATAAAACATATCAAATTCTTTCAATTTTACTTGTGCTTGTTTAAATAATCAATTACATTGTATTGTGAGGTCATGTGTTGCACACAGCAGATTTTTTTTATAATATATTTGAAAAAAGAAATCCATCTGAAACCCAAACATCAGATAATTCCAGTTAGGGCAAAGTATTGAAACGCACGTGTGAAACTGCAAAAAGACAAGATGTTTAAATAATTGACAGGGGAGAGTTGCCTAATTTGAACCATTTCGGAAGAAATAGCCATTATTCCGTTATTAATGAATTTTAAGAGGACATTTTAAGCTTAAACGATAGAGAGATTTACAAACTTTTATTATTACTAAACAAAAAGAACAAAAAATAAAACATTTTTATGTAGCAAATAAAAAACAATTTTCAGAAAAATGGTTAAAATTAGGCTACCGGTTGCCTAAAATGAACCACTAGTAACCTAATTTGAACCCACATTAAAAGTTAATCTTTACATATGTCACAAATCAAAATCTCGTCCTCTTCGATTCCTGCACACTTTTCGTGTGCCCATTTTGAGCACACTTGACATTTAGCCCATCCTTCATCCACTACAGAGTTGGAATAAGAATGGTGGCAATACAAACACAGTGCATCTTCACCTTCTTCTTCGCTTGAATCAGTTGATTCCTCCAAACTTGTTTTTTTTAGTATTTCTCTGTCGTATTTTTGGTTTTTGTTTCGCTTGTTTGTTTTTAATCAGTCCTTTTGTTTTATTGAACAAATCAGATTTTACTTTTTGAATAGCTTCTTTAGTTTTCTTGTCCTTCCTATTCATTTTTGCCGTTTCTGACTCTTCCATATTTCCTTTTTTAGCAACTAACTCATCTTTGTATGGTGTGCCAGTCAGTTCTACAGCTGATGATGTGGTGTGTTGACGTTTTTTTCTAGTACCACTCACTTGGTAATTCTTTGGAAGGGTACATATCTCTTCTAAACTTTTATTAAATGTGTTAGGACTGATTTCGGACAAAATAGCAGATGAAGATGGACCAGCCTGACTATTTCATTCTGATGGTGTTTTGTATTCAGGTGTTTTGTCTTCAGGCCTTTTGTCTTCAGGTGTTTTGTCTTCAGGTATTTCGAGATTTTCTTTTTCTATTTGTCGCTGGACTGCAAGGGAAGGTGCAAAAAGGTGGTCTGGGAAAAGATTTCTATTGACAGGTCAAATACCTGGTGCTTTAAAAGCATTTTCAGCTGTTCCAACAGTAGCTGCCCTTCCATATGCTCCACTAATAAGTTCTGAAATATCGTAAGCTGAAATTCTTTGTCCAACATGAGCCCTTAACCAAGAATCTTGTGCCTGCACGAAATAACTTTGTAGTGGTTTAAATAATGCTACATCTAAGGGCTGGAGTCTATGTGTTGTATGTGCAGGTAGCTGAAGAAGATGAATATGATTCTCGCGACAAAATTCTAAAGCTTCTAAGCTATTACTATGTGTTGTATGTCCATCTAATAGCAAAAGAACATCTTTGTTAGGGGCACTTTTTACAATTTTGTGAAAATGTTTTAGCCAAACTAGGAATAAGTCAGTTAATATAACCAGAGTCAGAAATCTGACAAATACTTCCACTGGGAGCACCTTTTGCTAATTCAGGAGCATATCTTTTTCTCTTAAAAATTATCATGGGGGGATGTAACGGCCAGCAGCATTAGTACAGCACACAAGTGTTGTGTTAACTCCACTTTCACCACTAGTAATTCCACCCACCTGTCTTTTGCCTTTTTTAGCTATAACCTTCTGCATTCTTTTTTGAACTGTGGAACACCTGGGTTCGTCAACATTAAATGTTGTGTTCGCATCAATATTATATTTGTCGACCAACTTTTACAGAAGTTCGTAAAACTCTGTTACTCTTTCCTTGCTAAATCCTCTTGCTCGTGCAAGAGAAGTAGATTCTGGCTGTCTGAGTGATAATTCCTTATGACGTCCCATGAACCCATAAAACCATTTTTTCCCAGCCATGCATTTTTCTTTATTAAATGTATGAAGTAGTTTGTGCTTTTCTGCAAGTTGGAATGCAATTTTCCGGACATCTTTTATTGATAAGCCAAAAAACACTTCTTCAAACTTTAGAATATGTTTGACTAATAATGTTTCCATTTCAACATTAAAAATATTTTTGTACCCATTCGTTTTATGCCATTATTTGCGATTTTATTTTTTTGTCGAACATGTCTTAATAGAGTTGATTTATTGATATTAAATCTTCCTTGGCATTCATTTAATCCAACTTCATCTTTATAAGCCTTAATGGCCATTTCCATATCCTTTTCGGACCATTTACCATAACTGCCTCTCTTTTTCGGTGGCATAATCCTGAAAATATTTTATTCTCTATATTTATTTCAAGAAAAAATAATATATAAACTTTTTAATATAACAATACAGAAATTTTAAATAAATTAAACTAACTTCTTAACACGTTTCCTAAATTCAACCGGTTCAATTTAAGAATCCCATTCTAGGTTCAATTTAGGAAACAACATAAATTTTTTTTAAGTTAACCTAACAATTTAGAGTTGTTTTTATTTTATATTTACAAGATACATCAAAAATACTCTAACAAATATAGTTAGGATAACAAAAATACTTACCAGAATAAACTTTTCATTAATGCCTTAAGTACATGTACTATAGTATATTGAGTATCAAGAACAGTAAAGGACGTTTACCGGTCGACGGCCATTGGAGGCTTCGCTATCGCTCAGCCTCCAATTTGGCCGAAGACCGGTACAACCCTTAATGTTCGTGATGCTCATACTGTTTTTTGCACGATTGTATTAAATTTACCACAATTGAAATTATTTAATTTCTACTAAATAAACGAAAAGTCAAAAGTGACGTTTTGAATAGAAATGTCCAAATTTTTTCTTGAATTCAGAAACAGTTTCTGTAAACTCAAGTACTACACAAGCCAGCGGGATTACAATTAGTAATTGTACGTATAATTTCAATGCCAAATAAATATTTTTTTGAATGTTTTCTGAATTATATATTTAGATTTTTACTTACCGCGCTACATGCACGGTAAGTGAATTACTTACCCGACGTGTGTATCGTAGTCACCAGTAAAAACAACCTTCTGATCTCGCAACAAACCCGGTAATTAACTAAAATCGTCTTATCGTGCAAAAAAATATTACAGTCAACACTACTAAAATAAAAATCACCTTGCCAGTAACAAATACAAACGAAAACTTATACAATAATGGAACAACTGGAAGTTTTAGATCACAAACTTCAGTATTTGAGCATCAGATGGCGTAACCTGCCTCTCAATAAGAATTTATTCACGTGGTTCAATTTAGGTGGCGGTTCAAATTAGGCAACTCTCCCGTATTTATGCAAAAGTTAATTATTTTACGTAATTCTGCCCGTCCCATTAGGTTTGCCTCGTGAATTGCGCGGTCGGGTTTA
Organism: Vesta saturnalis; assembly: GCA_036346205.1. NCBI lineage: Eukaryota > Metazoa > Arthropoda > Insecta > Coleoptera > Lampyridae > Vesta > Vesta saturnalis. Next base: position 2,578,117 of record JARFJB010000994.1, on the reverse strand, counting down.
TAAGAGCAATGAAAATTATTCTTCAGAGAATCGTTTATTAATGGGAATTATTAGCAACTCGAAATCATGCATTAATAGGGTCTATTAATAAACGATTTTATTTTTAGTTGATAGAAGGCGCTGTGTTGATTTGGATGAAACAACTAACAATGAATGCATTGCGCCAAAGTGACAGGAACTGCTCGACAAAAAGAATTTAGGAGTTCTGTACGTTCATTACGATATCGCAATTTGGTAGATATACAGTTTTCACTTTGGAAAAACAGGAAAATTAAAGAAAGCGATTCTCTGAAAAATATTGTAACCAACATATTAATGCGCGATTAACAATCTCGACTTTTTTAACGTGTGAGCGAAACTCGTTAAAACGTCTCATCGTCTGCATTAATACACTTGATGGTTAAAGAATTATTTTAGAGAGCGTTTAAGTTTTGAAGCAACTACAAACGATACACAAATAGTCTCTATTAATAAACGGTTTTAAATGAAGTTAATAGAAGGTGCTGCGTTGATTTGACAAAACCAATCTGTCAGGTGGGTGTTTAAAATTTTATGTCATATACATACATACCGATCTCGGTGAAACTTTGTCAAACGTTGTAAAATGATGTCATAAGTCGATTTAGCGTAGCGATGGTAGTAACACAGACAACTATGTTATCTGTGGTAGTAATAATGTTAGTAATAATCATATGCAGGCCAGTACAAAGTAAACATTCAATACATACGATTAATATACATTTTTTCTAAAATTTAGTTTAATGTTCTGTATTACTATCGTCTTCAAGATTTATGACTGTTTTATCCATTTGAATGTTGACAAATTGTTCGTTTTCTAAATAAATATCTTGCATAATTACTTTTTTGCCATATTTTTTCAATATTGTTCTGTAATCACTGCTATTTCTTCTTCCAATAATAGTATTGAACTTCAGTAAAAGTAAATGTGTTTCTTTTCGCCACATTATTCTTTATTAACCATTTGTGATGAAAATGATATTTTTTGTTGTTGACTTAGAAGGTAAATTCGGTAAAAGGATCATTCTCACAAAAGGGCAACTCTTATGTCACTGCTAATTTACAACCTCGATTGATTTCAAAATTTTATTTTAATTATTGAGTGACATAAAGTGAAACATGATTAGTATTTGGCATGGGGTTAAAGTTAAAAAAAAATTAATTTTCTTAAAAATTTTGTTCACATGCTGTGATATGTCCGTGGACTGTCACTGGCATGTTTTCCGGGTTAATTTAAAATATTAACAATGTAAATAGTTACTATATAGAGCGACATTATTTTTCCCAAGTTTACATTAAGATGTATCTTAGGGTGGGTGTTGAATTTATGCTTGTTGAAAAAACCATTGAAATGTCACAAAAAAATGCTTAACTGTTACACGTCCGTGTACATTTCTAAAACATTTCATAAATACCCGTGAAAGGGAGCCTGCGTTGATCATCGTAGGCAAGTTGGCAGCCACAGACCACTAACCAAAGAAAGACCAATAAATGTTAAGAAAAAAAAGAGAAACAGGACGACTGCAGCGCACCCTTAGCAGCTGGATGAACAATATAATGTCGCGCCAAAATTTAAAATAGTTCAGGATGTTTCTTAGACAAATTTTTATTTTATATTTGTATAAGCAAAACGCCTAATAAAACATCATTTTTTTAATTGTTAAACAATATTGTAAAATACATGTATAAACAAAACTAGTCAATAATCCTAATAGTTTACGTACTATCTTTGCCAGTAAAGAATTGACCTACCTCATCATCTAGTAACGAATGGTTTAATATGAAAAATATGCCTTAAATTATATTCATAATAATAAATGACTAAAAATCAAACTTAATACATCTGTTCTTAGATAAAAATTACAAGCATTTTTATACGTCGTCTCTTTTCATTGTGTTCAAACAGTCGATAACATACATCGGTTGCTTGAAATTATAACCATATTTTTTTATGTATACTTAAATATGCGATGGTAAAATAAACGTTTTATTTAGCTAGGTGCATGTATCGATGATGTAGATCAATTCTTTAGTGGCAAAGATAATACAAATTTGAAATAGTTTAAATAACGACTTTTTGATTATTACCACATGTAATCATTAAATTGTTAAAACCAAAAAATTGTTATTTAAATAGATACAGACACCTTACAATAAAAAAATTATTTTTTATAAGTTTTTAACTACAAAAATTATTTGGTTAAATGTCGCAAGTTTTGCCATTTTCTATTAGTTTTCTTGGCTCTGTTGTGATCTTGACGTAGCCGTTTTATGTCTTCTAGGTATTTCCTTAGTATTAACCGGATTGTTTTATCTATAAGTATTGTTTTGGTGTCATATGAATGTTGCTCACATGCAAACCAATCAAAATTGACTTTCTCCCGGATCACGATTTTCAATTTGTTTAAAATGTGCTTCACATGTCCAAACTTGTTTAAATAAAAAACAACCGTATCATAAATTTCTTCTACATATAATACCAAGTTTTTATGCACATACTTTAGTCTCAATTTTGAGTCATCGTATTCTTTAAATAAAGTAAATATGTGTTGTGATTCTGGGTTGGTTACTAATAAACTAGTATGACAATTAGCACAGTCCAATGAACGTATTTTTTTTGCTAAAAAACCACTCACATATGTAATAGCTTGGACGTCAAACGGATCTTTATCAAATGCAGAGTTAAATATTGGTGGAACTGTATTTAATAATTCATTTTCTTCATTATCTAATAGAGGCTGGCACAATTCAGAAGTATTTGACAAAAATGTTCTTAAGTTGTCTAAAATGTTGCCCTTATCTACTTCACAATTACTATTATATGTTCTTGTTGATACTAAATTGTTTAATAGACTAGTCTTTAATGCTCCTATAAATTGGGAACAAGAAGGATTAACATTTCCCGCGCCGTACTGCCGTATTGTACAAAATAAATTTTCCAAAGCATCTTGATTTATTAAGCGTGTACGCAAGTGGGAGGCACGAATCGACTCGCTGAAAACGGTGAGATATCAGATCGTCGAAGTTCGCCAAGCTCTTTGGGATATTTATGACGATCCCTCGGTTGAAGATGATGTTAGGAGCGAAGCAAACTCTTTGGCCACAACGCTTGAAGATTACGGGTTTTTAGTTTCACTAATAACCTGGTATGACGTCCTCTTTCAAATTAACTTGGCAAGTAAGATGTTACAATCAAAGGTGATCAACTTTCCTCAAGCTGTAGACGCATTGAAATACATTTCAGGGTTTTTAATCGACTTTCGTGAGAATGGATTTGTATCTAGTTTGGTGAAAGCAAAAGAGTTGGCTGAAGAGCTGAAAGTTGAAGCGAAATTCAAAACCCCAAGACTCAGGAGGAAGAAGAAACACTTTGACTATGAGGGTAGATACGAGCCTCTTACTGACCCACAAGAAAAATTTAAAGTCGAATTTTTCTTACCATTAGTCGATACTGCTTATTCAGCTGTGGAAGAAAGGTTTGAGCAGTTGAAGGCCAAGACTTCAACATTTGAATTTCTCTTCAAGCTAGACAAACTGCCCGATCGACAAACACTTTTGATCAAATGCAAACAACTCGAAGAGCTAATGTCAGATGGGACTGATCAAAGTGACATTAGAGGGGACGGATTATGCGACGAGCTGGTTTCTATACAGAAACTTTTACCCAAGGAAGGTTAGTAGTCTTTCAGTAAAATAATATTGAAATTTAAGTTAACAGGTAATTTACGTTAATAGTATTAATTATTGAAACCAATATTAATATTTCACCATCCTAATACTTTAATTATTATATTTTTTACCAAATTAACGATTTAAACTTGATAGGTTTATGTACAGTTAAATTCCACTTCTTACCTCACCCTATCTTACCTTATTTTTTACCAGATAAATGCATTAAACTTAGAATTTTATTACATAATTATTAATTATGTACTATAGTAATATTGTTACTTGTTTATTTTTTTTTAGTTTTATTCTGACACTTCAGTACACACGTAAATAACGTAAAAAGAAAAATATAAAAATCTAATCTAATCTTTTTCATGATATCTTCTCTAAAAATTACACTTGAAGAGTTTCATAACATCATTTTATTCTTTTTAGGTAAAAAGTCTCCAATGGATGTCCTAAACTTTTTGTCATTGACCGAAAGCACGGATGCCTATGTCAACCTGTGGATAGCGTTACGGATCGTATCCACAATGCCCATGTCGGTCGCTTCCGCTGAACGAAGCTTTTCAAAGCTGAAGTTCATCAAAACTTATCTCAGGTCAACACTGTCTCAAGAAAGACTTAACAGCCTTTCAATTTTATCAATTGAAAACGAGCTGTCTCTGTCAATTGATTATTTAGACATAGTTAAATCATTCTCCGAAATGAAAGCAAGAAAATCCCTTGTATAAATGTATAATAAGAGACTATGTACCTATCTTAGTAGTTGTAACACCCGACCCGGCTCGTAAAGAACTACGTACAAGGAAGGGGCGCTACATAGTTAATAAACTTTTGTTTTGTGTGCGCCATTATTAAACTCTGTAATTATTGGTCACTATGTTCTGTTGTTTTATTTTATTTTACCCATGAGATATGGAAATTTATCTTAGGTCCGGCGGACGGTGATTCCCGCATTATCTATTTATTCTGAGAGTACTTGCAATATAAGTGTAAAAATCATTGTAACGTGACCCAGAAGCTTTCATTAGTTTATTTAACATAATAGTGGTTTAAGGTACAAGAAAGAGTATTGAACATATCAAGTCAATCAATAATAAATCAAATTGAGAGACATAAATTTAATGTTCTAAAAGGCGCAAAAGTGCACAAAAACTGTGTTTTTAGACCGTAAATTTCAAACATTTTCCGCCCGGACCCCTTTTATTACTTGGGGGTATGGAATACCCCCCAGACTCCCCGGTAGGGGCATAAAATGTGAGTCTTGCACACTTGCTTTCGCCTTGGGCGGTCCTGACGACAACAATACATTCATATATGTACAGATTGGCATCTGTCATGATACCTAAATGTACAAAAACTAACCAACACTAGTGTGAATTGTTTAAATAAGCCATACTTCGTATACTTTCTTTCCAATTTTTATCTTTTACATGAGAGGTATTTCCCCAATAATAATGCATATTGAAGGCTGGATACAAAGGAAGCGAAATATGTTATTCTAACGCTTTGTTGCTGAATATTTGTTTTATTGTTTGAATTACATATTTTGATCCATGTTTATACGGAAAACTTTGTTAGTTTGAAGGAATTTAATATTATAATTTTGAAAGTGAATAATGTCTATATCTACATAATTATTAAAAAGAATAGTATTAGTTGTACCAGTTTGTGATTTGTTCTATTGTAAGAACTATATTACGATTAGTTCAATTACTCTAACTACAATACTAATATCATCTGCATACGTAGTAACATTGCCACAAATATTTAACAGTAAATCATTTACAAATATCACAAACAATAGAGGACCTAAAGTGGAGAACCCTAGTACTCCGTACAACAAAAACGACATTCATTAGGGGCATAAGATTTAAATTGACCTTCGTAATAATGGTTAATTTGCAAAACCTATTTTCTATTGCTCGAATGTGATTAATAATTTAGGTGCCAAACCATAATTTCCATAGTGTTCCAGTTTTAATTTAGTGTGGTCAACTAGATCAAATGCCTTAGATAAACTACAAATATACTTTGCAAGGCTGTAGTTGCAGACCTCTTCTTTTGTAACCTATGCTGTTCTAAACAGATTATTATTGTGTAAAATAATTCGACAATCTAATTGAACTATCTTAGAAATAAGGCCAAGTAAAGAGATTGGTCTAAAATTGGAAATATTGTCGTCTATTTTTTGTACTGGTATGTATTACTTTAGCTGTTTTTAAACTTACTGGAAAAATACTGCTCTCAAAAGTATAATTTATGATGTGACTAAGAGCACTGCTTACATAATTGGTAACATATTAGATTAATTTAACAGGTAGGCCTTCACCTCCTACCAAGTTGGTACCTTGTAACATAAGAATAATGATTTCTAAATTTGTGATAAGAGATAAAAATAGAGACGAACTGGTATTAGGTAACTCTGTTGTCTTGAAAGAAGCCAGAATATTATCACATAACTTAGGAGCCTAATGTTAAAAAAAAGCTCAATTTATCAACAACATTTAATAGGTCTGATCCCATTTTCTGTAATTATAGTATACAGCATTCCTCCTTATACTTTATTTGTGTTTTTATGTCACCGTATGATTTTCTTTACATCTTTTGAATTGTGATAGTGACTACCTCGAAAGATGATTTTTCCTAAGTACTAAGAAAAATGAGTGAGGACAACTATATTACCATAATAATATAATTATATTATGAAACCCCAAAATTTTTCTTTTTTTTTTAGTAATTATAAAAATTCTTTTTTGAGTAATTGTAAGTTATTAGACAAAATTAAGTATTTATTCGCTCCAACTTCAACGATCTCATTTAAAAGAATCCAAATGAACATAGATGTTACATTGATGACACAATTAATCTCAAGAATATGCAGAATATAATTAAATTAAAATTAAAGTTCTTGAATTACAATCAACATTATTTTAATTACATTGTCATACACATTAACGTTTTCTTTCATATCTCCATTTATAGATAGGTGCTGAATCTTTATTACCTTTCCTCACTTTTTTAGGTTTTAAAACATTTTTGCTATTTAATTCTTTTTTTATATACAATTTTTGTTGTATAATGTTTAATTCTCTTTCACGTTCTATTCGTTTAGCTAATTCAACATATGTTTCCTTTCTTTTTTTAGTTGCTTGTTTTAAAGCTTGAATATTAATATTTGGAATTGATAAATTAGTCAAGTGTTCTAAATCGTTTTTTGTTGTATCACTGTTTCCTAAATTTTTTTTAAATCTTTTATGTCTATTAGTAACAGGCTGTTGAACGCTTGAAAGATGTAGTTCAGCTTGTAAACGTTCAATTTTCTTATGTTCTTGAGTACGTTTATATTGAATGTATTTGATATCTTGACTATGCATTAACTGTATTTGCTCAGGAGTATCTTCTTTTTTCTCGAGTTCATGATGTTCACCATTATGTGTTTTTGAATTGATCATGTGGTAATAAAATTCATCAGGATTTTTATCAAGAGCCTTTTTATGTAATGCTTTAATTACTTTATTTTGATTGCTGTGATGTACCGCCCTTTTCTTATAATCTATGTGTTTTTCAAGAAACCCAAACTTTTTACGAGCCTCTGGCTGACTTCGTTCTCTATGAACTTTCTGGTTTACCTTTGATGCTTTTTTCCAAACCGACATTTTTATGTTTGTTCTAAAATAATAACTTTATTTTTATTTTAAATAAAACACAAAACCATTACCTTAACGAAGTTCACAATTTCAGCCTTCATTAACCTAAACAACTTTACTTTACTTTTTTTTTATTTTTATAGTTGGTATTAGTATTAAAACTTTTATGTTACTTGCACTGGACATTTAAAAAATGTTTAAGATTTTATCAATTTAATTGAGTTTTGTTTTGTGTTTCATTATCAAAATATTGTAATGATATTACCATTGTTAGTAGGTGTTTATTTTTGTTTAATCTGATGGGCGAATAATTTAAATTAATATTCATTAACTTTTTTGTGAATTTACGAAAGGTGGCAACACTAGTTAAAAAAAAATAAAATTAGAATTATGTGAATAAAAATAAAATGGATGCTGATGGTTAAGAAATTTAACAAATAAATGATAATAATGTCGAAGAAACCTATAACGGATGTGTTTCAAACAAAAACTACAAGAAATGATCGCTTTGCTCAAATGTCCCATCAAGAAAAAGTTATAGAGCAAAAGAAAAAAGAAATTCAAGCTCGTTTAGACCAAAAACTTAAAGGAAATTCGAATGTTACATCTAGTCCTGATTCTAAAAGTAGTACCACTTTATCTTCTACCAAACAAATTAAAAGGCATTTAATTAATATTTTTGTTTGTATGTGTTCTATTAAAAATTTTTCAGTTCTCCAAAGATAGATTTAAAGACTTATAATCAATTTTCCAACGATGGTTCCTTTTTGGATCAATTTAGACAATTAAAAGATAAGAAAATTGATCAAAAGTTAAAGTCATTTAGGTCTCTCCAAGATAGGAACTATAAGTAAGTTCGTTAACCTGTGAATCACAATTTAAGTGAATATTTTTAGTGATGATCGTGCAAATAAAAGTAGTAGGTGGTCGCACAGACATCGTTCTCCATCTCCAAAAGCTAAAATTAAAGTGTCTCGATTTACCGACAAACTTCCTACTGCTGCCATTGAACCTAAGATTAATATTTCGACTTCTTATAGTAATTTAATCTCGCAAGCTAATTTTAATATACAACCTCCGATGCAATCTCAAATTTCAATAGCTCAAAATGTCATTGGACAACCATTATTGAAAACAGATGTTCTCCCTCCAAGACTTACTTTCGCTCCTAATGTTCAAACCACAACATCTGTAATAGTAGCACCTCCTGTTATGTTAACAGTACCTCCTCCACAAGTATTACAACAGTCAGTTGCTGCAACAATTCTTGCAGCACCAGTTACCTTAACAACAACCACCATCTTAACTTCTGTTACAAATGCCCTTCCTAGTATACCTCCTCCTAGTATAATAACTTCACTGATTCCGCCATCTGCCTCTGTTTCTTTACCCAATAATGTAAACTTATGTTCTCCCGTTTTGGAATTAGCATCAATTCCACCTCCAAATCCAATACAAATTCAAAATATTCCACAACCAGAACCTATTAATACTCATAATATACCACCTCCTGCTCCATTACAAGTTCAAAATATTCCACCACCTTCACCTATACAATTAAATGAAATTCCAAATCCTAAACCTTTAGATGTAATTAATATACCAACACCAGGAGATGCAGGTTGCATTGAAAAATGTATGTCAGATCCTGATTTTATAAAAAGTATACCTCCACCAAACAAATCCATCCCACCTCCTAGTTTGCAAGACACGACAATTAATGTAAATATTTCAGTGCCTCCCCCTAATGCAATTCATTCGACGTCAATACCGCCACCACAAAATGTGATGGTATCTGTACAAAATATATTGCCTTCGCCAAATATAGTGGTGCATTCTGTTCCACCTCCACAAATTATTACGACGGCCTGCATTCAATCATTACCTACAGTTCAAAATGTTATAGTTTCTCAAGTAACTCCAACAACAGTACAGAGTTTTGCTCCGCCACCACCACCTCCTCCTCAGGGTAACTTTACATCACCTTCATCCATTTCTGTTGCTTTATCTGTTCAAAACTCTGGATCTGTGGGTGTAATAACTGCTACACCTGCACCCACAGTTATTCCATCACTTTTAGCACAACCAGTTTTACCACCTCCTAGTGTTAATATTACTGCTCTTCCAGTCAATATACACTGTCCTCCTCCTGTTGTACTTACTTCAACGGCAGCAGGTTCTTTATGCACTATACCTCCTTCTTTTGTTAATCAACCCCCACCCATCACTACTCAATTACCCCCTGTAAATATACCACCACCGACAGCACCGATTCAGCCTTTTAAAGATTTAACACCAGGTAAATATGCAATTTTTTTCTTTTTATGCAGGTATATTGTGGTGGGTTTCAAATTTTTGACTGCTAAACTTTTGCTGCAGGTCTCTACTATACATTTTCATTGTCCTTGTAGGTCATCTCACTTGTTTTAAGACTAGAAAAATGAATTTTCAGTACACTTACTAGGGGAGGGGGAAGTAGCCAGATTTGTTCACAGTCAAAAACTGAGCTTCATTGATCAAAACCAATCGAAATAAATCGTTATATATGAAATAAATGTTACAAATTTGTTTGTATTTCAGCAATTCAAAAATCAGGTCATCTGAAAAATGAAAAAATTAGTTGTTGGATATCAAATTAAGCCTATTAAAATGTAGTTTACGATTATGTGTACCATTTTTAAAAAAGTCATCATTTTAGTGACAAAAATTTTCCTTTTTCTCGTAAGCATATTCTATTGAAGCAAATCACAAAGATATGCACTCTGCATTAGTATCTGAGTTAAGAAATGTCAGTCTAATTAAATTGGTGATTTGGAGTGGATTTAAAATTTTTTTATCCAATCACGGGAACAAAGACACAGAAGAATTTTGTGAAATTGGAAAATAAGTTAATTGACTAAAATTAAAAATTTATGTAACATGCTGTCATATTAAAAACACTATACCGTGCTTCCATAAAGTCCGAGACCCCTTGTAATTTTGGAAATGTTGAATATTTTTTTACAAAAAAAGGACATTAAATATTAATTTTTGCACTGTATGCTTTTTTTTTTGGACTGAGGGCAGTGCCATCTTGCGAAAAAAAAATAAATTACGTTGTAGTCGAATTAACCCTCGTTTTAAAGGTTATTTATATATCTAGGGAGTTATGAAGGTGTTAATTACCGAGGGCAACAGATTGCAATCTTGAGGAACTACAAATATTTGTCAAAATACATTGGAGGGAGTTATAGATCTATAAACTCCCTAGGGAGTTATGAACATGTTCACAGCTAAGGTAACTAAGGGTTTATTTGTTTATAATGTATTGGTATGAAATAAAAATATTCTATCGAACCACGGACATATGACAAAATGGCCAGGAAGAATTTTCCGAAAATTGAAAATTAAGATATGAAAATGTAAACTTTCACCATTATTACAATTATGTAGAATACTTAGCTTTTTGTTTTTTTTTTTAATGGTGTGTATTTGTATACATGTCTAAACGTTCCGATAACATGCACAGTTATCTTGTATTACTACTGATGAAGATAACTATATAAGTGTTGTCGAAACGTTTAGATTTATATAACATAAACACAAATATACTCCGTTAAAGAAGCCCAAAAAGCTAAGTATTTTAAATATGAAAAATAAGATAATTGGCTAAAATTAATAATTTATTTGATACACTATCATGTTATGCATTGGTATACAGTGCTTCCGTAAAGTCTGTGTAACTTTTGAAATATTTTTTTTACAAAAATTGGGTCATTAAATATTAGTATTTACGGCATATGGGATGACATCAGTTTCTCTATACTGAGAGTAGCGTGACAGAAAATAATATTACATAGGTCGAGTTGCCCCTTGTTTTAATAATTAAAAACTTATCGAACATGGTTGCCGAAGGATTTTCTGATAATCGGAAAATAAGTTAATTGGCGGCTAAAGTTAATAATTTATTTAATATGCTATATTAAAAATACTTGTGTGCTTCCATAGAGTCTGGGTATTAAATATTTTTATGTCATATTGGATGACATCAGGTTGTTTAGACTGGCAGTAGCGCCATCTCGGAAAAGAACATTGAATTACATGGGGGTCGAATTAAGCCTAGTTTTCGAATGTTCTGTACGGAATCCTAGGTTCTCAAAAAACTGAAACGTTTTTAACTACAAAATGAAGTTCGCATGTATCGTGCGAAATAAATTGCGTAATTAACATTCATAACCTCAAATGAATGTGTCATGTTCTGCGATTTCAAATACAAATTTACCTTTGCTTTTTGATTAATTATCTGTGTTCATTTGTTTATAAATAATGGAAAATACTTATATAAATAATGGTTCTGAGTACTTGCGATCTTTGTTTTGAGTGCACTCTTTGTATGAGTATTATGAAAGTAATAGGGTAAAAAAAGGCATTGTGAAAAACGAATGTGGATACGAGATATTTTTCAAAAACGAAAAACTGAAGGCTAGTTTCTATTCCTTTAAGGGAAGTTGGATGTCCCTATCTTGCCCATGTTAATTTCCTTAACTTCAGATAAGTGGTTCTCAAGAACCATGTGAGATTTCACCATGGTTTTTATCTTATTTTATTCCTCAATGAAATATATATTAAATTAACTAAGGTTTTTAATAAGAAAGAATGTTTTTTAAATAATGTTGATGTCTAGTATAGTTGCTAAAATACAGATTGCGAATTATTAAACACCCTAGTTTTTCAGGAAATGGTACTAAAGTTAGACATTGACAAAAAATGAGTGTGTGAGGTAAACATTTTTACCTTAATACATTCCAGCCCCATATGAAGGTCTGCCTGGATCCTCTGCTTCTTCATGCAGGTCTTCCAACCTTTTCTTTGCTAGGTGTTGGGCCTGGAGACATTTCTTCTCAATTTAGTCAATAGCTTTTTCGTCCTTTTTAATTCTAAGTTCATCAGCCTCTCCCAAAACAACACAATTGTTCTCAGGTGATTCAAAATTTTGCATTTAGTTATGTTCCCACTTTTGAAACATGCTACTGTCTCATAGGTTCCTAATTCTAGGGAAGTTTTCATCACAAATGTAGATTTTAATATCCGCGACCAAATGACGTTGTTCAGTGATTCAGGTGGATTTTGGGTTCCACCATGTAGACATTTTCTAAAGAGGTCTGGGTGGACCAAATCTTTAAAAATAGGCTTTATTTCTGTTATGATAACCTTGGAAGATGGGCATGTAGTTTATGGTCATATGTGTCATTGTGACAAACTGCCTTCTGAAACTTCACCAACTGGTATCACCTTTTGTTCACATTCCATCAGTGGGGTCTTTGTTCGAGGAAGCCAAGTTAAAAAATGTTGCCCAAACAACTTACTTCATTTCTTCTAAACTCTTTGCAGCATTCCTCCTTATTGCAAGGACACAATAAATTTGTATCTTATGTATAGTGAGACGACCACAACCTACAACAGATTTTCCATTCGAAAGTTTTTGTTTTTGCTAAGTTTGGATTTCAATTTTCTACGCCTTTGGACGTGTCCAACACATTCAAGATATTGTAGGGCTATACGGCTTAGCTTTAACAATGGCTGGATATGACGCACTATCCCCATCTCCTAGGTAGTATAAGTACCGTACATTGTACTTGGTGAGCGACTGTTGAAATATATCCACAACTCCACTAACCTCCATCCGCTAACTCATGAATAGTTGGCTATACAATCAGCATTATGTTTATTTTTTAGTCTGTGTTGGTTGCTATTGCTGATACAATGCCGTTCAACGATGTAAAGCCTCTACGTTGCCATGGACCGCCACAAATTACCGTCAAATTTCTTTCGCCACCATTCCCTCTTTGTTCAACTACATCCTTCATAAAAGTAGTGCATACCTCTTTAGCAGCAATGCAGAGTAAGTTGGTATAGTACTTGAAAGCGTGAGGTTTGGGTAGGTTCATTAACCCGCAGAAGTTTTGGTTGCTTCTTCACCTTTGTGTATACACCTAAAAGCGTAGGCCGCCCGAACATTAATTTCACTTTCAGAATGCTTTGTCGGTAAAACTGGTGAATTCCTTGTCAATACTTGATATGAACACTCATTACAGGATATTATAATACTTACTCAAGATTAACGCAGCATATATATGTGAGTGAGATTAGAGGTAAGGCCGGACCTGGTAGGCCGCGTAAAACTTCCACCGCGTTTGAAATAATAGTATGATAACAAGCAAATTGATTGTAAAATATGTACTAATGGTAAGAGAATGGGCGGAACTACTTAACTGAAATAAATAATTTTACCCTTAAATTAAAGCTGTAGATACACAGAATTAAAATATGAAAACGGAAAATTGAAATTTGTTGAAAAATTCATCGTGAACAGGGCTCAAAATTGAATTTTGCATTTTAGGCTCGTTTTGTAGGAATTGATTTCTACAAAATGGCGTTGCTTTCAAACAAATCAATTAATACAATTACAATTTTGTGAAATGTGAATTTAAATGCCAGTGCTTTCAGTTATCAGTGTTTCAATTACACATGAAATGTTCCAGTTTGAAATAATAGTACTATAACAAGCAAATTGATTGTAACAATATGTACTAATGGTAAGAGAATGGGCGGAACTACTTAACTGAAATAAATAATTTTACCCTTAAATTAAAGCTGTAGATACACAGAATTAAAAATATGAAAAACAGAAAATTGAAATTTTTTCTGAAAAATTCATCGTGAACAGGGCTCAAAAATTGAATTTTGCATTGTAGGGAATTGATTTGGCTACAAAATGGCGTTGCTTTCATACAAAGCAGACTTATATATTACGAGTTACAATTTTGTGAAATGTGAATTTAAATGCCACGCCGCCTTTTCAGTTCAGTTCAGTGTTTTGAAGATTACCAGCCTGTGAGCTGTCCTAGTGTTTTGTAGTTTGCCAACCTGTCACCAATACTGATGACAGTTGGAGTTCAGTTGTTTCTGTTTTGATGTGGTAAAATAGTGGCTTTTGAAGGTAAAGTTTGTAAGATTGTGTTTTTGTGAATCGTAGCAAGTAGGATGGTTAGACTGAAAAAGTTTGGTCATAAACCTGCGTTTCGTGGCAATAAATATGTCAAAGTTAACCGAGAGGTAGTTGATAATCAAAAGAGAAAACGTGGTATTCAGGATAACTTCAATGATAGTGCTTCATACAAAAAACTATCTTATACCCAACGAAGGTCTAAATGGTTCTGCAGATTGTCATATTGATGTAAATTGTATTCCATTCGCTAGTGAGTTAAATATTCTGATCTCTGTGTCATTGTTATGTAATTTTGTAGAGAAATATACCTGCTGTAAAGGTTGCGGTGGGGAAATAACATTGACCGAAGATTCAGGAAAAGCGAAGGGAATTGTTAGCAGTTTAATTATCAAGTGTCTGGGATGTGGTTTTACAGCTAATACAATGACATTCTACACAGCAAAAACGTTTGTGGTTTATAACAAATATGTTGGCACTGCTGTAGCTGAGATGAGTGAGTTTACAATGCTAGAGGCTGAAAAGAAGCAGTAAGGGTAAATGTTGGGAAAACTGATTCAAAGCAGATTGCTGCTGCTTTTGATGGCAGTTGGCAGAAACGTGGGCATACTTTACTCAATGACTTTGTATCGGCTACTTCATTTAATACTGGTAAAGTATTGGATATTGAGTAAGTTCTGTTACACCTGCGGTAGAAATCCATCTTCTCAACAAGAGTGTGAAAAAAGCTATGAGGGACCAAGTGGAGGCATGGAAGTCACTGGTGTTGGTAATATTTTCAAGAGGTCTCCTCAAACAAGGGGAGTCTTTTACCAGAATACCTAGGTGATGGGGATAGTAAGGCTTACCAGGAAGTAGTAGCAGAGACACCATATGGGGCAGATGTAAACATCACTAAACTGGAATGTATAGGCCACATCCAAAAACGAAATGTGCTCAAGACCGCTGAAAATGTGTAAGGAAAAGAAGTTAGGGGGCAATGAAGGCTTAACAAAGGCTGCAATTAACAACATTCAGAATTACTATGGCATGGCCATAAGAAACAATTGCCATAACGAAGAAGAAATGAAAAGAGCAATCTGGGCCATTTTCTTTCATAAACTTTCCACCGATAAGCAACTCCAACATTTCCTTTGTCCAAAAGGACCAAACACCTGGTGTAAATACAATAATCCTGCAACAACAACAAACTATAAGCACACACACTCCATTTCAAAGAATATCTTGCTTGCAATCAAACCCATTTTCAGGGACCTGCCCCAAAAAGAGCTCTTGCAAAATGCCTGCATGGGAAGACCCAAAATCCAAATGAAAATTTGAATTCTGTAATTTGGACAAGGATACCTGATAAGACTGTGTTTATTCAAAAAGAAACATTAAAATTGTGGGTTCACAATGCAATGATGTATCTCATTGCAGTGGTCCCAAAAAAGATGAATGTTTTAGTGCATTTGGGTGTGAGACATGGAAGGAATATGCAGAAGGGACTAAAGGCAATCGACATGAAACATATACGGAAAGCAAAAATAGCAGAAGCAAATGCCACCAAAGAGACAAGAGTAGCCAGAAGGGGAAAGAAGATAGGGAGAGTGCTCTTCAGCCAAGTTATGGTCCTGGGATGTTTTAAATTTAAGTTTAATTTTTCTGAAAACTATGTTTTCTGAACTTCTGGTACGCTTTTCTCCAAATCTAAGCATGCTATTAGTATCAAAATTTCAGGGTCTCATTTTAATAGCATATTAAAAAATCACATAACACTTGAGAGCTCTGAAGGTAACAGCAACCAAGTTATGGGCCAAAACATGTTTGGGAAAAATAAATTTCAATCTTCCAAATATATTTTTGTATATAAAAATTAATTTCTCAGAATATATTCATAATACAACAACCAATTGTTATGTGATTGGTCTTTACCAATACATAATAAAAAAAAACAATACAGTAGCCTTTGCTACTGTATGAATATTCTATAAAAGTTTCAATGCTCTATGTTCAGTCGTTTTTTCAGAAAGTGTACCTGAAATTACAATTTTTTAACATTAGTTTCTTATGGGAGTTCCGTCACGGCTGTCCCCCCGTAAATTTCCCTAGTTACAGTTGGTAATGATCATATGGACTGTCGACTTTCACTATTCTCCTACAATTCACAAAACATTTCAACCTCTTCCATTACAAAAAATTGCAAATAAAAACAAGATAAGCGAAAGTTGCCTTAGGTAACCGAAACTTTAACAAACAAAAGTAGCTCATACGTTGATCTCAGAGATGGCAAGGTTGTACATATTTATATAATTTCAATAACAAGAAATTATTGAAATTGCCATGTGATTCTAAACTGTTTCCCAAAATTCGAATTAATGAAAAGTAAACTTACACAAAATTTCGCAAGAACCAGTTAGTAAGAACTTTTTTTTGCCCCCTTATTTTAAAGGTCTGTAAATTCTCTACCAAACCTGTATCGTTTTTCACCACCTTTTAAAAGACATCATAAAAATGAAAAAACAGTCGCGTTATCAAATTTCATTTGAACAAATGTACAAAATTGAAAAGTGTATTTTCTAACTAAAACTAAACAAATAAAGAATACAAATTTGATATTCAAGATGTCAATAATTGGACCATATTTAACATTTGTTAAAAGTTTATGTGAAAATGGTAGAAGTATTCACAACTAAAAACCTACATATACCAATTAAAGAGTTAGTAAAATTTTTGGTAACTACAAAAACTACAATTGTGTTATGATACATTGAAAAGAGAATTATTACAATTAATTTAATTACGAATGTTAAATCTTTGCAGTGTAGTGGGACTATACATATTTTATTTGGTAAAGCAGTCGCTTCAAAGATTTAACACCATTCAAGTTAAATTAAACGTAAAGGTAAATATTTTTAATTATGAATTAAGTCGTGAAAGAAAGTTTTCATGTTTTAAAAAACTTGATCAACAAGAATAAATCTGAACTAGTCTAGAGCAACGTATTAAATTGATTTATGAACATTACTTATTATGAAGTACTGCATGGCTTTTAGAGGTTCTTCTGATAAACTTTTTATTGTGAATAAAGGCACATTTGGGGGAGTAGTTGTCTCAAGTCCATTCGAGATAATAGAATCATAAAAAAAACTTACGGTCACGTAATAATATGACGGTGGTGCAACAATCCAAACTGGTTTTACTGTATTAGCAATTATTGTAGTTCCAAAAAATGTATAAAATAATCTTATACTACTTTGGTAAATTTTAAACTTTTGGTTTCAGTTAGTAAGGAATAAATCAGTTGATTAAAATCATGATTAATTTAGTTGAGAAAAGGGGGCTCAAATTTTAACACTTAAAAATGTATTTGTTCATAAAAAAAATGAAACCTTGGTACATTTTTATGTGGTAATATTTATTGTTTATTATAATAATCGAAAAGAAATTTTACAAAAATCAAACTATTAAAAAATGTTTTTAATACAAAAAGAGAACTATATTTAAAAAAAATCTAAATATTGCTGAACGTCTATAACCTAAGTGTTACAATGCTTACATAAATAGAAATACTAGTTTAGCTGCTTTGTCACCGCCAAGTCTGTTTCTTATTTCCGAATGTATGAATCCATAGGTAGAAAACATTCTCTCGATATCAGCAGAGGATGCACAGGCACACAAAACAGAAATCACTATAGGCAGCACGTGCTTAATTTCTGAAACATCTTGAGATCTCCACCACTGTACTGCTGTTAGATTTTTTTATTATTTCATTCGAAAACATACTTTTGTGAAAAGGGTCTGACTTGGCTTCCAACTTAATTAGTAATGGTAACAATCCTGTGTCTGCAAAATATTTGGAAACAATATCTAAGGCATCTCCCTTTTCTTCAGCTAGTAATGGATATTCTTTGTTTATATTTATTGTAGCTTGAACATATCTTTTATTAAATATTTGGTACTGACGCAAGCTTCTTTCTTCTAGAAAACGACTTGCCCCATTTTTCTTTATACCAAGCATTTTGAAAATGGGTATTTCTAAAGTATTTCACAATGTGTACTATATCTTCATTTATGTGAGATTCTTCTAAATCTTTGGATAGCAAACTAAGCAAGTGCGCCGAACAATTATATGTAATTATAGGATAACTGAACAACTCGGACATTTTTTTCTTCATACTGACCATGTTGGCCGCATTATCTGTCACAATACTGGTACCTTTACAGTTATATTGATTTTCACAGTTATTTATTAAGTTAATAGCAACTCAGCAAGATAGTCAGCTGTATGGGGATGGTCGGATTTATCTATGCTTTCCAACAGAACACTGTTTCCATCCTCTGCTATCAAAATGACACAGATTATCCGCTCATTATTTAAATTGGACCATCCATCTAAGGACATGCAAACAGACATCTTCTTAAAACATTTAGATTTTTCTTCGTCAAATATTTTATTCAGGAGCGTTGACGATAACTCAAATCTAGATGGAGGAACGTAACCGGGTCTTAGCATTTGCAATTTGTTGCATAAACGGCTTTGGCTATTTGTCTGTCCAATTCTTTGTTCTGATCTTGTCCAGTTCGCACAAAAGAACCCAAATGACCGCTATTTCCACTATTTTCACTTTCACCTACACTTCTTTTTTCACAATGCTCGCTTCTCTGTTTATTTTCCAACTGGATAATTTCATTCTGGCTAGTTCCACGCTGTGACTGACAATCACCATGAAGAGTTTCAATATCAATGATATCACTAGTTTTACTTTCACAGATTTCCCAGTGACTTTTTAGTCTGTCTACTAGGCCTTGCAATTCTTTACCACACTTTTTACATACTGCTCTGCAACCTAGTTTGCCAACCACTTTATTTTTTACAAAATTTTGCCAAATACGACATTCCTTTCTGCCCCGGCTTGTCATTACTCCAAATGTCTTGCTAGATTACCAACAGAACCAAAAATATTGCTAATAACTAGAATAAATGCGCATCATTTATATAGCTGAGCGTTTTCTGCCAGTTTTAACAAGTTTCAATAATTCCCCAAACTCGCAAAACTGCGTGAACAAAATTTTTATGTTAAGACTTGTCGAGTTTTGCTTCCTATCTGTACTATTCCCGCCTGCTAGGGTTGCAAAGTTTAATAAATAGATTTTATTAAACGAGTTGAAACTTATATTAAACATGTTACCCGCGTTTAAACGCCCATCAAATAAAATTTGTGAGATTCTTAAATATCTGCTAATAAGACTTAGGAGAAGCATAAAATCTACAAAATCGTGATGTAGAAAGGTATTTAGTTACGTAAATCATAGTTTTTTATTACAAGTGAAACTCTATCCTAAACTACTAAATGCTTCAAAATAAAAACACATTTTCATTGTTGTATATTTTATAGAAATAAGATTTATGACCCCACATTCAGTATGCAGTAACTAAATTAAATATAATATAACTATTTCAATCATCACAATATCAAGAGTCAAGAATAAAAATTATTCTAATTTAATAGTTTATATTCTGAATAAAAATGCAACAGCACAATAAATGAATGCTGTTTACTTTATCTTGTTTGTTGCAGTTGTAGTAGTTTTATAGTGAGTTTAATACTCCCATTGTGTGGCTTGAAAAAATGCTGAAATTAAAAGGTTTTGACGGTTAAACGCGAACTTACAACATTTTACCTATGCAACGACGTTTAAACGTGCAACTGTAACCGCAGAATACCCTTGGTTATTACTCGTGTTATTTTCACCCCGCCACAAAGAATGGTATTAGAGTTCTTTTACCATTTTTTATAATGTCATAATTGTTGAATAAAAATATTCTGTTGTTTCTGTGAGACTGTAAATGATTACCTTTTTATTTACGCGGAATGGGTTCAATTTATAAAGATATCATCTACCAGTTAATTTTAATTCGCTTGCCATTTAATTTCAGTTTGAGTAAATGAACTCTGGGTTCCTATTGAGTTGACTTTTTTCTACATTTACATATTCAATATTTGTATAAGCTTTTAATATCGATAATCTTTAGCAATAAAAGTATATCAAACGTTATACTCATTTAATTAAATCCAAAATCTGAACGAAAATGCATCAATGCATTGTTTACAATACATATATCAAACTTATAATTTAAAATAAAATTCTTAAAACTAACGTAACAAGAATTTCTTATCAAAATTAAACATTGTTTTTCGTTTAATATTGATATTCAAATTTAAAGTTCAGAGAAAATCAAACACATAAAAGTTTCTTTTATTCACACAATCAAACGGTTCTTATTTGTTACTTTCGTTGAAAGCGGATGACGTAACCCTGCATTTCTTGGATCCTTGAAGAGGCCTCAATTGGGTTATTGGGCTGCTGCTCCGATGATGTCACTATGCCGCCAAACTGTAACCGCCTCCTTTATTCTCACACGATGTCTTTTTGATAACTTTGTTGTGGGTTAAGAACACTTCAATTTTCCTTCCAACAATTTAACGATTTTTGTAAATAATTGCTTGATATATTTAAAATTGTCCATTATTACTTTAATTGTTTAATTTTAAATACAGTGTGCGCGACAAATAGCAAAATCTGAACCACAACCCGCAACGCTCCCTTTTTTGTACATCAATAAATTCTAGTTATAGCTCTTTACTACTTGATTCACCAATTTGGATCGATTACAGTCTTTTTTACATTTATTGTTCAATATTTAAACACAATTGATTGCCGCTCTGATACATACAAAGCGCGTTATCTTCACTTATTACGTCACTTTTAATCCGAATTTTAAATTATGGTGCAATCCTTTTTATTATAACCAACTTGACAATACTTGCACTTTTATTATTACTGTAACCTTTTATTATTTTAATAAGGAACGTATTTGTCTATTTCTTCCCTATTACACCGCTAATTAAATTTATTTTTAAGTTTCACACACAAGAACAACTCTTTAATATAGAAACTGCCATTCACTTTGACAGCGTCTTCTCCTTCCGACGCATCACTGCACTTGCAACTGCCGCATACTTTAAATATTTTCAAATTAAATATATAGATAACTTAATGAAATAAACTCAAGCTTTTCATCTTAATATTAGTTACATTTAAATACAAATAACCAATAACCATTTCTTTATCTAGAAAAATAATATATAACTATTTAATCTCGTATAATTAGGGCGAAACTTTGAATTTTCTAAGGCTCCCGTTACAAATCCTACTGCCTGCAAATATTTATTTCAAAACATAAACAGTTAGAATTATTTGAAAATAATATATTAATAAATTTAGTCAAATTAAAAAAAAACCATTTTTTAAAAAATCATCGATTTTTAATTTTTGTTTTAAAATCATGTTTTTGTCAACCCTGGAATATTTTTTTATTGTAAATAGTATTTTTTTAATTATAATTATATATCCATTATTTGAAACTGAATTACTGCAATTTTGGTTGAGTGGCATAGTGGATTTATTCAAGCATTATTTATTGATTACTAAAAGTATTGAAATAAATATTAAGTTTTTGATCCTGCTGGTAAATAAAGGGTTTTTTAGGAAAGTGGTAAATGATGGTGGAAAAGGATTGATTTTGATTTGTTACAGTCATAAGATTTCCATAAACTGGAAACACTATCGAAAAACTACAGTTCTCATAAAAAATATATTTGACTAACTTAAAAATAAAGATAAGTGAAAAATCTAGGTACTCATTTTGATTCCATTTATAAAAGTAGTCTAGATTCGGCCATTCTTTAAAAAAAATAAGATATCCAAAATTATTAACCCAAACAAGGCAATTGTTCTTTAATTAGAGATTTTGCAATAAACATTATTTTGAGAGTGATCGTGCATGGAAAGTTTAGTACTCAAATTGTAGTTTTCACCTAAAATCCTTTAGCTTCTTTTTTTATTTTCTTTTTGTTAAGATGATCATTTTTGAGTAGAGCTATTTTTGTTTCCTATTTATAGGTACGTGAATATTTAAGGATGCAGCAATTTTTTTTTTATATTAACAGGGTTGGTTCTTATAATTGAACTGTAACAACTTTTTTTTTATAAAATTCAATTGAAACTTGAGCCAGCCCTGTATATGTATGGGGCGTTTAGTGACGGTTTGTGAAGTGTGTCCCCCAGGTACCTCCGAGTTTGAAGCGATGGCTTCGTTGGGTCGAATGGTGGCTCAATGTGGACCAGGCATAGAGGACATCGTTCGTCAACGCAAGCCTCAAGATCCTAATTTGTGGTATGCAGGGACATCAGCGTTTTCAGACCGAAGCATTTTTAAAGCAGACGCTTTTGTCATATTTAAATAAAGATTGACTTTAATCATAATCACTCTTTTGTAACATACACATTCTAAATTTTAAATGACAAAAGTAATGCTACTGTGGGATCACTATGGTCTACATAATTGATATTTGTAAAAAAGTGAGTTGCATGACAAGTGTGGGTGTTGTAGGTTTTTATTCCACAAAGAGTCAGCGGCCTATCAACAGTACTTGCAGTTGATTGAACAATCTAAGCTAGAAATGGCAAAGGCTGATGTTAAAGAAGAAAATTATAAACCGGAAGATATTTACGAACCTGAGATGGCCACTGATGATGACTGTGATCATCACAATCTAAAAATAGGTGATTTTAATTATCAGGTAATATATAACATTCAATTTATGCAATGTATAAATTTAAAACAAAAACGGTCATAGATAAGAACTTTAATATCGGATGAAGAAGATCAGCAAAATGGAGATTCACGTCGTAAACGTAAAAGCCGATGGGGAGGTAAAGACTTGTCAGTACCGCCTCCAACCGTTATGTTAGACCCTTACCCAGTCCAAATTTCAGTATTACCGCCACTAGATTCAGCAAGTATGTTTTTAACGTAATTATGGATAATTACACTTACATTGTATTATTAGGTTCTATTAAACTTTCAAGTATCACCAAAAATGATCCCAACCTTATTCGTTATGTATTAACAACATATGGGTCTACTAGTATATCAGATGAAGAGTGGAAAAAAGCCGAAGATAACTTTAAAATTAATCTTGTATATCAAGATATGCTTAGAAAAAAAGAGGAAACTACTCGTCTTGCACAAGTGGGCAAAAATAAATATGAATATGATTCTGATGAAGAAACTGATGGTGGAACTTGGGAGCATAAACTTAGAATTCAAGTAATATTAATAGTTTTAAAACAAGTTGTACAATATTTATTTTTAGGAAATGAGTTCAACTCATCATTGGGCAACTGAACTCACACGAAACGCAGAAGGCAAACATCATATTGGTGATTTTTTACCACCAGACGAATTAAAACGGTTTTTAGAAAAAAGTATTGCTATTAAAGAAGGTCGTCCACCAGAATTATCGGATTATAAAGATTTTCAATTAAAAGAAGATAATGTTGGTTTTAAAATGCTTCAAAAACTTGGATGGTCTGAGGGTCAAGGTTTAGGTGTAAATGCTTGTGGTATTGTAGAACCTGTTAATAAGTAGGTTTGGATAAGAGTAAGTTTTGGGTTGCATATAATGTGATTGTAGAGCATCTGTTCGTGACCAAAATCAAGGACTCGGAATTACAAATCCTAGTGGTATTGAAAATAATGATGATGAATATGACGCTTATCGAAAACGAATGATGCTTGCCTATAGGTTTAGACCTAATCCATTAGTATGTATCTACATAATTAGTTGTGTTTTAAGTAATAGAACTTTTTATCTTTCCAGAATAATCCTAGGCGACCATATTATTAAGCTTAATTGTACATATTGTAAACACTTGTATTAAAATAAAATTTCAAGGATGTGTTGAATTTTTTCATTCAAAGTTAAAATGTTTAACACATTAACTGCCAAACGATACGCCCGTGGTCGTACGACGTTCTTTTAATATAAGCCATCCCTAATTACTCGTACATTTCTGTGGAAAGCCAACAGTTTAAAATTAATTTTGTTTATTTTGAAAGGCGTTTCTTTACTCTTTCCATTGATTCGAGTTGCATTTTTTCCATTTCATAATCAAATCAGCTTATGTCCGCCGGCGGTAGTTTGGCTCGTAAATAATATTGTTATCATTAGGAGGCCATGCGCCTACCTGCGGTCGTACTGTTTACATGTCAAAGCTTGCGTTTTTTAAATGTATCGGTGCGTTATTTCAGTTAATTAGTAACTGCGAAAGAGTGTGCACGTATATTATGGCCGAGTTTTCGCGAAATAAAACATCAATTTTTACGAGTGGGTGACAGATCTGTGGAAAACAGTGACAATGAAAATTTTTCTTCAGATGAGGATCCCTACAGTACAGATTCTGATTCGAACTACTATATAATAGTAGCAGTTTTTCTAAAACATAAATACCCTTCAGAAGTAATTTGCGTAGATGAATCTATGGTTCCATTTCGTGGAAGGCTCATATTTCGACAGTATTTGCCTGGAAAACGCCACAAATATGGTGTTAAGCTTCTTAAACTTTGTGATACAGATGGTTATACATATAATGTGATCCCTTATCAAGGAAAGGGCACCGCTAAACAATCAAATGACTTAACATGTGAAATAGTCATGAAACTAATCAATCCATATCTTAACAAATGCCACACATTAATTGCAGATAATTATTAAACTTCTGTCCCGTTAGCCAAACATTTATTGGACGAAAAGACTTATTTAGTAGGAACTATGAGGAAAAATAGAAGATTAGTGCCTCAAGCTGCGATCAAAAGGGAGAAATTTCTGGCTTAGAAAATGACAATGGCATTGTTTGTGCTAAATGGAAAGATAAACGTGAAGTTCATCTTCTATCAACAAAACATAATTTGGCCATAACAACAACAGGAAAGTTTGACAGAAAGAAGAATGTGATAATGAAACCAGAGATAGTAAAAGAGTATACTGCAGGAAAGGCAGGAATCTATCTTTCGGATCCGTATTTGAGCTACTCATCTGCAGTCTGCAAGTCTATAAAATGGTACCATAAAGTTACTATGGAATTAATAGTTGGAACAGCTGTTGTTAATTCCCACATCCCCTATAAGAAATTCACCAATAACTCGATTCCGAAAACTTTTAGTAGCAGAAATGATTGGGCTCGAAAAAACATGGAAAGTGCAGAGGCATCACATCTTTTACAAAAAAACTGATGAGGTAGATAAAAGATGTAGGAAAATCAGAAAACGATGTACTTTATATTATAGGGTCGAATTGCAGATAAGGAGGTAAAAAAGGCTTGCCCAGGTAACCCATTTATGTGCCCAAATTGTTCTGTTACTCATAAAGACTAAATTTGTGTTATTTTCAATTTTAAATAAGTTTCTGGCATTATTTTGTTGTCCTTATAGGAATAAAGTTTCTATAGGCTTTTACTCTCGATTTGCAAACATATTTACGACCGTCCGAGTCCTACCATAGAGAATAGTACTTTGTACTTGTACATCTCTAGCATATATTGCTCTTCTCTGAGGCCAAGTGAATTTATCCAGGTTTATTTTAGTGTTTACCTTATGACCTGCCAGTATTCAGGTGGCCTCAGATAGAAAGAAACTGGTACGACCGCCGGCGTATCGGTTGGCTCTACATGAACGTTAAATATGAAATAGTAGTGAAAGTTAATGTGCTAACTAACCCTAGAGAATCAAACAAAATTTAAGTTTATACTTAAATACACATTATAAGCTGCACAAAACATTTCACCTTGAGAATATTAGATTCCCCTGAGAAAGATTAGTGGTCACACATTTATTATTTTGATCAATGTTAAAAAATGGTTTTTACTGTTACTTATATCTTGCTTCTATATTCGCCTTAAAATATATCAATGAAGTGTAATTTATCAAAAAATGTTTAATCTTGAATCTTGTCTGAAAGAATTTTAAGCATGTTATAAAGTTTGTAATATTCTTGGCAACCATGACATTTGAAAAAAAAACGTTTTATGTATAAACAAAGAACCATTTCAGTCCATAATACAGGAAAGAGTCCTTAAGGAGACTTATTGGGAATATCAAATTATGACTATACACAACATTTCGGTTTTTGTATTGTATATGAAACAAAATGCCATTTTGATCACTTAATACTCCAAAATGAAAAGCTCTCGGGATTATTGTGTCACGTGTGCAATTGTTTGGGTTTTGTAATAGGTGATTGTATGTACGAAAATTTTAGATTTTATTCTAAATTTAGAATGATAGAGTAAAAATTCAGCGCTTGTTGTTTTTGTATGTTGAATAAAAAAAATCTAGGAGCTGTGTGTTTATGAAAAATTTATAATAGATTTTTATATTGCAATTTGGTAGAGGCCTATACTGAGATCAGCAGTATGAGTTGCGATTTGTACAATGTTTTTTTATTTTATTAATTCATGTGGGGTTTTAACATTTAAGAATTTTGTACTCATCTTGTTCTTACTTGTTGTCAAGAGAGAGAAATTTCCGTTTAGTTGTACTGTTTTCTGTAAAGCAAGTATCAATTTACAATCATTCTGATGAAACGAGAACGTTGAATTTGAATGACGCAAGTTGGTTATCGTTTTCAGCGTTCCTTGTTTGGGTGCATGAGTTAAAGTAAGAAATTAATGTCAATATGTGAGATCGTTTGTATGGACGTCTTTTATATGAGTGGGAAGAGGAGAAATTTATTATTTGGATTTAGTGAGTCGAAGTTACGATTTTGAGAGTGGAAGTTGAGATGTGAAAAGTAAAAGACACATAGATGAGAGGGTTGCAGGCCTAAGGGCCAGGGCTAGTGGAGTAGTGGAAGGTGTAGTGGATTGGATATAGAAAAGCGTGTCGATACAGTAACTTGTTACAGCTTTATTTAAAGAAATTCGCATTATGCGTATTTTTCTATTATTTACATCGTCAACATCCCGCTAAGGTTGTAGAGTATGAAGTATTTTAAAAATAGTTGAGTATAAAGTTCTTCATTTTTGGCACAGCCTTTTTGTATCGTTTTTTTTTTTAATCGAGTATTTGCTTACTTATGATGTCTTCTTTCTGCAGGCAGTTTAGGGGTCTTCTCCCTTTTCTGCCCTGCGTCGTTCTGCTTTTGGGTGTTTTAGTGTTGGAATTGCTTATGGTTTCAATTTTGTTGTATGTTTTGTGTGGTAAAAAAAAGAATTTAACATTACTGGGTTAATAGTTACAAAAACGTTCCGGATTCTATTTTTCATATCTTCCGCAATGATTGGTAATTCAGTAAACACTTTTTCCTTGCTATACTCCCACAAAAAGAAATCGAGTGGGGAAATATCTGCAGATCTCGCTGGCCATCGTGTTGGTCCATTTCTTCCTATCCACTTTGCAACAAATGCATTATTAAGCATCCCTTACTACACAGGTACATTGTGAAAATGCCTGTCCCGTGTTTGAGTGAGCGGGACATCTTCAAGGAGTCCAAACAATTTATCATCCAGGAAATTCAAGTACAAATTCGAATTTAGAATACCGTCGAAGGAAAAGGGACCAACAACTGAAGTACCGAATATGCCTGCCCAACGTTAATCGACCATTTCTCTTGGCTATGAACTCGGAAATAGTGAGGGTTGCTAGATAATACAAAATAAAAATAGAAAAATTCAGCGAATTAATCAGAAATTGTGAAATTAAAAGAAATCTACCGAAGATAGACACCGACTAATTTATATCGTTAGAAAGGTTAAAAAATTCCGCATTTGATGCAATAATGAAAAAAATGGCCGATCCATTTGAAAAAATCAAGTTACCATTGATTGGAATTTTCTAAATTGACGAAGTAATTTCCCTAAACACAAGAAGAATTCGAATTTGAGAATCCGGTTTACACTAGTACATTTCATGTCTAGTAACATCACAGAGTCATGATCTTTGTGATCACAGTGATATTTAGTTTTTTCAGACATCTACTTTTTGTAAAAATGAC
Organism: Vesta saturnalis; assembly: GCA_036346205.1. NCBI lineage: Eukaryota > Metazoa > Arthropoda > Insecta > Coleoptera > Lampyridae > Vesta > Vesta saturnalis. Next base: position 2,549,912 of record JARFJB010000994.1, on the reverse strand, counting down.
GAATTTCGGCTAAACGATTCGTTTTAGGTACTATGTGTGATATATACAGTCGCACTAGAATTGACCAAGGAATCCAAATGTGCAGTAATATACAGGGGGTTCCATTTAAAAAAATGTAACTAATATAATTCCCTCTGTGTAAACTTTGCGATTCAAGTGAAAATATTTTATGTTTGTAGCCTTAAGGATAACCAACCACATTCCATCAACAAACTTTAGAAATATTCCTTGATAAACCCACAATCTTCCACCCACGCACTATTGAGCCACCCTGTATAGTGATGTGGTGTGTTGCGATGTTTGCGTGCTTGAGAATTGGCTATTTTCTAGAGCGGTGGTCGTCATTATTTTAGCAATGGGGACAGGGGTATCGTCTAGGATTCTGTCAAATTCTGGTATGTCGTCTAGTAGTTATGTTAGTAGTGCCGGTAGATGTTTGAGTTTCCTTTTTGGTTTTCTGGGGTTGTATTGTATTGTATCTGTTCGTGTAGGAGGGTTTTAGTATGTTTTTGGTAGCAATTGGTCTGCCTATGACGGGTTGTATGTTTGCTGTTTCTATTGTTCTAGCGTTGGGGTGTCTGTAGTGTGGTTTGTGAATGTTTCATAGTTTAGTGTTACAGAGAAGATAAGTCCTAGGTATATTATGGTTTCTTGAAGTTGTAGTTGTACGCCTCTTATTTGTAGGTTAATGTTATCTGTGGAATGTCGAGGTTGTCTTGTAAGGTTGGTATGTCGAAATAGTATTGTTGGGGTTGACGGTGGTTCTCCACTGATTGGCCCAGTTTGAGAATTGTCGTATTTGTTGTGATATTAGCCTGTGTATGGTCTCGCTTTTCCGGTTGGTCGTCCATATCGCGGTGTCATCTACCAATTGAGCTATTGTAACGTCTTAGTTCGTAGGTAGTGGAATGTCGTGTGCGTAGATTAGGTAGAGCAGTGGGACTAAGGCTGAACCTTGTGGTAAACTTGCTGTTGGTGTAAACGGCTGGAATCTGGTGTAAGCTGCCTATGTTTACTACCTAATTTAAGTCTAACTTCAATTGCCTCGGTCTAGCTCAATCGGTTTTTAATGCTATAAAAAGGGGAGTTGTTCGTTTGTTGGGGTTAATCACTAATTACGGATATAAACGATCGGGAGCATCCCAACATCACTTAGGCGGTCGGGGGTTGGTCCAATAGTATGGGTGGTCGCCGTTGTCTACTAACGGGAGCGGAGATCGGCAGGCAGCTCCCCCCCTCTCTCTCTCTCTTTGCGTCTTCTATGAAAATACGGTTAGCAGGGTATTTACACACTCTAAAAGAACTGATCTTAATTTACGTAATATAAAAGGAAATTTTATTTATTTTAAAATTATAAAGGCCGGCCCTTTCGGGTAGCAAACAGTAACAGCAACTGGTTTTATACAGTTTTTATAACTGTTTATAGTGCTGGGTAGGTGGTTGCGATGATAAGATAACGAGGGGAACAATCACTGCCTACCTGCTTTACGGTCTCAGAAAATCAATAGTTTTAAAGGGATTGTTTTATGCTTTATAAAAGAATTTGTGTTTTATATTGTATAAATGCCGCTTTTTCGATCTTCTTTAATAATTTTAATAGATATTACTACTGACGAAGATAACTAAATGTTATCGAAACGTTTAGATTGTATAATATAAAAATACACCATTAAGAAACCAAAAAAGGTAAGTATTTTATTAATTAACAAATAATACCACAATTTTTGTAAAGGATGCTGGGTCTTAGTGGTTGTGCCTATCCTGACCTTTACCGACCTGTCGGACAGATATGAAAGAAGGAGTTGGACGAAGTGAATTGGGATGTTAAGTGCTAGGGTTTTCTGTATCAGTCCGGCGTGCCAGACTTTATCGAATGCTTGTTTTGTTTCATATTGAGGAATATTGCCAGGCATCACTTTTGGTGGTTAAGGGCTCTGGAGACGTCGTTGTATAGTTTGACTAGTGGATCGTGACATGAGTGGTTGGGCCTAAAGCCGAATTGGCTGTCTGAGATGGAGTTGTTGGCTTCGAGATGGTCTCTTAGCTTTCTGGACATGACAGTTTCTAGGCATTTGTCCATGCAGCTCAGTAGGTATGTAGGTCTATATGAGGCGGATTGTGTGGGGTTCGAACGTAGTTTAACCTCAATAACTATGAGAGGATTTACATTCTGTTGGAAAATATGAGAGTGATAGCCATTAATTGAATATTTGGGTAAGTTGTGTAATAGAATTTGGTGGTAAGTTGCGCAATATGAGTCGGTTCATTGCTGTCTTGTCCGAAGGCGTTGAGTTTATTGTATTCTGTTTTGAGAGCTGGGTCTGTGTATTATGAATTGTTTGTATATCCGTTTTTTGTTTAATCAAGGTTAGTATATGCAGAGGACGTGGTTTTCTATTGATGTCAATGGTTTTTGTCGGTATTGCCGTGTTTGTTGTGTCGGTTATGATGTGTGTGCGCTCTCGTATTGCTCTGTCTATGTTCAATAGTGAGTCAAGGTTGTGTTGGGTTCCTTGGTAGGCATAGTATTTTCCGCTCCCCAGAGCGGCAAGCGGAGAAGATTAGTTACTAATACGTTCGCGTTAAGGTTGGTAATTGTGTTACTAAATTGGGTGTGTGACGTTGAGGTCCCCTAATTGTACAGCGTTGGGGAGGTCGGAGATGTAGTCTAATCATTCTACTGAGAGGGTGTCACTACCGGGTGGGTTGTAATAGGAGATGACTATTATTGGGGTGGCTGGCAGGTGTACCGTGGCTGCAACGCACTCTATGTGCTGTGGTAGTGTATAACTGGTTGTGGGGTATTTAGTGTTAACTAGGAGGGCTGTACCTCGGGTTCCACCGATTTGATTATTGTTAAGAAATGTGTGGTATTGAGTGACGTTAAGTGTGCCTCCTGTGGGTAATTTTGTTTCGGTAATGGCAAATATTTGGGTAGTGTCGTTAGTTAGTAGATACTTTAAGGGCGTTTTCGTCGGATGCCCATTGCGTTGACTGTTTCTATTGTCAGAGCAGTGCCGGATTACCCATAAGGCTGAGTAGGCTATAGCCTATGGGCCCATGAGCTCAAAGGGCCCATGAGCTCAAAGGGCCCATTGGCTCAACAAATTTTTGAATAAAAAAATACTTTTCTGCATATTTATTTATTTTATATTATGAAAAGTTAAAGAAATTAAAAAATTGTATACGCTTTATATAATTTTCGCTTCTTTTCTTACGTTCTATGCTTTCTTAATGTTAAAAAAGATACTATGCAAATATTATGCGTTTCATTATAACTGTACATGCAATGCCATACAGCATGCTTTTAAGAAGCATTAAACGTATACAAGCGCATGTAGGAATAAAGTAGAAAAGCCTCGTATTTTTTAAGTTAGGGTAAGATACTGTTTATTTCAACGGTAACAACTAACAGTTTTATAACATATTTAATGTAATATCTATACACAACATATGAGCAAAGGATATCTAACGTATGCCCTTTGTTTCGGTGCATACGTATTTAGTCTGGATTGGTATATAAGAAGTAACCAGTATATCAAATGTTCATTAGATTTTAAGGATTTATTACACACAAATTAACCAAGAACCGTAATTAGGTTTGCATGAAAATTGCTTAATTTGTAAATTAAATTTAAAAAACCAAATGTCTTACAAAATTCAGACATCTCCAAGAAAAAAACCTGTTTGTGATAATTATTTATCAACTTAATACTCATATTTCCCCCATAAATGTTTTATCTATTAGATAAGACTAAACTACATTTTAAAGGCGATATCCGACATATTCTTTTAATTTCTTATCTGTGATATTGTTTAAACTTTTTTTACACACAATAACACTATTTAATAAGTTTAAAACTGATAAAGAAGTGTAAGTATTATTATTTGTTCAATATTTAAAATTTTACCTTTTCTTTATGTAAAGTTGAGATATGATAATTTATGACTAATTTTCAGAAGGTTGTGATTCATCTAATTGAAATGTCAATATAGAATTATTTATTTTGCTTCTAAGTTCTAAGATAAAGACATAAAGTTATAATGTTATGTGCTCGAGTATATCTTCGCACTCTTTTGCTTTACTACAAGCATGCATTCATGAACGCTCGTTTTTTTCAGTGACATGAATAAAGTAAAGCGCATTCTTCAATGCTCTATAGTCTATACGCTTCTTCTCTTTTATGTTATGCATAAACGTTGTTGACTATTTAAAGCGAGTTGAGAATAGAATCAACTATAGTTTAAAGTTTCAACTTAAACATTGAGTTTAAACTTGAAAGCTAGTAGTGAAAGTGAAATTATTTATAAATCAAAAGCATAGCATATAGCTTAAGTGTTGTTTTATAGTTGTAAAATTGTATGTGTGAAAGTGCAAAAGATACAAATTATAGTAGTTTCTTATACACACGTAATAGACATAGACATTTATCGCGGCAATTTTAATAGAAATTGTAAGTTACATTATAGCATTTTATTTACATATACCTAGTACGTGCTCAATGGACTTAAATTTCATTTAGTGTAACTGAAACCTCTTTTACTTAAGAATTATTGGGAAGTCAAGGTTCCTAATGTATATATATGTATGTCAGTATATTTATATATTATGGGTCTGATCTTAAAAAAAAACAACATTTTTACGAGCGTTTGTGCATAGCTTAATGTTATTTCTTGTGGCAACGTACAACTTACAAGCCGCGTACAAACTATTCACGGCTTGTACGTTGCCATAAGAAATAACATTACGTTGTACGCGCACAAACGCTCGTATAAATGTGTGTTTTTTTTTAAATTACACCCATTGGCCATTATATACAATGAACTGAATTTTAATGTTTTTTTAAATTTTTATTTAAGGACGAATCATTATGTTGACAAAAAAACAGTTAAGTGGAGCAGAAAAACGAAAAAAACAGAAAGAAAAACTTGACGAGCAACTCAAAAAAACTCCGAAACTTTTTCAACTCGGTTTTAGAAGCGCTTCGAAAAGTGTGCCGCCAGCCAGCATTTCACCGATTCCGAGTAAATCTGCCAACACAATGATTGTGGAAGTGGGGATTTATACAGATTCTTTACCACCAAGCGAACCCAGCGCGGAAAATCAAAGCGTTAGTTCGACTGCAACACTGCAATTACTTCCGAGCGCTACGGAGGAAAACGCGAACGAAGACGAAGACCAGCTACTTGATGATCAAAGCGTCCAAAGCACAGTGCCTCCAAGAGCAAGAGTCGAATACGAAAATGATATCGGTTTATGGAAAAATGTTAACGAAGATGTTAAAAATTTTTGGTGTACCAAAGATGCCAAGGAATGTCAACATTTTGATTCAGATTTTTCCTCGTCCTGTCGACAATATCCTGATTACACAAGAAAATTTTCTCGTTCAATGTTTTTTCGGCAGCACGTGAGTGGTGGTAAAATTAAAAGAGAGTGGCTGATTGATGTTTTCTCCGTCTACCGGAAATGTATATTGTTTCCCGTGTGTTCTATTTGGAGAATGTGCAAATCAATTTAAAAGTGGATTTTCTGATTGGAAAAACGTTGCAAACCGACTAAAACAGCATGAAGATTCAACCGTGCATCGAGTGTGTCTGCAGACTCTAATAAGCAGACAACGTGTACAAGGACAAATCGACAGCTCCATAGCAATTCAAGTAGATACAAAGCGCCAGTACTAGGTGAAAGTTTTACTAAGAGTAACGTCCGTGATTAAATTTCTCGCATCTCGTGGATTAGCTTTCCGTGGAGATAACGAGCACCTTGGTTCTCAACATAATGGCGATTACTTGGGATTATTAGAATTATTAGCCGAGTATGATCCATTTATCAGTTCGCATTTAGCCAAGTATGGTCACGTAGGCAAAGGAAAAGCGTCGTATTTATCTCCACTATCTGTGAAGAATTTATTGAAATAATGGGAGAAAAAGTCTTACAAGTCATTCTTAACGAAATTTTGGAAGCCAAATACTATTCGTTGAGCGTCGATTCCACACCAGATGTATCACACATTGATCAACTGGCTTTTGTTCTCCGATACGTATCGACGACAACTGGTGACGTTGAGGAACGTTTTCTCACATTCATACACATTGAAAGTCACAAAGGAGAAAAATTAGCCAACGTTGTTTTAGATTTTCTAAAAAAATGCAAAATTGATATAAAAAATTTGAGAGGTCAATCGTATGACAACGTCCAACATGTCCGGCTGTTATAAAGGACTTCAAGCGCACATAAAAAAAGTTAACAAGCTCGCACATTATATTCCGTGTGCAGCACACTCATTGAACTTAGTCGGAGTTTGTGCGGTAGAAAGCTGCGTTGGAGCAGTCTCATTCTTCGCCTTCGTACAAGCGATATATAATTTTTTTTCTGCGTCTACTCACCGCTGGGTTATTATGCAAAGACATCTATTAGAATGCGAACAAGATAATTTTTTAAAAAGAAAATTATTTGTTGCCAAAAAATTATCAGATACAAGGTGGTGTTCAGAGCTGATGCAACTAAAGCCTTGTGAATAAGTTACGGCAGTTTTCAAAAAGCCTTGCAATCCATCGCAAGTGATGAAAATCAAAAAGCGCAAATAGTTCACGAGGCAAAATGTTTATTGAAAAAGTTAAAAAAAACAAAATGCGTTTATGGTCATCTTCTGGTCAACCATACTAGATCGGATTAATGCAAAATGAAAAAATTGAACTTCATACTGTCGTAACTCAGTTAGAAGCATTGTTGGATTTTTTGAAGTCACAAAGAGAAATTTTCGATCAGTATGACCAAGCATCAAACGAAAATACCGACGCGGACGCCCAATATAGTGATGAAAATCGACGTGTGCAAAAAAGAAAAAAATTCCACGATGAGGGAGATGCTGAAGACCATGTTTTCTCAGGAAAAGAAAAGTTTAAACTTGAAACATATTTGCCTATCATTGATATGTTATGTTCCGAACTGTCTCGCCGCCTCGAAGTTTATCGGGACATAAATTCAGTTTTCGGATTTTTGATGGATTTTCCATCAAAGTCTGACCTAGAAATTAAAGAAGCGAGTAAAAAATTCCAAGAAATATATTTGGAAGACATTGAATCCGATTTTATGGAGGAAATGGTGCATTTGAAATATTTCATTTCCCGATTAGACGAGGATGTCGTTTCCAATAAAAGCGTTCCTGCGGCGAAATCATACAAAATCATTTTTGAAAACATGGTTCAGTCTACGTTTCCCAACGTAATGACGGCGCTAAAAATTTACAGGAGTTTGATGGTTACAAACGCTACAGGAGAGCGAAGTTTTTCCAAGCTAAAGCTTATAAAAAATTCTCTTCGTTCGTCAATGGCTCAGAAGCGACTTAATTGGCTCGGGTTAATGTCCATTGAGTACAATATATTGGAGAAAATTGAATTTAACGACGTAACAAAAGATTTTACAGAAAAGAAACTGAGAAAAAAATTGTAATAAGAAAATGATAAATATATTCATCTAATACAAATATCTAACAGAATTTCACCTTTCTTTAAAGATTTATTTCATTCAAAAAAGTCTCTTAAACCATATGGATATACAGGATGTTTCCAAGTATTGGGTGAAGGGAACATCGGTGAGAGGAGAAATAGAAAACAAATTGGCAATTTATTATGATGCGGCTATATTTTATAGTTTTTTCGGCTCGGAAAATACGAAAAAAGCAGTAAAACACCCTGTATAGCCGTATAGGTCTAATATAACACTTTAAATCAATTTATCGCAAAAAAATGTTCCAAGGAAGGAGACCCCGAAGCCTATGGGCCTCTATATGGCTTAATTCGGCTCTGGTCAGAGCCATTGGACTATTGGGTAGCATTGCTGCCCTGTCGATCAGTTTTATGATCCGCTCGCGCTTCTCAAGAAAGACCGACACGAGTACTAAGGAGGGCCCTTCTAGGAATTGGTTGATGCGTAGGAAGTGTTTGATCGCAGGATGGTCGGATTAGGAACAGGAGTCGGTTGTGGGTTGGGTTTCTAGGGCGGAAATACTGACGGCTTTAGATCGCGAAGATCTCTCGGCACTTCTCGCAGTCGAAACTCAATGTTGCGTGAGAGTCGCCGCAGTTGTTACACATTGCCGTAGCGACGGATTTGCAGGATTGGGATATGTGGCTACCGTCATAGGAAGGGCATTTGAAGGTTTGGGAGGTGGGGCACTCTACTGCTTGGAGGCCCAACTGCGTGCTGATGGAGCAATATTAGGAAATGGGTTTGGGGATGTGAGGAGGCTCGCAAAGATAGTATCTGGAGAACATCCAGACTCCACGTTCGAGGAGATAATCAAGGGTGGCTTAGGATACGTATCAAGGATGTTGAGTCATTAGTGGTTTTAAAGATAATCCGGATGGCCCGGGTTACGTGGCGAGGGTCTATGGCCTGGATTATCTCTTCGGTGGTTTTGTCTTGGCAACCCCGCGGATGACAAGAGGAGGATTTAGGATTGGTGGTGGAGGTGGAGAGTCTGAGTCTGGTGGGTTGTGTAGGGGTACGGATGGGGTTTCGAAAAGGTGCTGGATTTTGGTCTGGGCTTAGTTGACAGGAATGGAAGTGTTGGTTATAAGGAGAGCGTAGTGATTGAACTTGAGTTCAGATCACGGTAAGTTTAAAGGTAACAGGGTTTGGAAAAGCCGTTTTTGGAAATTTAGCGGAACTGGGTATATTGCAAAATCAATACTTTGTATTGGGTAAGGCGGTTTAGGAGGTGCTTGTGGATGAGGAGGAGGAGGTTGAGGCGGAGGATGTTGTGGGTGAGCGGGTGGTCTTGCGGTCACCGTAGTTCAAGGCCGTGGTGGCGTCGATAACAAGTACGTTTGTGGTCCTTACATCGGGGGTGGGTGAGGGACGGGCGGGTTCGCCATGTTTGACCATGGCTGTTAGAAGCATAAAATTGGAGTTAGAAATTGTTTAGTGAAACCGTGGTGGCGTCGGTAACAAGTACGGTTGTGGTCGTCACATCTTCTATACTTGTATACGCGCAATCTCCGACATCGAATTGTGCAGTGCTTTTCGAAAAACGGCCTATAGGGCATTAATGGTGGGTCCTTGTGCTACCTTGTTCGAATAATCCTCTTCTTCCAAATCTCCCTCAAATCTTGTAAATTAATGTTGAATTCACGCCTTTTGTACTTGTATACGCGCAATTGCTGTGCTGTGGTACCGTGTTCGAATAATCCCCCTCTTCCAAAACTTGCTCAAATTTTTTAAATTAACTTTGAATTCATGCCTTCTATATTTGTATACGCGCAGTTGCTGACATTGATGTGGATTTTTCGAATTATGCAGTACCTTTCGAAAAACGGCTTATAGGTCCTTAAAGGGAGACCTTAGGACACCTTTTTCGAATAATCCTCGTCTTCCAAAACTCGCTCAAATTTTGTAAATTAATTTTGAATTCACGCCTTCTACATTTGTATACGCGCAATTTCTGACATCGAGGTGGATTTTTCGAATTGTACAGTTCTTTTCGAAAAACGGCCTATAGGGCATTAAAGGTGAGACCTTGGGCCACCTTGTTCGACTAACCTCCTCTTTCAAAACTCGCTCAAATTTTGTAAATTAATTTGGAATTCACGCCTTCTATACTTGTATACGCGCAATTGCTGACATCGAGGTGGATTTTTCGAATTGTGCAGTTCTTTTCAAAAAACGACTATGGGTCATTAAAGGCGAGACCTTGTGCTACTTTTTTCGAATAATCCTCCTCTTTCAAAACTCGCTCAAATTTTGTAAATTAATTTTGAATTCAGGCCTTCTATATTTGTATACGCGCAATTTTCGACATCGGGGTGGATTTTTTAAACTTGGCGGTACTTTTCTAAAAACGACCTATACGACATTAAATGTGCCACCTTGTTCAAATAATCCTCCACTTCCAAAACTCGCTCAAATTTTGTAAATTAATTTTGAATTCAGGCCTTCTATATTTGTATACGCGCAATTTTCGACAGGTGGATTTTTCGAATTGTGAGTACTTTTCGAAAAACGACATATAGGCTATTAAAGGTGGGACTTGTGCCACCTTGTTCAAATAATCCTACTCTTCCAAAACTCATTGCCCGACATCGAGGTGGATTTGTCAATTGTGGTAATTTTCGAAATTCACATATGGGCCTGGTGGGACTTTGTGCCAGCTTGTACTAGTAATCCTACTCTTCCAAAACTCTCCCAAATTTTGTAAATTAATTTTGAATTCACGCCTTCTGTGTTTGTATACGCGCAATTTCCGACAACGAAGTGGATTTTTCGAATTGTGTAGTACTTTTCGAAAAACGGCCTATATGGCATTAAAGGTGGGACCTTGTGTTACCTTGTTAGAATAATCCTCCTCTTCCAAAACTAGCTCAAATTTTGTAACGCGCAATTGCCGACATGCAGATCGATTTTTCCAATTGTGTAGTACTTTTCGAAAAACGGCCCATAGGGCATTAAAGGTGGCACCTTTTGCTTCCTTGTTCGAGTAATCCTTGTCTTTCAAAACTCGCTCAAATTTTGTAAGTTACTTTTGAATTCACGCCTTCTGTATTTGTATATGCGCAATTGCCGACATCAAGATGGTTGTTTCGAATTAACTGCTAAATGTTACATCACTATTTCATATGAAATAAAGGCGTTCGTATATTTAAAAAAAAAGCGAATGTAGTTTCAAGCCGGATTTTATTTTTTATAACGTTGGTATAATTCCATAAGCGAATGTCCTTTGAAAAAAAAAGCGAATGTAACTTCAGGCTGGTGCAACCTTTGAGGTTCTTTCAAAGGAAATCTGGAATTAAAAACCAGTAAGAGGCCATATAAGCTCAGGGAAAACTGTAGATGTTAAATATAAAATTAATTCAAATAGTTTCAAATTTTATAATGGAACAAGAGAGAGTTTTACCTATGAAAATGTATTTTTTCTGTATGATTAGACGGAGAAATAGATGTACACCCGTACGCAGAACAGTACATGGGCATTTTGGTTGAGTTAAGCTTAATTATTAACTTAAAATAACTTAAAAAGCGAAAAAAAATTAATAACTACAGAACTTCATAAGCGTACATGTGTAAGACAAGCGAAGAAAATAGAAATATATGTCTCTTTCTAACAGGTGGCTTCAAAACGTCTCATAAACAAACGTAGAGACCGCATTCCACTTGTCTATGGAGTTCAATGCCACTACAGAAAAAAATTTAGCTTACTCATATGAAAATAAGTTGGAATAGAATGTATTTATTTTACTTCTAGAGGTAATAGCATTGTTTATAAATGTATAAACAATGCATAAATTTATATGCCTGTTAAGGTTGGCAACAATTGCATAATTAGAACATTTTTTCAAATTATCAAACAGATTTTCGCGGTAACAAATATGGCCGTGCATAAGTTTATCTATTGATTCATCTATTGTAAGTGCATGATAGATTGTTTAAAACAGTTTATTAGCAAATTCCATATATCTAACCCTGTTTTTTTTATTTAATTTTAGACATATATCTAGTGTATCCTAATCTCTAAATGTGTAGCAAGTAAATTAAATTTTTGGACTTTTAGTATGTTAACAAATGATTATTCAATGCCTGTACAATTATCCCAATCTTCTAAGTTTTATGAAGCTGATTTATTATCTGGTAAAAATATGCATAACTTTGCTTTAAACCAAAATGGTTTTGATGATGTTCCTCTTGAAAATGCAGTTAATAACATTTGTGAAACTTATGTTAAACAAGAACAAAATTGTAATGTAAATATAGCCTTTTGTATGACACCGGTTATGAAATTAAATACTGTACCACCACCACCTCATAATGTGTATAATAATAAGTTTAATTGTACTAATAAAAGAACTAGGCAAAATAACCATAATGTAAATATTGAAAAAGAAAAAACTCAATGGACTTCACATCAAGATAATAGCAATAGTAAGTTATGTTATATGTTTTTATATTAATAATTTCACTTTATTAGGTAATGGGGTACGTCGTAATAATAACTTTAGACTTCCATATACAACCACTTTTTATAATAATAACAATTGTAAATATGAAAAATCATCGGAATTAGTATGTAATCCTTCCAATCAACAATCTAGTTTAAATAATTATAGTAGAAATAGGTAAGATTATTGAATACTTAGGACAAGTTACAGTGTATATTTTTCTAGATATGGAAATTATGGTAAGACTCATCGAAAGGATAAAAGTGTTTCTGCAGATTTAATAGTCAAACGTATTCACGGGTTAATGGAAAGATTTACATCTAAAGCAAAGTTATTTAAAACTGATCCAATACTTTCTAAAGTTAACAAAATGAATCAATTAGATCAGGCAATATGGGACTTATTTCATGCTAAAGCACAATGTGAAGAAACATATCTTCATAAATTAGATTTATGGAAGAATCTATTTCTTCATATTACTGTAATGCTTTCTATTTAAAGTTAAAACAAAATCTAGCAATTGTGTATTTTAGAAACTGTTTGACCGTTACGGTTTATTTATAGTGGGGTCTACAATGTCTGGATTAGCTACAAAGAATAGTGATATAGATATATGTTTATTGTTAAGAACATGGTCCACGGACACTAGAGCCAATGCGGTACATTACTTAGATATTATAAGAAATTCCTTATTAAACTGTGGTAATGTTTGTAAATTTTATATTAGTCAATATACATCTTACATTTTAGATTTTGTGCAAGCACCAGAGGTGATTCACGCTAAAGTGCCTATACTAAAATTTAAAACCGTTCATCATGGCTTTGAAGTAGATTTAAATTGCAATAATGCAGTTGGGATTAGAAATACACATTTACTTCATTGTTATACACAACTTGATTGGAGAGTAAGGCCGTTAGTTATTATAGTTAAATTGTGGGCACAAGCTAATGGCATAAATGATGCTAAAAATATGACAATTTCAAGTTATTCGCTAGCACTTATGGTTATACATTTTTTACAATGTAAGTTAAAGCTGTTATAAAAAATATAATTTTGAACATGTTTATAATACTCATATTTAAACTTGAACAGACATGAAATAATGTGTGCATCTAAGGAATGAGTCTTGTAAGTTCTCATTTTTTTATGTTAGTTGTGAATTTTGTCCAACTGAGTATTTAATAACAATTGCAGTGTCGTGATCGTAAATGTTACAAGTGGTTAAGCGTATTCTATGGAAGGTGCATTTTTACACTTCATTATAACAACAAAGAGAAAAATGACGTTAAGGACCAATTGTAAAATTATTAAATTTACATGTTTTTCAACATTAATAAATGAAAAAATAAATTAAAATGAAAGGTATGATTTTAACAGTTATGTCAATGGTGGTGTGCTAAATTATTCGTTTCTGAAGCAACTAAAAATCACTTTGACTACTTAATGCACAAATAGCTATTCTCTAAAAGCTTATTTCTAGAGACGTACAGAACATACATCTTATATGGTTCTAGAAGCATTATCTGTTACACAAGTAGTTTGCTCGGTTTGTTTACTACAATAAGCTATGAACTTAAATGACCAAAGGATACATTTCAGAACTTATTATTGTAGGGTAATATTAAATATAACGTAAGGTGAGAGATTGTTTGTGCCACTATGAGATGGCATGGGATGATGATCTCTCATTTCCAAGAAACATCAAAAATGTTCTGAACCAATATATAATATTAAATTAGTTTTGCATAATAAATTCGAAATGAATATTGACCTCCTACGTAAGAGCCAACAGTTGTGGAATAAGTCTTTTAATATGAGTTCTATTTTGTATATTATAGATAACCCGTGATATATGAAAAAGATGTGTGGTATTTTATAAAATGTAAATAACCATGTTTAATTTGGTTTGTGGGATCATGAATGCAGGTGCAATTGCTTATCCTTACAATAAATCTTACACCGATGTTAAAAAAGCTACCAGTTTTCCCGATTATTACCAAAGTTACAGTAACATACCAATAAAGTAGTTTGTAGCACGCAAATGTAATGCTTAACAGTGTCACTATCAAATTAAATTTTAGGTACTCTTACACCATTTAAAATAGTAAGAAAATTAAAATAATTACTTCTCAAATTTGTTTAGGGGGTACAAATTGCAAGTAACCCCTTATGTCTATCTCGAAAACCGTGCATAGTTTCCAGTTGTCATTCAGACTTCACATTATACTGTTATTTAATTAATAATGAGGAAAAAAAATAATTTGGGACGAAACTGCCGTCTAAGAGGGTGAAAGTTGAGACCAACCCTGTATTCTCGATCTCGAAAACTGTGCATAGTGTTAAGTTGACATTTCATAAGTTTTGTTATGGATGAACAAGTTCAACAGTAAATATGTAATTATAAATTATTAATTTTATTAAATACATAAATAAAAAGTTTACCTTGAGTCAGATTTGAACCTACGACATGTACTTTGCTAGAGTACAGCCCTAACCAACTGAGCTATCGAGATACAAGCGCCAATCAATGTAAATTTTGTCTTTATGTATGTAGAACTGATGTTAATTCTAAATATAATGAGATTACAGTCAAATTACTTATATTAATAGAATCTGAGCGTGGAAAATCGCAAGGATTCACACATACTGAACCAACTTGACTAATATTAAATTATTATCAGTTTTGTTATGAACGAATAAGTTCAACAGTAGGTAACTATGTAATCAAAAATTATTATTAATTTTATTGAATACATAAATAAATACTTTACCTCATGTAGGATTTGAACCTACACCATGTACTTTGTTAGAGTAACACTCTAACCAACTGAGCTATCGAGATGCAAGCCCCAATTGATGTAAATTTTGTCTTTCAATGTCTAGAACTGATGTAAATTCTAAATATAATGAGATTACAGTCAAATTATATTAATGGAATGTGAGCCTTCAATATCGCAAGGATTCACACATACCAAAGTAACTTGACTAATATTAAATTATTATAAGTTTTGTTATGAACGAATAAGTTCAACAGTAAATATGTAATTAAAAATTATTAATTTTATTAAATACATAAATAAAAAGGTTACCTTGAGTAGGATTTGAATCTACAACATGTACTTTGCTAGAGTACCGCTCTGTAATCTCACTATGTTTAGAATTTACATCAGTTCTACACACATAAAGGCAAAATTTACATCGATTGGGGCTTGTATCTTGATAGCTCAGTTGGTTAGAGCGGTAGTCTAGCAAAGTACATGTTGTAGGTTCAAATCCTACTCTAGGTAAACTTTTTATTTATGTATTTAATAAAATTAATAATAATTTTTAATAATATTACTATTTAATAAATAATGAAGATAAAAAAATTATATCTGATGTCACTGTTGTCTATAAGGGTGAAAATTAAGACCAACCCCTTATCCTCGATCTTGAAAAGCACACATAGTATCAAGTTGACATTTTCAGATTATGTTACTATCTAATTAATAATGAAGATAAAAAATAATATGTGATGGAACTGCCATCTAAAAGGGTGAAAATTGAGACCAACCCTGTATTATCAATGTCGAAACATCCTTATGAAAATGTAAACTTTCACGATTTACCACACATAACTAAAACACTTAACTTTTAGGTACTAAATTGTGTATTTTTTACTTGTCTTTATATAAATTTATACATTTCGATATAATAGTTGTCAAGATAAATTTATGAAATATGAAAATTAAAATCTCAAATGTAAAAGTAACTATAATTGTGATCGAAATGTATAAATTTTAAAAAAATTAATAAAAAATACACGGTTTAATACCTAAAAGATAAGTATTTTAATTTTGTAATCCTTGTTTAGATATACAGGGTGTACCGGAGTAAGTGTAACAAACTACTACAGCAGGTAGTATTAATGAAAATAAGAAGAAACATTTTTATGAACATGGTTGAGTAAAATCAACATCGGAAGACACCAAGCTGCGCAAAAAAAGTGACGTCAGAGTGTAAAGCTCAACAAAAAAATATACGTTTGAAAAAATAAAAGTTTAGGTTATGTTACTTACGCGTTTGTTGTCCAAGAATACAATTTTAGAAGTAAAAAATCTTTGAAATAATCATAAAGTAAAATAATATTTTATTGTCATAATTACAAAATCTAGTTTTTTTAAAATACATTTGCCAATAACAATTAATGTCCTGATTTTTGGCTAAATTTAAACATTAGCAGAGCATTATTTATAAAGCCCATTTCACCACCTAAAATAATGATAAATAGCAACATATTTACGTTATAAAATTGAGTAAACATACCAGCATGTACGATTATAAGGCGATTTCCTTTTCCGATAGGAGATTTAAGACCTGCGTTTGTCCCATCCGTCCACGAATATGGTGTCGTATGAGACGAATGTATGTGTTTCATCTAAAATTTACATAAGATTATGCAGTAGAATCAAGAATGTATAGTTTATAATCTTCAAAACTAACCTGTGTATATAACTGGTCGTCCTGCTTTCCGATAATTAGTGATCGAACGTATATATGCACAACGCAAAGAATGTATTTCATGTCGTTCTATTATAATCTTACGACGATCAGATGTTTTTTTTCCACCTACATAAAACCCAAGATAAGATATGATTAAAAATTAATCAGTAAACTTACCTGAAGCCCATTTTTAATGACGTTTTCTTTCCCGAATATCCAACTGTTTCGTCATCTTTAATGAGGTTATAAATTCCTTGGAATATTACAAAATAAAACGTTGTTATCCAACTGCTTTTTACCTGAATTGATACTTTTAAAGTTTTTGTAATTGTTCCACACAATCTTGCGAGCATCTTCAGATAACACATGGCGTTTTCTTGCTTGAGGTGCTTGAGCGTTATGAGATATACTTGCGTCGCACATTATATAAAAAGTACATTTGGTTACATTAATATAACATGAAATTAATAATTAAAGTAACTTACTTATAAATTCAATACAGGCAGCGGATAGTTTTAAAATAAACTGTTTTGTAGAATAAGTAATGAAAAAATTTGATACGCCGGAAAAACAAAGAGGTTATAAACAAAAGTTGACAAACGATCAGCTGGAAAGTAACGTTTTTAGAGCGCACAGTACTAATATCTGTGTCATTTTCCAATCATTACTGCATCTTTATCTAGTTTAAAAATGCGTTTCTACGCTGGTGTCTTCCGATTTTGATTTTACTCTAACTCCCCTCATTCTAGAGATACAGGGTGTTTTAGTTGAGACAAAATAGTAGATTTCGCAACTAGTGCGCTGTTTACACATTTCTTGGTGCGAGGCTGTTCTTTTTTACCCGAGGCGTAGCCGAGGGATAAAATATATGGCCGAGCACCAAAAAGGTAACACGCACGTGTTCTGAATACATTTTTGTAATCGTTCACATAAAATTAGAAAAAAATTAAATTTTGAAGTATTTGTTGACAAATGTCAAATTAAATACATAAATAAAAAAGTTTATATATTTAGTTATATACCACTTTTCTCTTTATGTATTAAAAGTAACGATTACAAAAATTACTTTTTTATGATAATTCAACACAACTGAATATATAACGACGCGACTCAGAAAAGTGAGATTGCATGCTAAATTTTGATCTAACTGTAATATTTCAAAAATATTCCAGTGGCATAGCTTCTAGGATGGCCTAATACTTCAACGACTCTAACTTGAATGCCATTGGCATTGTGTGAATTAACTTGAAATGTTTGAGGATTTTTTTTTTAAAAAGGTACTCTTATTATGGAGCTCTAAACCTCGCCGATTTCAAGAAAAATTATTTCCAACGTATCAAGATTTTCATATGAACAGGGATATCTTTAAACATAACGAGACTTTTATTAAAGAAATTAACCAAAATGATGAGAAAACCATACATATCAAATCGTTCGGAGCCGTTTTTCTCGAAATCGGTGAGATTTAGAGCTTCAGCTTTTTTAAAAAAAAACTTCAGAAAATCTGTGAATCCAGCAATTTGAGAAAAAGTCTGTGGCGTTCAAGTTAGGTATCACACCATTCTAAAAACTATGCCACTGGAATATTTTTAACATATGATACATAGTTACATCAAAATTTAGCGTTCTCATGCAATTAGACTTTTCTGAGTTGGTTTGTTATATCTTCAGCCGTTATTGAATTATCAAATAGAGAACAATGCGGCTTATATTTATGTTGACGAACCATTCAATTTGTCAAAATGTACAGTTTTATTAGCGTTTTCTAATTTTATGTAAAGGATTACCAAAAATGTAGTTTGTGACACGTACCCTGTCATATATGTGGTTCCAACTTTCTGTTAACCCTAAGTTGTTCCACATCAAGCAGTTTTACATATAGCAATTTCTTTTTTATATTTGTTTTGTTAGAAATCGCAGATGTCTGTAGATAAGTTAATAATTTCCCCACTACAGGCATAATGCAATGATCAAATAATAAATATATTCACACTGATGCATTTGATGTAGAGATTAATCTATAGTTAAGAATACACAGGAAGATAAACAATCAATATTCCCATGATAATAATTAAATAATTAACTGGGTAATTAAATAATTAATTAATAATGTCTAATGAGGTATTATATTTGTATATTTCATACTATGTACAGTTTGCGAAGTTGAGGTTAAATAGGGCAGAATCGATTAATTTAGAGAAGTGACAGCTTTGTACTTGGTAGCATTTGCGAGTTTGAGAACTTACTAGAGCAGAGAATGTATTCATTATTAATTTAGTGTCAATATGTGTGATTTCGATGTTAACCCTTAAATGGGTAGTGTATCTCACGAGATACATAAGAATAGAAATTTTACTACACTAACCAGGCGGTATTTTCTGTGAAGCGGGTGATATATCCTGCAAGATACTAAAAGCATGTAAGGGAATTTAAGTGGTGGGAACACCATGCGGACTGTGTTGATTGTGATTTACGTGTTTATTTTATTCTGTGTAACAGGGGCGCAGATGATCTGTATAAAGTAACTAAATATTACGTAAAAATACCTTAATTTCACATTATTTTTGAATTTACATTGTGCCAGATAGTTTATACACATTTTATAACAATGATGAAATACTTAGTTTTGAATTCCATTACATGCACACCTTCTAAGATCTTTTTTTTTGTTTGTATCCTCTGGTATACAACGCCCACAAAGGGCTTGCGGAAATTTCAACATACCAAAATATACCTGTCTTTTTCAGTTTTCTACGATTGCCTGCAGCATTTTTTATGGCAACCACCACAAGATGGGGAAATATTTCGGATGTCGGTTCATCCAGCGATGTAGACAAAAATGTAGATCTGATTGGTTCTTCAATTCCGCATTTACCTGTAGAACGAAATGACGATAACACCGATGGCGAATGGGACACCGATGATGAATTGCCATTGTCAAATTTTCCATCCAAAGGAGCTAAGAACAAGACTGCAAAAATACTAACAATTATAAATGGGTAAAGGAAGACTTCCTAAATACCCAAACTCATTCAGGAAAACAGATTGAAGAACCATCTTGCATTTTAACACCCTTACAATATTTTCAAAAATTCTTTGATAATTCCGTGATTGAATATACAGGGTGTTCTAAAAGTCCATCTGGAAACTCCGGGAGGGGATTCTACGAGCTAAAATAATAGAAGTTTGTAAGGAATTTTGTTTTAGGATTGTCATTTGTTTGCAAGTTACGGCTTGTCAAAGACCAATTTTTTTATTTTATTTATTAAGGATTCTGGTTTTACAAAGAGATAGCGTTAGATAGTGGAATTACACGAACAAAGTATGACAGATTCTCCTATTTTATAATAATACATTTTATTTGTCCAACAGAAACAAGTACCAATTACAGGACAAACTGAAAAAAAAAACTAAATACAAATACATAAACACCAATATAAGAGAAAATACACACATAACATAAGGATTATAAGTTAGTTTTCTGACTAAACGGTTGCATTTATCGGCTTGAATAAAGAGCACATAATTTTTTCTAATATTGTTTCTCTTTATAATAATGTTTATTATTTATAGAGAAAAAAGTTATCAACAAAACAAATTTTGAGTTTTAGGTAAAGTGCCCTCTAACGGCGCATAATGGAACTTTTTTATTACTGCTCCAATAGAACTTGATCTAATTAGTAAGTATATCAAATGAGAGACTAATCGACCTTGAACTGCAGAAGTTATTTAAAAAAATCGGTCTTTGACAAGCCGTAACTTGCAAACAAATAACAATTCGAAAAAAAATTTCCTTACAAACTGCTATTATTTTAGCTCGTAGATTCTCCTTCCGGAGTTTCCTGATGGACTTTTAGAACACCCTGTATATCAGAACAAACCAATATATACTCTATACCCTGACTACTGGCAATATTTCACCGTCAGAGATAAAGGCATTTATTGGAATAGAGCTTATTATGGGGCTTGTACTCATACCATCTTTTGAAGATTATTGAGGGGGTGGGGTAAATACAAAATACAGCCTAATAGTGTATGTAATGGCTGCGTAGACTAATTTACTTCCAAGACTAACACAGATGCAAATGGAGATCGTTTCTTCAAGATTAGACCCTTACTCGAAAAACCGTAAATCTTCCACAATATATGCTGAAAAAACCAAAAAAATGGGGTTTCAAAATGGTTGTTAGGGCAGGAGTATCTGGGATAGTATATGACTTCATTGTGTATACAGGATCTACGACTTTTGATAATATTCCATTTTCTGAAAGTGAAAATGACCTTGGTTCAAGTGGTAAAGTTGTTGTCCATCTTTGCAAAATCACACCTCATCCACAGAAAAGTACAGTATATTTTGACAATTGGTTTAGTCCATTAGAACTTATTTTGTTGCTCAAAGATGATTATGGGATAAATAGTTTGGGGACCATCAGAAGCAACCGTTTGCGAGGATGTGATCTGAAAACCGATAAAGAGCTTCAACAGCTGGCCAGGGAAATTTTGACTACAAAGTTGATAACAATGCTGGTATTGCAGTAGTAAAATGGGCAGATATAAAGTGTGTTACTTTGGTCAGTTCTTGTGTTCTGTACAGCCCTGTCATTCATGTAAAAAGGTACATCAAGGGGGAGAAAAAAAAGTAGATGTAGATTGTCCTCAAATAATAAAACAATATAACTCACATGGGGGTGTCGATTTATCTGATATGTTGATTGCACTATATAAGACTCTATTCAAATCAGAGGGGTGGTATTTAGGGATATTTCGGTAACTCATTGGCATTGCTGTAAACAACGCATGGCTTTTATGGAGAAGAGACATGGAGACTTTGGGAAACCCTAAACACGACCACCTTAAAACATTTCGCCTAAATTTAACTCTGTCCCCCATAAGAAGAGATAGTGTTGTCAAAATTTGAAAATAAGATTTCACCAATGAACAGCCACTAGACCAACTGCTGATGTCAGATATGACCAAATAGGACATTGTCCAATATTTGAGGAGACAGGAAGGTGCAAACCTATGTACGAACGGCCAAACAATTGGTTTTTGTCAAAAGTTCAATTTATGTCTGTATTGTCTTGAGAAGGAATCCTAGAAATTGTTTTACATTTTTTCACATGCAAAATTTGTAAGGCTAATTTGGAAGATACATACCATATTTTTGTTGTTTTTTGAAAAAAAATTTTTTTGACTTGTATACGTTATACTTAATAAATATTTTTGGAAATTTTCAGTTTTTTACTCTTTTTGGGTTCAAGGGTTCACTCTGAATGAAACCAACACAAACACCTCGATCTTGCAATTGCAAATAATAAATCAAATAACAATTTAATACTTATAGCAAACTTTGTTCACAATAATTTTTGCATAGATTCAATTTGAATTAGTTCAGGGTGCATTGCACTAAAGTGAGCATTATGAAAACATGATGAAAGCAGAATGTTTGAAAATAAAGAAGTAGCCTCAAAATTAATAAATTTTAGTTCTGGTTCGGATAAAAAGATTAAAAGATCATTTTAAAAAACCTTCAGTATTTAAAGGGTTTTCTAAAACCACACAAAATGAACCATTGAAATACATGCTTGACATATATCATGACAAAGTAAGCCGAGAATCAAAAAAAGTCGATTATGTTGCTAGTACAGACATATCGATTAATTTGCAACTTGTTATTATTTAGTGTTATATTGTCTGATATACTGGTAGAAAGATTTTGGAATTTTATACAACCTGAAGGTCGCGCTATTTCAATCTTTGATTGCATTGTAATAGAAATTGACTCATTAATTTGTGATACACCAAGTAAATTAATTGCTCATCGGACGTTTGAATGGGGTTCAAAAATAATTAAGGATAAATATTCATTCGCTAACTGTGTTCACTGTTATGCTCATCAAATTAATCCTATGAGTAGTGCAGCTTCGATAAATAAGTCAGTTCCTATATTTTTTGCGCACTTAACTGGATTGTGTTTATTTTTTTTCTACTTCCCCACAAAGAAGAAAAATATTAGCCAAATTGTTCAGAAACGATTATCTAATTTTCACAAACTATAGACAGAACTTTCATTCCCGGGGAGTTAATGTTTATGAATATAGAAATGAACTTCTATCAGTCATAGAAACTTTGGAAGATAGTCACTATATTAAGTTAAATTCTACAATTGAACAAGACGCTGCTTCCAAACTCAGATTACAAGATAGGGACTTTGTTTTTTAGTTGACAGGATTTCATAAAATAATGCCCCACCTTGAAACTATCTTTAACCAGTTACAAAAGAAAAATACAGATCAAGTTAAAGTTAAACAAGATGTACAATATTTTGAACAGAAAATACAAAAGTTATGCGAGCAAATAGATTCCATTATTACCGAAATTGATATGGAATTTTTAGATGGGGCACTTCTACAAAAAAAATTTCTCTGGCAGATGAGAAAAGAGGACCCTTGGAAGTTTGTGATTGTATCATACAACAAATCAACCCCAGATTCACTTTTACTGGACATATGGTAGCTGGAAATTTATTTGACGTTGAAAAGTTTGAAGAATATCATCACATATTTCCAGATTAAAAACTGAACTAGAAGTACTTTATCAAAGATAGGAGTTACACAACATTTCAGGAGCAGTTTCTCTCTTAATATTACAAGACGAAATGCGTAAAACTTTCCATGAAACAACTAAACTTTTGAATTAGTGACGTCTACATCTGAAGCAGAACGATGTTTCTTAATGTTGAAAAGGATTAAAAATATTTGAAGAAACTCGATGAAATAAGTTAGACTTAGCCCTTTAGACAATGCTATATGCTGAAAAAAAATTTCTTAGTAACATACATAATTTTAATGGACTAATGATTGATTTATATGCTAGTGTACCGGGTGAGTTTTTTTCCATGGTTTTAAATGGAAAGTACCCTTATTATACAAGATAGAGAAAATCTGATATTGGCGTCCAGGGCTCTTTTTTAAAGATAAACTCAGATCCAAAAACAAAATTTGATACATCTAACCGTTTTTGAGTTATGGGACAAAAATGAAAATTTTGGGTTTTCAAAAATTTTGCATAACACTCTTATTTATAAAGATATTCAAAATCGGTAAAAACGTTCTTCAGGCACGTTTAATTAGAATTCGGTGCTCATATCAGATAAATTTTATCGTCTGATAAAGTTGTATTTTTTTAAATACAAATTGTAAACTGTTGAAAAGCGTTTTTTTTTGCTTTTCAAAAATATATGGTTTAATGTAGTTCAATTGAGTATTAATGGTTTTATTCACGTTTAACGTATAATATATTGCATCTGGACTACGTAAATGAAACAATATCACTAGTAAGCCTTATAAACTGACAATAAACTAGAAACGTCAAATTTATCTTGCTTTGTAAGTTTACTTTGTAGCCGAAAAATTACTTACAGGAACTGTGTTATTTTTATCCATGGTAATAGTATATATTTTACAAACAACTAGAAATATGACATGGTAAAAGCTTTTATCTTATCGAATGAAAATGCTGCTGAATTTTACTTGCAAACCTACCCTGAAAGATAACAACCAGACTCAAGAATATTTAAACGGTGCGTATACATGAAAGTATTTAAGAATATGCAATCAGTAATGTTTTAGTTTGAAATAAAATTTAATTAATCACGGATCTTTTCCGACCACTGGGTCGGGTGGAAGCTGAGCCAACAATTTCATCTAGGGAAATTGTTGATGTTGGGGTGTCACAAACTATAAGAATTTTAAGAAAATAACATTATCATCTGTATAAATTCAGAAAGGAGTATTTTCTTAACGAGGATGATAAAAGGAGACGGATTACGTTCTGTCAGTGGTATTTACAACAATGCAGAACTGTTGAAAATTTTATCGAATACATTATTTGGTTGGACGAGGCTCATATTAGCAGTGATGGAATTTTTAACATCTACAATGCACGTTACTGGTCTGATATTAATAATTATGTAACAGTTACACGAAGAAGGCAGGGGAAATTTGGGTTAAACGTTTGGTGTTGCATTAAAGGTAGAAGATTTTACTACTATTTAGAATACATTCTTCGGGCTCATCTAGAGGAAGTTTTAGGTAATCTTCCATTGCAGCAGCATCAAAACAATAATATAATATTTCAGCAAGATGGCGCTCCAGCCCACAATTCTCGAGTGGTAACAGATAATTTATCGTTAAAGATACCTAACCGGTGAATGCTAACTTCAGGACCGATTCGTTGGCCGGCCCGATCACCAGATTTTACTGTTTTAGATTATTTTCTTTGGGGCTTTTTGAAGCATGTTATTTATAAAAGAACATCAAGGAACATTTATGAATTATTTCAAATCATCGATTTTGGTTTTCGTCATGTAACTCCAATACATCTTTTAAACACCCTAAATGCAACAAGACGGCCAATTGTGTATTAAAATGACAAGTTGGCAAGTTGAAAAATGTTTGTAGACCACTATTTATTCATTATATTTGTTCATTCGTTATTTCATATCTTAATAATTAAAAGTGTTTTATCCTCAGAGCCTACCGTTTCGTCTGCTACGTTGAAAAAAGCAAACACGAATAAAACTATTATTATTCTATTGAACTACATTAAACCTTATATTTTTGAAAAGAAAAATAAATGCTTTTCAAAACTGCCATGGCCGACTACAATTTGTATTTAAAAAAATACAACTTTATGTCATAATTTTTAGATTATAGCCGATAAAATTTATCTGATATGAGCAACGGACTCTAATTAAAAAAGTGTCTGAAGAACGTTTTTACCGATTTTAAATATCTTTATACATAGATAATTTTTGAAAACCCAAAATGTTTGTCCCATAACTCGAAAACGGTTAGACGTATCAAATTTTGCTTTTGGATCTGAGTTTATCTTTAAAAAAGAGCCCTGGACACCGACATTTTCTCTATCTTGCATGATAAGGGTACTTTCCATTTAAAACCATATAAAAAAACTCAAGTACAAGTTATTAAAAACGTTTATGCCATTCTGAGATCTATTGTTTAATTCCCAGTTTCTATGGATAGAAGTATTACTTTTAGTCTCTAGGGATTAAAAGTAACTTTTAATTCCTTGTGACATAAAATATTATTTTGCACATTTCTGATAAATTTTGTGTCTATCTATCTAGATTCCTAATGACATCGCGCGCCATTTCGCTTCTGGGATTTTAACATTTTGGGATGAATTATGGTGAATTTAACATCAGAATGACAAAAAACATCTTTGTACTGCGAGACTGAGTAATCTTTTAACCCCTTGAGTGATTGTAGCCCTCGATTCATTTCGGGCTACAACACTCACTCGCAGGATTAAAAGTATTTCCTCATTCAGTTCTTTCTTTGTATTATCGTTATTACAACGGCTATTGTGCTGGTGAATTACATTCTTTGATACCATCTCCGGCTATCTTTGCGAGAAACACTCGGTTCGCTCAATCACATCATCAGTATGCAGTACAAATCTCCACTTGTCGTACCAAACGGGCGCAATCCACATTTTTCTACACGGCTTCTAAACTCTGGAATGATCTCCCTAGTTCCTGTTTTCTTCTCACTTATGATATGAGAAAATTTAAGGTAGCTGTTCATAGGCATCTATTGGCAATTCATTATCCCACTATCCATCCTCCTAAGTGTTCCTGAGTGCTTTAGCACGATAGGCCTTATTTAGCCTGTTCAGGTCCACAATCATAAAAAAAAAAAAAAAAATATATATATATATATATATATATATATATATAACATAATATTGTGGCAAGTGGTATTATGACATTAAAATATTGATTCTGTAATCTGTAACAGAATAAAGCACCCATAGCTACTTATCTTTTTGCTTAAACTAAATGTTTTGTTATTTAACCTTGATAGTAATTACAATACTTGCGATATAAAACTTGTATTATTCAGCTGTTGGGCTCCATCACATAAATTCTTCACGAGCCGCCATTGCCCTATCTTTAGAAGAGTAATTCAAAGTTAATCTCATTAATTAAAAGAATAAAATCTTTGAGAGCATTCGCAATATTGCGAATTCTTAGAAAAGTTACCTAACAGAATTGTCTGCACATTACTGGCAATAATGCTAATCTTACTCAAATTATTTGCTTGCATAATATGGACTTTCCTCACAACAAAAAGAATTAGCCGTTTTGTGGTAGGTCACACTGTTAATTATATGAAAAAGAAATGCATGAGATTAAGTGCTTGATCATATTGGGACAGATAAACAATAAAATTCCTCAAGTTAGAATTACCGAGCATTGCGCAATGATGATCCGTTAATTACAAACTGGAAAAGAATCGTCAGGAAAACCCGCTAAACAATTTTACAAGTACATTTATAAATCAAAGAAAAGATTCGACATGCCAGTACAACAAAGTGCCATTAAATCGGGTTAAAGTGCGTACAAAATTATAAAATGAAGTAATGGCAAAATGAAAAGCAGTTTGCCTACGCATAAACACAAGAAAAAAACTTAACATTGAAATTACCCCCACATTTATTTACACATACACAATTACATCATGAATAAAAACAGCTACTTACCTAACAACTTTGAAAGCAATCAGTTCTAAATAAGCCGACTGAATCGAGTAAAGCCTTGCAAACGATGGTAACAAAGTGAACATGGGTTGACTGATAACTACCCGGCAAGCAAAGACGCGAAAGTTTGAGTGACTGCGCTATGGAAGACAACATCTCGTTTTCATAGTTTACACATTCATTTGTACATTGCTCTACACAACAAATAAAAACGGATTAGATTGAACAGCTAAAACCAAGGGGAGCCATTTCTAATTGCGCAATCAAACCTAGCCATTTCTGATTGCGGACTAGAGTCGTACATCGAGGCTTTTCTGGGCCGAAAATGTTAGTAGCGATGACAGAAACGCCACACAATAAGTAACATTGCTACTTTAACAGATTTCAACGTAATAATCGTGTCTTCGACATAGTGTACTGGCGATTGAATTCCTAAATTTTTACCCTATGTTTTTAATAAGTAATTATGTGCGATTTCAATATCTTGTAATAATGAAATAGTAAATTTTGCAATTCAACCACCAATTTTTTTTAAGTTTAAACCAGTTTATCGAATTGCTTGTTGCGACTTTTGAACTATATATTAAAGCCAAAACGCCGGGGATTATTTTACGATATAAGGTTGTTTACGACCAAATTATTACTATGGAAAACTTTCATTAAAACGGACAAAAAAAAGGATTTTTACTAAAACGGAAACAGTAGAGCGTTTCATAAAGGTGCAACTAAAGCTCTCGCTACACAGTACGGCGGAAACGATTCTCTAATTCCAACTAACTATCCCAATCAACAACCGTTTTCAAAAGTTAGTACACTATAACAAAAAAAAAAACACAAGAACGTTTACGTGGGAACATTCCTTCCGCCCCTTCTTACATTTTTCATTAGAAAAAGTATTGTTTTTAAAATATAAATACGCCCGTAGAAAATTCCATATGTATTAAGTTTCAGCGTAGCAAACAGTGTTTGATCTCGCCGTGCAATTAATGTCCACCTATCCGAATGGGTGACATTTTGCCTAAAAATTACGTGAGCGTACGTAATATCTCCGAGCGATTCGTCACGATTTATTCGAATAACTGACCGTGTGGATTTCTACCCCTACATGTGTAAAGCTTGAATTCCATCTTTTCCTTTTTTTGGTTTTTCCCCTTCTTAATTACATATACTTAAGTTTTAGTTACATAAAATAAAACATACGCCCCAAACCTAAAAAATTACTACTTATTGACAAGATATTAAAACCCTTTAATTCTCTCTTTCCCGCGGTAATAATCGCGATTTGTAAAACAAAAGGTGGCTCATAATTATATTTAATATTATTGGTGGAATTTTTCTAATGGGGTAGACAATTGCATGAATGTGCAAATTTAAAAGTATTTAAGCATATAGTGTAAGTAAAGTACGTTGTTGTGCCTTCCTTCTGTAATAGGGCATATGCAGACCGCAAATGCGTCCGGAAACTATGCGTTTTCCGGACTAGGCAGGCAAAAATAATACTAAGTTACAGTTGGTATTCGTTGTAGTGACAGAACTTATAGAATATTCGCATAATCGACATTTGACATAATACAAAGCCTAATCGCGTTACCGTGTACGTGTACGCATCCGTTATTATCTCCGTATTAGTTCATTATAAGCTACAAATTACATCTGTAAATTATTATAAAGTCAACAAATTGTAAGGTACCTACAAAATTCGAGTAATGAATAATTTGTCACTATTGCAAACTTAATTTCAACAGGTATGAAGTTTTAAAAAGTACCAACAATTTTGTTTGTAATTTTAAAAACAATTGTTGACGTCGGCTCAAAAAATCTTGTGTTTCACTCTACCATAAAATGATTTGCGAGCACTTGTGAATTTGCAGGCCGAGACAAAGTCGAGTGTTGTGTTAAATATTATGCCATTTTGACAAGAAGGATTTAGTAAGTTAAAAGAAAAAATGATTTATTTTATATAATACTTATTATTATTGCTCTAGTCATTTTTTAGAACATCGCCCTACACCAGGGGTCGGCAACCTTTTGAGTCTGAAGAGTCAAACATTACAATTTACAAAATTTCAAAGTTTTTAAAGAGCCACAAAATTTTTTCTTGCCAACAATAAATAGTACTCGCATAAATAAAGTTTTTTGATAAAAAACTAACCTATTTATTCATATATAAGTAGTGTTATTCACAACAAATTAGATAATATATATATATATATATATATATATATATATATATATATATATATATCGTGAAGAATTTATGTGATGGAGCCCAACAGAGTGAAAATATTTTCCAGCTGAATAATACAAGTTTTATATCGCAAGTATTGTAATTACTATGCAATATCAAGGTTAAATAACAAAACATTTAGTTTAAACAAAAAGATAAGTAGCTATGAGTGCTTTATTCTGTTACAGATTACAGAATCAATATTTTAATGTCATAATACCACTTGCCACAATAGTATGTTATATATTAAGGGAATGAGGAACTACTTTTAATCCTGCGAGTGAATGTTGTAGCCCGAGACGAATCGAGGGCTACAATCACTCAAGGGGTTAAAAGATTACTCAGTCTCGCAGAACAATGATGTTTTTTGTCACCATAATTCATCCCCAAATGTTAAAATCCCAGAAGCGAAATGGCGCGCGATGTCATTAGGAATCTAGTTAGATAGACATAAAATTTATCAGAAATGTGCAAAATAACATTTTATGTCACAAGGAATTAAAAGTTACTTTTAATCCCTAGAGACTAAAAGTGATACTTCTATCCATAGAAACTGGGAATTAAACAATAGATCTCAGAATGGCATAAACGTTTTTAATAACTTGTACAGGGTGAGTTTTTTTATATGGTTTTAAATGTAAAATACCCTTATCATACAAGATGATAGAGAAAATCTGATGTCGGTGTCCAGGGCTCTTTTTTAAAGATAAACTCAGATCCAAAAGCAAAATTTGATACGTCTAACCGTTTTCGAGTTATGGGACAAACATTTTGGGTTTTCAAAAATTATCTATGTATAGAGATATTTAAAATCGGTAAAAACGTTCTTCAGACACTTTTTTAATTAGAGTCCATTGCTCATATCAGATAAATTTTATCGGCTATAATTTAAAAATTATGACATAAAGTTGTATTTTTTTAAATACAAATTGTATTCGGCCATGGCAGTTTTGAAAAGCATTTTTTTTTCTTTTCAAAAATATAAGGTTTAATGTAGTTCAATAGAATAATAATAGTTTTATTCGTGTTTGCTTTTTTCAACGTAGCAGACGAAACGGTAGGCTCTGAGGATAAAACACTTTTAATTATTAAGATATGAAATAACGAATGAACAAATATAATGAATAAATAGTGGTCTACAAACATTTTTCAACTTGCCAACTTGTCATTTTAATACACAATTGGCCGTCTTGTTGCATTTAGGGTGTTTAAAAGATGTATTGGAGTTACATGACGAAAACCAAAATCGATGATTTGAAATAATTCATAAATGTTCCTTGATGTTCTTTTATAAATAACATGCTTCAAAAAGCCCCAAAGAAAATAATCTAAAACAGTAAAATCTGGTGATCGGGCCGGCCAACGAAAAAAACTAACCTATTTATTCATATATAAGTAGTGTTATTCACAACAAATTAGATTATATATATATATATATATATATATATATATATATATATATATATATACGGCATTATTAGATAATTACTTATTATTTAAGTAAAAAATTAATACAATTACACATTTACTTACAACACTAACTTGTACTTGTACTACAAACAATTGAGCAAAGAAATTCAATGGGAGCGATGGCTTTGCATGGTTTTAGAAAGTTTGGATAAATTTGGTTCATAACTTGTTTTAAGTTTCAAACACGACTCTAAATTTTCATTTGTTAGTTGGCTTCTTACTTTACTTTTAATTATATTCATGCAAGAGAACGCTTGCTCGCACGAAAATGTCGATCCGAAGATGTCAGCACTCCAAATGCCAACTTCTTCACCTCACTGTAGCCATCTGGAAGACTATTCTATGCATCGAATATAAGTCCCTCAACTCGCGACATTTCTTTTAAAGCTATCCACTTTTGTTGCGTTACGTACATACATTTCTGGACCTCCAACTTTCTTTTCAACTGTGTAAATTTTCCACTCCACAAAGCTTTACTTTTTAAATCGATCAATTGCATTTTTAGAGTATCAATTCCAAATTGCTCAATGTGGATTTCGTTATTATTTGTGTTGAGAGGATTTACTATGAATGCTAGAGTGGTTTTGTTGGTTTTGAATTGCTCAAATCTGTCAGCAAATTCATCTTTAATTTTTTTTATAACTGTGCTGAAGTAATTCGTGTCAACAGTTGCACTGGTTTTATCGCGATGTTGCTTTAGAAATTGAAAACGAAGTAATTTACCGCTCTGAATATTTTCTGCAAAAATAATTAATTTTTCTTCAAAACAAAGCAATTCTTCTACCAAAACATAGGCTGGGTTTCCCTTTCCTTGCAGTTTTAGATTCAGCTCATTTAATTTCGCTGTGATATCCACCATAATGTAACATTTTTGCAACCATTTGTCGTTCTCTAATTCAGGGTGATTAATGCCTTTTTCATTTAGGAATGTATTTATTTCATTCAAGCACAAAGCAAAACGTTTCAACACCTTACCTTTGGAAAGCCATCGCACTTTATTGTGAAGAAGGAAGTCGGAATACTGAGTCTCCATTTCGTTTAAGAATTTTTTAAACTGACGATTAGCAAATTCATGACCTCAACTATTTCGGCCGGAAATGTTTGGGCACATTTCATTCGAAAGCTTCCGACGGACTGACGACAGTGACGACGCGTGTCACGGGGGAGGGGTGCGGTGTAAGTGGCTGAGAGATAGAATCGGCGCCTAATCCTCGTTAATCGATTCAGAACGATTTTTAAATGTTTTTTTTTTTGATAAAATAAATAATATTTGCGTATGGCACTAAAGAGCCGCAGCTTCACATCCAAAGAGCCGCATGTGCCTCGCGAGCCGCAGGTTGCCGACCCCTACCCTACACCAAAAATCTTTTTTTAATAAGATAAAAATCAAAGAGAGGAACAAACATATTGTATTGTAATTTATACAATAAAATTTGCTATCTATGCGATAGTTTTGATGATAGTTACATAACACTAAAAGATATTTTAATAAGAAACAGTGTAAATTAAGTACACCGACAGACTTATCCTAATTAGTATGTAATTAGATTATCTAACAAACGAGTACATTCTGGATCAACAGTTTAGATTATTGCTTAGAAAAACTATAATATGTAAACGGAATTTTGTACAGATGTATCAATTGTATTAGTTAGGTTTATTATTTTATTCTTGGAAATCTTTAGTTTAGCTTGTAAGTATCTATACAGAATAGCATGCAGCATGCGTACATTATATATTTTTGCTTCCTTCCTGTAATTGGGCGCAAACCTGTTGGAAACAAACAAATAAATAACTAATAAGTATGCTCAATTAAAAAACATGGGTAAAAACTTGGCGCTGTACCACAAACTGTTTTCGAGATATTGACAAAAAAAAATTAAAAAAAAATTAAACTTTGACACCCTGTGTCTCAAAAACGGTGCGTTTGAAGATATATGTTTATAAGAAAAAAAAGTCGTATTTTTTAATGTAGAATTAACTCCTTCAGTATCGGCACATCGTTAAGGCTGACCTTGGGAATTTCTGATGACGTAATTCGGCCTGGGACTCTCCGATGACGTAATTCGGCCTGGGAATTTCCGATGACGTAATTCGGCCTGTGAATTTCCGATGACGTAATTCGGGACAGTGGAATTTCCGATGACCTCGCCTTTCACTTTTCACCTTGAGAAAGTGGGCGACCTTGAGATAGTGGTTGACCTTGAGAAACTGGTTTGCCTTGAGAAAGTGGTTGGCATTGGGGTAGTTGATGACCTTGGGCATGGATTTGCTCAGGAAATTTGAAATTGTTTTAATAAGGAGGTTCTTGTACGACAAGTGTAGGAGCTATCTCTTGGATCTGTTTTGGTTTGTCTGTGGTGGCATCTAGTATTGTATGGACTAATGGATGTTTTCTGTAACCTTGAGAAACTTGTTTACCTTGAGAATGTTGTTTACCTTGAGAAACTGGTTTACCTTGAAAAACAGGTTTACCTTGAGAGCGTTGTCTGCCTTCAGAAAGAGGTTGGCCTTGGGTAGCCTAACCTACTAGACGTGAAATTTGAATAAGGGACCTTAATGCTATCTCGTAAGACAGGTCTTCGGGTACTTGTGTTAGGTCTGTGTCCCTCTTGTCGTGGCCCCTTGATTGGAAATGGTATTCTAATAAGGGGCCCCTAATGGTAACTTGTAAGACAGGTATAAGAACTTGTCAGGGTCTGCGCCCTCTTGTCGTAGCCCAAGGCTGGAAATTTTTGAATTTGTGGTGCAATCTAGTGGTGTATGGACTAATGAATATTTTCTGTAACAAAGGTGGCGCCACCTAGCGGTATATTTCAAAGCACTAATCAGGGTTCTGTTTGCGGCTCCATCTAGTGGTGTATGGACTAATTAATGTATTCTGCAATCTCAGTGTCTTCCACTATGGTGGTGTATTTCAGGGTTAAGGGTTAAGATGGGACTTCAAATTATTTTCGCAATGTGTTACCTAATTACATTTGTTACTTGAAGAGTGTTTTTAAGATGGGACTTAAAATTATTTTCTGCTACCAGCTTATCTTGTAACACAATCAGAATTAAATTACGGTTTAATTGCTCGATATTCACAATGGAAAAAAACAGTCGCATATAATATACAAAATCTAAGTACAGTATGTAGCGTGAAAATGATATTTACAATAAATGACCGACGAGCTGGAGGGACTGTGAACACGCAGTCTCATACATCAAATTACGTGAAAAATTTGGCGTAAAACATAGTGATAAAACAAGCGTCTATGTCGACGAGTCCTATATAAATAAATAGGTTCTAACTTGAACTGATATGTACAGTTTGCGAAGATAATACAAGTCTGTAATTAAACACAAAGTCCTTAAACATACAAATTAGTACAAAAAGTGAATTTTAAAAATGACTTCACTGCGAAACCAGTCAACCTTCATATAGGTAAAATTTTGCGACGCGAGGCTTTCGGCGACCCCTACTCCAACACTTCCCGGACATAACCGAGAGAATCCGAACATTACCGAGTACTTCTAATAGATCGGCGAAGTTGGAACGATTTAATTTAATTCTTAGCACTCGCTCAAACCGGTAATATGGATCCGTCTAAAGTGTTTAGTGTTTCCAAACTTTATGGAAGAAAAATTAAACCCACAAACGAAAGATTTGGACAATGTTTATTATTGGAGAATTTACAAAATAACAATCTTGTTTCGGATATTGGTAATATTAATTATGCTGAAGAAGCGGTGTTGTTACAAGACAAGGGGTTTAGAATCATTTATACCCAATACCAATTCGTTTTGCGATAACATAATGGTTGTTAAAATTTGCAGAATGGAGCATTGGAATGTACAACGAAAAACTCCACTCGTAAAGAAAGACATTTGTGGTTCGTTTAATAGTTTCCTCCGAGGAATATTAGGTAAATTTGTTTCAGCTAGGCATGGAGTTAAGGCTAAACTCCCGATTATTTTAAATAACTCGAACCGAATGGCAAAAGGTGTTATGCAAATTATTCGTAAAGATGATTTGCAAAGTGTAACTAAAAAATATACCCAGCCAGTTTGTGTTCCTTACAAAATCGAGCTTACCGATGTTAAATTGGAGACCCTTTTATATGAATTGCCTGATTTATTAACCCAACTTAAGAAGGAAGACTACTTTGGACATTACACAAGATTTCGCAGGAATATTAACAATTTCAATTTGTGTCCAATTTCAATTTTTGTCTCCAAGGCGAGTGCAAGAAAAATTGTAATGTGGTTGTAGATAACGATAATACTGTTGGTATAGACTGCCTAACTTGGTTAACTTCTAATGCTAGAGTAAAAATTTACAACAAACATTTTATTTTATTTTATTCTACTCTGGCTAAGAAGCACGGAATTACCAGATTGGAAGCAACAATTTACAACTATAGCATCGAGACATATTATTCTGGAAGCGAGATGTACAACCCTCTCGCAGATTGTTTAACATTATTAGAAAGTAGTAAAAATTACTTCCAAGATGCACCAATGTATTCTTTATCTATCCCAAAAATGTGGACAAAACTAACAGACAGTTTACAAAATAGTTGCCTTTTAGTGTTTAACAATATGTTGCAATTTGTATACTGGGGAAACGAGAATACAAGAAAGTTGACTGCGATACAATTAAAACTACATACCGACCCGAAAGAAAGAGAAAAAATAATATGTTATGCAATTTCTGCCTTTGGTTTTAATTGACTGCCTATAAACTACATTGAGGTTATGGGAGAAGAAGAAAACAAAGACGAAATACGTATTATGCAGAAGTGTTTTATTAAGGCTGGCGAAACCTATTTTACGAAATCTACGACAGCGTTTTCTACAATACTACAATACTACAATGGCAGAGTTTAAACAAAATATTATTAACTATTTTAATTCTTATTGGGACAATCTGGATACAAATGGGACAAATGTCCGCTTTCGTTGTTAATAATAAGAGACAATACACATATGTTGGAGCATTTGCAGAAAGAGATGGAATAAAAACTGTTTACTTTATAAGAGGTTATTTTAAGAATTATTTTTTAAATGTAAAGAGAGAAAAACTTAAACGCGAAGGGTTTATTTTTGTTCCTTATAACGGGTTGGAGATAGTTTCTTTACCAAACCAAGAACCTTTTATTACATTTAATACAAATGGTACGAGCACATTTAATGGTCAAACGTTTGCTTAAATAGAGAATACTGTACCACATTCTAAAGCACTAAAGAATTTGGAACAAGAATGTTTTACCCAACAAGATGTGGAACAAATTAACGACCTTCGAATGCAAGAAATAAAAGGTAATAATATTAAGACTACACGCTGTAGGAAATTGGAACAGTTATCCGAGGGGGCAGAATTAGTTATAACAGGTATTAAACAGATAAGCTATAGAAATAAATTGCGTTATATATTACAATTAGAAAATATGAGCTCATATATCTAATTATTGGTTAGAAAGGGAATTGGAAGAACAATGTATAGATTTAAATTATAAAATTAAATTCGATGTACATATGCCTAGTAGACATAAAAAAAGAATTGTATTTTGTATGTAAAATTGTATATTGTAAATTATGTTTCTGTTAATTAACTAACATTAGTAAAAAATGTTACTTATTTTTTTTATGTAAAAATAAAAGTGCTGTAAATCTAATTTCTTTTTTATTTAAATGATCCCTAAGCTATTTTGGATAATCTCGGTTATTTTCGCGGAGGGTTGTAGTGGGGGTCGCCGAATGCCTCGCGTCGCAAAATTTTATCTATATGAAGGTTGACTGGTTTCGCAGTGAAATAATTTTTAAAACTCAGTTTTTGTACTAATTTGTATGTTTAAGGACTTCGTGTTTAATTACAGACTTGTATTATTTTATTTTTTAGACTAGGACTTGTATTATTATCTTCACGAACTGTACATATCAGTTTAAGTTAGAACCTATTTATTTATACAGGGCTCGTCGACATAGACGCTTGTTTTATCACTATGTTTTACGCCAAACTTTTTATGTAATCTGATAGCGGAAAATAATTTTAAGTCCCAACTTAAAAACACTCTTCAAGTAACAAATGTAATTTTAAGTCCCATCTTAAAAATACTTATATGAATGTTCTAGAGGATTCGGTCTTACATAAGCAATTAAATAAAACCGGACTCTATTTACAGAAAACATTTATTAGTCCATATACTACCAGCTGGCATCACAAACAAAACCACATTAACTCTGAAATACACCACTACAGTGGAAGACACTGAGATTTCAGAATACATTCATTGGTCCATACACCACTAGATGGAGCCGCAAATAAAACCCTGATTAGTCGTTAGAAATATACCGCTAGGTGGCGCCACATTTATTACAGAAAATATTCATTAGTCCATACACTACTAGATGGCGCCACAAAACCAAATTTCAGCCAGGGCTAGACTCAGACTTGCACAAGTTCTTATAGCTGTCTTCAAGTTAGCATTAGTCATTAAAATACTATTTCAGATTCGACAAAGCGCAGACCTGCCAAGTTCATACTGTCTCAAGTTAGCATTACTTCCAATAAACATACTTCCATCAAGGTCAACCAGACCTATCCAAGTCACTGAAGACCTGTCTTATGAGATAGCATTAGGCCTTATTCAAATTTCCCGCCTAGTAGGCTAGGCTACCCAAGGCTAACCTGTTTCTCAAGGTAAACCAATTTCTCAAGGTAAACAACTTTCTCAAGATAAACAAGTTTCTCAAGGTTACAGAAAACATCCATTAGTCCATACAACTCTAGATGCACAGACAAACCAAAACAGATCCAAGAGGTGGCTTCTACTTACACAAGAACCTCCTTCTTATTAAAACAATTTCAAATTTCCCGCGCAAATCCATGCCCAACGTCATCAACTATCTCAAGGTAGACAACTTTCTCAAGGTAAACAACTTCCTCAAGGTCAACCACTATCTCAAGTCATCTGAAATTCCCCTGCCCCGAATTACGCCATCGGAAATTCCCAGGCCGAATTGCGTCATCGGAAATTCCCAAGGCCAACCGAGGTCAGCCACGTGGCAGGTCTTGGGGAATGCCAAGGTCAAAAGAGGGCGGGGCTTGTGACGTCACAAAAAACAATATTGTGTCCCTGTTCTACTTCTACTAAATAAATATAATATCATGAGATAGATGATTTATTTATCTTCAAGTGCTTAAAATGTGAGTAAAATCGTTAAATTTTAATCACTTGAATGTTTCCTAAACAACACAAATATGGAATTTAGACCTACCTAGTAATACTTATGTCTACATTTTTAATTTAATTTTATTTATCCTGAAAAATAAGCATCGTTTATACAAAAAATGAGATTGAATATGTAGACATTATAAATTTTATCTGATTTTGAGGTTCAGGCAATGTAATGGTAGAAAATTAATGACTATATTTACAATGAAAGGTGAAACAATATTGGTTCTCCTTTCATTTAGCTTATTACAATCTTTCACATGAAGTATGATTCTTTCACATGGAAGAGGATGCAGACTTGGATCTTGCCCCAGCGACCCTCATAAATGATCCTAAGATGCGCATGCTCCATATTCAGTTATTCAGCTTTGATTTGTCATTGACTAAAAAAATTAATAGACTAATAACCAAAACATTATTCATTTTAAATACCGATATATCTGCAATGGAAAGTAATAGAATGAACAATAAAAATTATAACCTTAATCTGTCTAAAGATGGAAATAAAGAAAAAAAAATCTACGGTAACCTGGGATTCTCTCAATGGACTGTAGCGTAACGTAGCTTGGATCCTAGGTTAATGTAGATTTTAGATTCCCTTTTTATTTCCATTTTTTTAAACAGATTTAGGTTAATTTCGCGTGCGGATGTCAGCCTGTTCATTCTATTACTTTCCATTGCAGATATATCGGTATTTAAAATGAATAATGTTTTGGTTATTAGTCTATTAATTTTTTTAGACAATGACAGCAAAGGTGAATAACTGAATACGGAGCATGCGCATCTTAGGATCATTTATGAGGGTTGCTGGCGCTAGATCCAAGTAGGATGCAGTAGTGTGGGTGTTTGTGTTGCATTCAATCAATAATTTTGTAGGTATAGGGTTGTTGCACATACAGCGTGAGTCAAAAAGAATGGGGTAAAGTCGAATTTCGCGCCACATAATTTTATAGTTTTGGATTTCTCCAATTGGTAAATGGTAACCATGTAAAATATTTGTAGATATCTGTAATTCATTGCCGGCACGTCGCTTACGAATTTTGTAAATTATCTCCATTCATCTGTTTTATCTGCCTAAATATATTCATCAAGAACTGATCTTTTCAGAACAAACAGCTTTGTTGCGTTTTCAATAAGGTAAGAGTAAACATAAAATTGAGGTTACAATGTGTAATTTCTGTATTTTATTTACAATAGAAAATGCCTTTATCCCAGGAGCAAAAGGCTGTTATTTTAAAAGCTCATTATCGAAGTGATACGCGTAACGAAGATGGAAGCTGGACCTATTCGCTGCAGTCATGCCGACAACAATTTGAAGAAGCATTTCCCGATGTTCATATACCATACAAAACACTTGTTAAAGAGAAGCATAGAATTGTTTCACATTTTGATGCTCATAATTGTATCTGTAAGAAGAAGTCAACTGGCCGACCACAAGTGTTAACTGAAGAAACAGTAAATGATTTACAACAACGAATAGTACAAAGTCCTAATAAACTGTTGAGAAAATTAGGTGAGTTTCTTACACTTCTAAATTTTAGTTTTTTATTACTAAAAACAAATTACAATAATTATTAATGCCCACAAAT
The DNA here is from genome assembly GCA_036346205.1 of Vesta saturnalis. Taxonomy (NCBI): domain Eukaryota; kingdom Metazoa; phylum Arthropoda; class Insecta; order Coleoptera; family Lampyridae; genus Vesta; species Vesta saturnalis. The sequence goes on along the minus strand of JARFJB010000994.1, from coordinate 2,510,423 downwards.
TGAGTGTTTAAGTTAATATTTATGTTCTTTAAATTTATGTTCGTTTAACAGCTTAATCGATTTGTTTTGCAGGTGTGGCTTATTCTACTTGTCTCAGAGCATTGAAAGTGAATTTGCATGTGTACCCTTACAATGTGACAGCTGTACAACAATTGTTACCTGCTGATCGTGGTCAATGTTTACAATACTGTGAATAGTTCCACAATAATCTGAACAACGATGATGTTTTAAATTTAACATTTATGTCGGATGAGGCATGGTCTCACTTGTCTGGTTACATAAATAATCAAAATTTTCGGGCAGCTGACAATCCACACAATTTTGTTGAACACAATCTTCACCCATTGAAAATAGGAGTCTGGATTGCACTGTCAAGACGTAGGATAATTGGACCATATTTTTTTAATGATACAATAAATGCTGAATGTTATCGAACACTCATAGTGCAACCATTCATAGAAGAGTTGCATGATGATGAAATCAGAAATGGGTATTTTCAGCAGAACAATGCACCGCCACATGTTGCTAATGCAAGCATAGTTTTTTTACAACAATTTTTTGATGAGAGACTAATCAGCAGAGGAATTTGACCAGCACGTTCGCCTGATTTGACGTCTTTAGATTTCTTTTTATTTGGACATTTGAAAAATAAAATATTTCAAAACTATTTACATACTTTAGAAGAATTACAAGAAGCAATTATTAGAGAAGTTCAAAACACTGATGGAAACACTTTGGTAGCTTTATTTGAAAATATGAAAAGACGAGTAAATTTGTGTATAGCCAATGTTGGCCGTCATTTTGAACATTTACTGTAGTTTTTTGTCTAAATTGATGCATACTATAAACATGTTTGAATAGGAATTTAGTTACACTATATTTTTTTATTTAACAATCACATTTGACTTTGTATCTAGTCCTAATTTGTTTTTATAAATCTGATTTTGACAGTACAATAGAGGCCCTGTTAGAGTGAAAAATACACAATTTTTTGGGGTTAAATTACATAAAAACGTATTTAAAAAAATAGAATTTCGTTGTAGGCAATAAAGTACTTCGTAACACCTATAAGTGCTATAGGCATGTGTAAACTAAATGAAATGATGCAGTCCTACCAACTGTGTAAAATTTCAAATTTGTGGGAAATTCAACTTGACCCCATTCTTTTTGACTCACGCTGTATTTCTAATACACATATATTGCTACAAACATGAGGTGCAGCTAAAGACAGGAAAGGTTTCTAGTCTTGACCTTGAAAGTAAATAGCGGGAAAATTAACATATTCCATTGACAGTTTATATTTATATATTCCATTGACAGTTTATAGGGTTATAAAGATATATTTTTAGTAAGCAAGTGGTTCGGAAATCAACTGATGAACAATTATATTTAGTTTTTGGACTCATTATTTGAAAAAGTACAAATTTATGTATACAGTCAATATACTTTACAAAATTCAAATATAAATTGATGTTCATTATTTTCCATCTAGGGTCGTTATTGTGATTCAGGAAGTATATGGGTGTACAGAATAATGAAAATTATAGCTTGAAATCTAGAACTCATATTTATATTTTAAAATTGAATTATTTCATTATATAACAGATGAAATTTATCACTACATTCGATTACACGGTGAAAAATCATTCAATATGATGCTGCTAATGGTGTATAACCGCCAACTAGGGCATCTAGTTGGGACTGTTATAAATATAACTACCTAAGTCATAATTAAAACCTATTTATTGTTAACTACATTATTCTGTTCGTGTGTGCACCGTTGTACCTCGTATATCACATGTATCTTGTAATATACAAAGGCCAGTCTAACAACTGTGCAACTCGAATGCAAAAACAAAGTTAATATGTGAGCTTACATAAGGCAGATGATTGTTATGAAAAACCAGGTAGAATCGATTACATTGTGTGAGTTGTTACAGGTATGTAAGGGAGGATAAAATAAAGGAAACTGAATAAAACACAGTACATATATTTATATGCAGGTGTAATGTAGTTCTGCTGTCTTTATTTCGGATTAAGAAAAATAACTACGAAAGAAAAACATACTACAAGAATAACAAATAAAATATAAGTATTACATCAATACATACTTAGATTATACTCTGATTTCAAGATTAAATTGCTATCACCCTACTATAACCTTAATACAACAATGCGGTAATAATTTAATACAGGCCTGTGTTTCATAAATGGTTATACAGTTAGTCAACTGTAGTATACGTAAAGACAACTCGTGTTAAAAGTCTGCATTTACCATTAATGAACCAAAAGATAACATATTTCATACCAGGCCCACATACGGTATTCCAACGATAAACATACTTTACTGTTACAACAGTTATCTCCCCAAGATGGCCTTCATAACACTTCTACCCGAGATCCGAATTACACCTCCACTACAGCCATCTTAAATATATTATAGATGTGGAATGTCAAAATAAAATACATTAAAATTGAAATCAGGAGACCTGTATACATTAAATAACAAGAGTGTGGTGTAATATTAACTTTCAAATTATCATATACAATACAATAAGTGCTCAAAGTTATGTTGACAATTTTTGTGGTGGTGCCACGAATGCTTGATACACTTGCCTAAATAGGACAGGTGCATCAGGACGAGTCCTATTTCGAAGTATAAAAATTTTACTTATTATTAAAAGAATATCACAAATTTTCAAATTATGAAGTAGATAGGTACTGTAATTTAACTAATCTAACAATCAATTTTCTATTAATAGGTACCTGAAAAATACAATAAAATATAATAAAGATCATTTATTAAAAATTGTTACTAGAAGTACTAGTCCATTATTCACTGCAATTTGGTTGGCTGTGCAACAGAAAATCTGGCACATTTAGTGGCCAAAATTAGACGTGTCGTGTGACCTGTACAAAGCCGTAAGTAATTACACAAGAGGTTTTTTTTATCCGGATAAAATTGCATTTTTTTTACGAGAATTTGGTTGCTTGGTCCTACAGACCCGTTTTTTATCATAGGTGGTTTGTCTCGGCAATTTAACAAAAAGAAACCAAATTAGAGTTTTAAAAATTAAAGTTTATCTTGGAAAAAACCTTGAGTGTAATTCGATGAAATACTTTAATGAAAGTTAAAAATAATAGCTAGGTCATTTTTTGTTCATTCGTTATTATAGCAACAAACAATAATCAGCTTTAAGAAAGTCTGCCATGGATGTATACACACATTTTATTGAGATGCAAAGTAAGGGCTAACTTTATCCGATGTTAAAGTGATAAATACATTGCTTATGGGATTTTTATACATGAATTAAATTATCATTAATATTAATTTATATTAGATGAAATAATCACTCTTACGATGGGTATTGTAATACAAATTATATACTAATTTCAATTATTTAGTTTGAACTATAAAAGAACATTCTATTTTGAAATCAAGTTATATTAATTTTATAATTAATTTATCCTTTTGATCACAATATTAGAAGCTTTCATTGTGAAGAGATGAGAAGGTCACAACTTCTTAAAGTTGTTCATTATAATGCAGTGATTTTAGAGATACTACTGGTAAAACATGACAGACAGTTTCCATTAACTTTAAATAACCAACAAACCTGTGGTTTAAAGCATGAATATATCTGTCACAAGCAACATCTAATTATAACATAGCATACTATATAAACATACATACTTTCGAAATAGCATCATACTAATAACATACTAATATACTGAATATCTTTGAATACAATTAAATATTCATAAAATATTAAATACTTGTAAATGTAGTTACAAGTATTTCTAAATAGGTACAAACTTTAGGAGTGAACCACCCTTAATTTTAAATATTCAGAAATGCTACAACAACTTAAATAAAACAACACACTAAATCTACAAATTGAGTACTTTTCCTATAACTTAGCAATAATGATGATCATTAGAACTTGATTGAGATATACAGTCCTGTTCCTTGCTAAGTATAGATTTTAAATTATGACTTTCTGCTATGCTGGGTTTACTATATGCAGGTTGAGATGTTTGTTACCTCTTTTTTGTACTAAAAAATGAAACTTGTTTCTCAATTTTTTTGTTGCTAGGTTCCAATTTAACATCAGCAGATAACTGGAATTGAGGAACATTGTCAGCTTCGGTGTTGAGTAAAGCTGTTGTGACTTTTACTTGTTTAATTGCAGTTTTTAATATTTCATTAGTTGTACACTTACGAGCAAGTGTTATCAATTCTAAAGCGGTAGTTATTAAAGTACTCTGTACGGTTTCAGTATCTCTAGAACTATCAGATAGTTGATTTAAAGAATTTTCAATTTCTTGTACTGCATTATAATCCATTTGTGTTACTAGTGTATGATTAATGCCCATTAGTGTATTTTGTATACAAACATAATGTATATGTTTACATATGTTCGACTTTATAAAAAAATCCAAGCAGGTACAAGAAAATGAATGATAACATATTTTACATAGTTCACAAATGCATGTGAAAGTGCTTTTTTCTGTTACAAAGTAAGTGGTTCCTGATTTCACATTCAGAACCGACCATTTTCTGTACTCATCTGTTTTGTCTGGCACATTTTGTAGCTCAAAATTTGAAGTTGTTGCTATTTTATGACTTAAATTAATATTTTTTAATCTGCTAGTACTTTTGCCTGAAACTGAACATTGTACAATAATTATTTTTAAACATAAAAACTATACCTTTGGTAATTTTGATCAGTCTCTCAACTTGTTTATCACGGGTATATTTCATTAAATTATGCAGACTCTTGTCCAGACGTTTTGCCTTCCGACCTTCGAGGTATTCATATTTAATTATTCGATGCATACTTTCTAAATACATGTTTGTATTTATTAATAGCTCCTTACGATAGCAGTATGCCCATGAAACAGTGTTACATCCATAATTTTTAACGAAATAGTTGTGAAATTCCAGCGTATCTGGATCATCCCGCAATTGTATTATCAGCTCATTATAGTATTTGGTAAAATCTTCTATCTCAAGGGAAGTTTGGACAATTTTCAATGCTTTATATATTTTTTTTCTCTTTTCTAGAGAACCCTCTTGACAGTTTGACACAATTTTATTTAAATTTGTTTTCCATGCACGGTCAACGTGCCAAGAACAGAAAAGTCTATGTGGTACTTCACCCATAGCAGCAACCCATCCATTGAAAAAAGTATCAGTTAAGTCACTCATAAAGGTACAAGTTGTAACTCTACCAGTTACCAGTTTTATATGAATAAAAAAATTTCATACACTTTTGTATCACTTCTATCTGATATCATGTAGGCTAAAGGAATTCCCTCTCCAAAATCGTCACTGGTCATTAAGGTAGTTAGTTCAAAGCCATATGGATTTGTTCTGTGGGTTCCATCTACACAAACAAATTTATTTGCAAATTTTTTGACATATTCTACTTGTATGCTGTTCATTAGAATTAGACAAAAATTGTTTTTGCTTAAATTATATGTCTCACTTTCAATGCCTTGTGGTTTATAAAACAATATTGGGCTATTTTTGTCACTTGAACATTCTTCAATCTATAAAGATACACTTGTTGCATCATCTGAATGTCTAATACCATCAACCACATCTACTCTGAATGATTTTTTAATATTGTAGATGTCTTTTTTTGTCATCAAATCTATTCGTTGCAGCCCACTTGTACTAATATTCTCTCTGACTGAATTAATAATATTTGGCACAGATACTCCAAGCAAAAGCTTACTAGCAATCACACTTTTTTCACATTTGGAAATGCGAATATGTTATAAATCCATACTGTGCCCATAATGAGTTCTGAAGTACCTACTATGTACTACATTGGTTGCATTATTCACCTTTATGATTATGTGACTAGTGCACATATGCCCAACTTTTTGTGACCCTTGTGACTTTGGCAGTCGTTTTCTGCCCAATACGCTGACTGAAGATGTACCTACAATACACAAACAAGCATTTAACTTGTGGTAAGCTTATTAATAAGTAGTAGTGATATATGTAGATTAGATAAAAAAAAACAAACTGAGATACATATCAGATCGGTTGCATTCATAATAATATGATGTACAATCATTCCCAACTTTCTTGCCACTAGAAAGAACAAATTCCACCTTATTCTGTTTTTCTTCAGCTTTACGCCATATTTGAAAATCTACAAATTCCGATCATTTCTCCTCAGTAAAAAATATGTCCTATGTATAACATCTACTTACCATTTATTGATAAAAATTCTTGGTTAAGATAGTCTTCCTTAAAGTCATGTTTTGATACTAAATGCTGAATTAGTTCAATTTTTCTATTAAAGTGGGTATCACATTTCAAGCACATATGATTTTTTTTTTTAAATTTTCGATTGTCTTGTTTATGTACAACTTTAATATGTTTAGCTAAAGAGCTTTTATCAAAAAAACACTTAGAACACAAATTACATTTCACATCCTGGCACTTTGTGCTTTTTAGAGGAAGTTCTTTTACACCGTGTATTAATTTCAAATGTCTATTTACATTACTTTTGTTATTAAACGATTTATGACTAATGAAAGGTTATGAATAAATTCCCGCTAAAAGTAAAATATTTTTTTAATTTACCGGTATTTACTTTCAAGGTCAAGACTAGGTACCTTTCCTGTCTTTAGCTGCACCTCAAACATGTGTATATTACAGCAGTAACATTAATAATTTATAACCTTTATTAAAACTTGATTGTAGTTTATATTGAAATATGACATTAAACGAAAAATGTTTTATCTACCATTACTAAAGGAAGCATAAGTTTACTTCACTTGTATTAAAGTAGCATAGTTATTTTTTGTATTGTTTTTTGAAAAAGCTGAATTGAGCTGGATTTCAGAAATTTAAATATCAATTCTTTGGTTGTAACCTGAAGTTGTTGCATCTTGAGTAATGATGCATTTCTGACGAGACCCTTTACTAAACCTTGTTAAAGGTCATCTACTCATCTCATCTAGAATAAACACCTTTCTGCTGATTTTGAAATTGCTTAAACCTTTAACCTGTTTGCCATAATCCAAGATGACTATCATTTTTTAACCTCCCTTTTTTCTCTACAGAACTTAAACTCTTGACCACATTCCTACCATCCTGAAAACCCTAAAGTAAGAATGAATTTTTTATGCTATAAATATATTATTTTTATTTCGTTTTTCTTGTCAGGTGGCGTTATACCTCCAGTAATTCCATGCCTACATGGTTTATATCCGGATAAATTTAATCCAGACCGAGAAATTCATGACATCAATATACAAGAAGAACTACCTCCTTTTAAGTCGGACAACAAACAATCATTAGGAGAATTATTACAAGGATTTTTATATTATTACGCTAGTTTTAATTATGAAATGTATGCAATATCAGTACGGATAGCATCACGTATATTAATTGATGAATGCCGTTATGCACGTTCAAGTAAAAACGATCCACATCAGTGGAAATATTTATGTATTGAAGAACCATTTGACCTAACTAATACAGCACGGTCAGTTTATGATTTACCGACATTTAAACGTATCCAAAGAGTATTTCAAATGTCAAGTAATATACTAATTGAGACTGAAAATCTTAGCTGCATTTTAGTAAATACAAATGATAACCAAAGATGATATGGTAAAATTTTTATTGTATTCTTTTCAAAACCATATTATAAAGTAAGAGTAAGATAAATTTTTAAATTATTTGTATTGGCTATGATGTATTATATTCGTTGTATTTCGTCATTGTTTTCGTTTACAAATTTATTTAAAAATTAAAAAAAATAGATAAAATAATAAAATAGGAAGTTATGATGTATTTGTAAAAATTCATAACTTCCATAAATCAGTATTAAATGTATTGTTTATCGATTTTTTTTTCTTTATTGTACTGTGCAATTTTTTTATAGAAATGTTATTAAGTGTTAAAGAAAATGAAAAAAAAAATTTAAAAATCATTGCTGGTGTGGTTGGTTATACCAAATTTGCAAAAAATACAATTATAATAGTTAGTTATTGTCGGATGTGTAGTGATGCTATTACCTTAGATGAACTGTTTCATAGGTATGTCTGTACAAATGTATGGTTAAGTAAGTATACAATCAAGCGTCATAAAAAAAAACTTATATTAACAACAGAAATGTGTTACTTCCATCTTTTGAAGTGAATTAATGCAACAAAAAAATTTTATGAATAATCGTTATTCGAATTGAATACATATCATTTATTAACGGGTAAAAATCATTAACTATTGTTATGCCCTAAATCTTAAAAAAGAACAACGATATAATCCGATGTCTTTCCATAAATATGTGCATTTACTTATTTGACTTTAAGATTTAGTACATTGAATGTGATAAGTTAAAAAGAATGCTGTGTTTATTATTGTCACAGAACTGTTTTTCTTTATATATAATTAAAGTTCAAAAACTATGTATGTTAACATTTAATATGGTTTTTTACTCATATTTAAGATCTCAATTATAATGTTTAGTCAACGATTATAGTCACAAGGTGCCAATACTTTTTAAACAGTATTAATTCTAAACAAATATGTTATTAGACAATATTCAATGTCAGAAACAATAAATGTAACAATAATTCCAAACAAAATGTTATATGTGGAAATAAAATGTGCATCTGTAGACTTTTTACTCCTTTGTTTTTTTGTTAATTAACCATCTGTCAAATACACAAGGTGATTAAAAAGTGTGAACATAATGTTAAGGGTTCACTATGCAGAGGTTTAGAATAAAAAAAAAAATTACAATTGAAATGAAAAACTATTTAGATATATACGTCATTAAAAAAAACTAATTGTAATAAGCAATAATTTATTATCGTACAGAATACATAAAATTATGGAACAATTTAGAGCAAGTAGTATTAACTTAATCTACACTCTTGCTTACAATACATAAAATTACAAATAATAAAACAGGAAATATTAATGTAAATAAAGCATTATTCCACTAAATGTTCATATTATTTAGAAAAGTAACTCTCTAAGATTCAATTGTTGAGTAATACCATTCAGTGTGCGTTGTTAATATCGACAGGACTGAACAAGCTACAATCTGTCCTGAAACGAAGCGAAGCAATAAATCAACATGTTTGGCAGATTCCAGTGGCATTGGGTTGTTTTATGATAAAAAATATAAAATTGAAATAATATTGATTAGATGTGTCATAATGAAATTAATTAATACTAATTAAAAATAGGGACGGAACGAGGATATTATTTATTTGTAATATAATTTTTCTGTTTTCATCTTAAAAGAATTTCGTGGTTGATTAGGTAATTACTGATTGTTTGGATTGTCAATTCCGTATATATCACAAATACTACTAATACCATTATTGACCACATTTTTAATAATTTTAAACTAATTAATTACTAATAATGCAACTAGAAAGTATGTACTGTATTTGGAATCACACTTTAATAGATTTTAATGTGTTGTTACCGATATAATTAAGGGGGAAATATGACAACAACGCTAATTGCACACAAAAATGATACATATTTAAATATAACGATAGCCTAAGTTATGATTATTGTTATAGATTGATATATCATAAAATGATTTCTAACAAACGAAGTGTTTTGTAATTAAATGATATATTACAATGATATCTTTAAAATCACTATTTATGGTTAAGTTTTCAATAAAACATTGCAATCATTTGTTTGTCTGCAAAACCTATGTAAATGCCTATGATCTTTACTGTAGAACTCAACAACAGATACATCTTATTGTTAAAAGATTAGCAGCTATTGATATATAACTTACGTTGTAACGCTATAGTATGGCAGCGGTATATCTTAAAACTAGTTTGAGAAATCTATTAAGTATGTAATACAAAATTGTGTACCGCTTATATGTAAAATAAATGAACTATTTTAATTTATTCCTTTACTTCGTTTCTGGACAGACTTTATGAAAAAAAAATTTAAATGGTTGCCGTTATTTTGCATATATGATTAACCAGTGACCAACAAGTGAATCAAGTCTTAATGAAGTAGATTTATTAAGTATTCGTAAGTATGATCAGGATAAAGTAGATGTTTTTCTTTAAAAGAAGGGTAAACACATATTAGACAAATCTGGTAAACAAATTGGCCATGGAGCTGTGCCCCTGCATCCAATGCATTGCTAAGATATTCGTTATTCCACCAAACTGTTATGGATCTGCAATATAAATCAAAGCCTGGCCTTACAGAAACCTTTGTATTGTGCCAGAAGCAGACCTTGAAGAAATTTGAGATAGTTTTTGATAATAAATTGAACAGCCGTGGGACCAGGGAATTTGCCTGAACTGCTAACGAAATGAAAGCGTCTTGACTATAACGCCCAACTTCACAAAACGATCACAACCCCCAATTGATGTAAGGCTTACCACAACACATGATCACAATGCCAGACTTTATTGTTGACCATAATGCCCAACTTGACCACAAGCCCCAACAGGTTGTCCACAGAAATTTACTGTCAAATTTCCCTGACCGTTTTACAGAAATTTCCCTGACCCATGGAAACTACGCGATATCGCGATACATTGAATTAACAAAGAAATACTACATTACGAGTTTATAAATTGTATAAAAAGGAAGAAAAAAAGAAAACCCAGCCTCCACCTTCCCCATAGATGGCCTAGCTCTCTCCACATTCTTTTTTTCTTCCTTTTAGCCAGGTTTACAAGGGTCGACTGTTACATTGGGCGAGTTAACAGGCAAATGGCTGTTTAATTAAAAGGTAGCCTTATTTTTTCACTATTAACTTAAATCAGCAGTTATTAATTTGGGCTACACATACATATACGTTTCTACTTAGCAGCATAACGCGACCCTTGTAAAAATGGCTTTTGTTTTATCTTTATTGATGAATGATATTGCTACAAGTGTGTAATACAAAGTAAGTAAAGTATATTATACAACTTTAAACTTTAAAGCACTCTTTAGGTATTACAAATATATATTCAGTCTATCTTGAATATGAACATGTGAGATAATATGGAATAGGAATCTGGAAAGTTCGTTAAACTTTTATTGTTGTTTTTTCATGTTCTGGAGAAGTTTCATCTTTTTGTCAATTTCTACATCTTCTTTTTCTCTTTCAAAGTGTAACTTTTTCCTTTTTTCTTCCAGTTCTTTCATCTGTCTCTCGATTTCCTTTTTTCAACTCTTTTCTTTTCTTCTTCTGTTTGCATTAACTTTTTCGTATCCAAATAAGATTGACATCTTCTCTTTGAAGCTCTGACTGAGGTTATCATACTTTTAGTTACTGTTATATTTTTCAAACCACCAATATGTTGTATGGCGCCACAAATAATTCTCTGACTCACTAGGGACTCTTCATGAAGATTTTCAACCAGTAAATGTTTATTAATGGAAAATCCGGATTCAACAGCTGCATTGGCATGGGATAAAATAAAACAGAGCTTCATAACAGCCCACAAATCCGAATACCTCTTGTCTCTTCCTAAAAGGTTATAGCAAAATTCATCTAGACCCATGTCGTCATTTTGCTCCAACATAAAATCATTTATTTTGTTGTTAATTACTGAAGAGCTCTGACCCAACAAACACGCTTGTGACTTTCATGTATTCGAGACATAACCTTTGGAAGTACTATTACTATTATTTGGTTATGTGCATTTCATGTACTTTCGACGTAACGGATACATGTTTAGGTATCGAAAGGTTTTTCATGAAGGTGCTTTCTATGGTACATCTATACAATATTATTGCGTCCTTTAACTGTGATATAATAATGCGAACAAAGCTCGGATGTCATATAAAAGATTTATAATGTTCACTTGTTTTAGATGTAACCGTGTAACATACAGTGATTATAACTTGTAACTGTAATTCCCACCACGTATATATAAAAACCAAGATTTTGGTTTGACCAAATTGCGTTTAATAGTGATTCAAAGTAGTTTTGTCGGATGTGCCTTATTTTTCACAATTAATATATTTATTTCAGAGAAATAAGATATAAGTAGTTACTTATTTAAATCTTTAATGCAATTCGCGCCCCTTGCAAACATGTTTGAAATAAAATTAAAAAAATAAAGCTTTATTTTCTTTGTCGTTTAAGCCTTTTTAATTAGTTTACAAGACATATAAATAACAAAATAGTAAAAATTAATTGAAAATACAATTTAAAGTACAAAGCCAATATGTATAACGTTTTTTAAATGTGGCGATTTTCCCCCACAAAATCGTTAATAGTAAGTTGCGCTTAAAGCTGCGCGATAACGGTAGTTCCACAAAACACACTTTTCGTTTGCGGGTAGTGCACAAACTACGAAGTGTGTAATTTGTGGGCTAGTGGTTTTCTCCTCTAACTTGCATTGCATTTATTGTTTTGATATGTGCACTAAACGACTGCAGTTAATAGAGGTAAGTGTTTTTATATTTACTTTGTAACTACATAATATTGTTAGTATATATAATTATGTATGTATATATATATATTATATATGCTGTTATACCTAACCTCAAAACTTCGTTTATGGCGGTTACATACAAAAATTCTTTAAACATAAGCTTATAGCCACGAAAACAAAAATGTATAGAAAAGTGACATACAGGCAAGTTAGACGACGAATTATAAAAGAACGTGAAAATATGAAAACCTCTTTGGTTTCACCAGTTGATTGATTATAGTGACTGTTCGGAAAAAGTTATAATGGATGTTGAAGAAGTTCATGATAACACTAGTAAAATTATTAATTCGAATATAGCAACAAATGAGAATAGAGAGTGCAGTATGTTTAGTGTTGAGGAGACGCCAAAACTTATTTCAAATAATATAAATGATGAAAAATTTAATATCGACAATGAATTAAATGGCTTTACTACATTGCCATCGGACCTTGACGATTTTTGCATACTATTAAGAACTTGGGCACTAAAATTCAATATATCACATGCAGCAATCAGTGCTTTATTATTAATTTTGAAAACACTTAATGTTTTCTTTACTTTACCAGTGGATGCGAGAACAATTATGAGAACTCCGAGAAGTGCAAGTTCACAAATCATTCATGTGAATGGTGGTGAAAGTATTCACTTTGGTTTAGCTCGTGGTATTCAGTATTCATTAAAAAAGTATTATAATACTAATCAGTATCCTACACATATAAAAATTAATATTAATGTGGATGGACTGCCTCTTACAAAAAGTTCAAGTGCCCAATTTTGGCCTTTATTGGGATCCCTGGTGGAGGATTTTTATACAGAACCTTTCATCATTGGAATTTTTTACGGCATGAACAAACCAATTAATAGTTGTGAATATTTGCAAAATTTTGTTGATGAGGCTAAAGTAGTTCAAGAGAAAGGAATTGTTTTAGATGGAAAAAAAATTTCTGTAAGTATAAACGCAATAATATGTGATGCTCCAGCAAAAGCTTTTGTGTCAGGAGTTAAATATCACTGTGGTTATTTCGGATGCAGTAAATGTATACAAGAAGGGGATTGGATTGATAATCGAGTTGTATACACAGAATTAAATTCTACATTAAGAACTGATCAATCATTTATATGTAGAAATCAGCCAGAACATCATAGAGAATATTCAATATTAGAAGAATTAAACATTGGTATGGTTTCACAAATCCCCCTTGATTATATGCATCTCGTATGCATTGGGGTGATAAAGCGATTGATTCAGTTTTGGGTAAAAGGCCCTGCAAATGTAAGGCTGAAACCACAATACTTGAAAAATATTTCAGACAAGCTAATAGCTTTGAAACCATCCATTACCTATGATTTTGCAAGAAAACCAAGATTGTTAGCTGATATAGACAGGTGGAAGGCTACAGAATTAAGACAATTTCTACTCTACACAGGTCCGGTAATTCTGTTAAATAATTTAGAACCTCAATTATATGAACACTTTCTCTCATTAACAATAGCGATCAGAATATTAGTTGACCAGCATTTACACTTACACTTAAATCACCACGCAACCTCAATACTTAATTGGTTTGTGAAGTCTTATTCAAAATTATATGGTGCAAAGCATTTAACTTACAATGTGCATAATTTAATTCATATTTCTGGTGATTGTTTGAAATTTGGACCTTTGGATCATTTTAGCAGTTTTAAATTTGAAAACTATATGCAACATATTAAAAATAAACTGAAACCATGTAGTAAACCATTACAACAACTTGCTAATAGAATGGCTGAAATAAATTCTTTACCACCAAGCCCAAACGAAACAAAAGTATATCCTATATTACGTTATTCAAAAACTGGCTCTCTATTTAAAATAGAATTTAAACGGTTTTCTCTATCACACAGAGAACCCAATAATTATGTTTTGCTAAGAGATAATGTGATTGCAGTAGTAAGAAATATTATTTTCGAAAATGATGCAATTACCATTAAAGTTCAACGTTATACCCAAACATATTCTTTCTTTGACCAACCAATAGATTCTACCAAGATTGGATTCTTTTTAGTTAAAGACGATGAAATAGATCAGCAAACCGTAAACATTTCTGTCAATGAAATTAAAAGGAAATGCCTGAAACTAAAATTAAATAACAGTCAACATATTATGGTGTCTTTAATTCATTCTGATATTTGACGACAATTAAACATTTTGTAAGTACTTATTGTGATTATGAAAAAAATTATTTATCAAAATCTTGAATCTATCCCATACTGTTGTAACATTTTGTAACTTGATAAATTTTTTGTAAGCAAGTTGATTCATAATTCTTATGCAGCGATCGAATAATCGAAAGTTCTACAAACCTTAATTTTTGAGATAATTTAAAGCTACAATTAAATCGTAACTAATATTTAAATGATGATTTCCAGTTATTGTAATATGGAGAACGAAGAGGATCTTATGCAGGCAATGCCATATGCAGTTGTCAGATTTATCGATGAACACAACCAGTCTGATGATGTGGTGTCAGAAATCCCATCCAAATGGCTTTTTCAGAATAACACTTTATGCTACTGGCCTGTTGCAAAGAATGTTGGCACCTACATTTCTAAAGCAGTTGACCCAAACAAGGATACTTGGACTGTAAATAAAGTTGCAGTTGAATTTTTCTGTAGTAAGAGCGTCGGTTGTTTTATAAAAATTGAATAAAACACTAATGTTTATTTTAGAATCACTACATACAGCTCGTAAGAAAGCAGAGGACAATAAGTACTCATCTTCGGAAGAATGTGGAACTTCAGCAGCAGTAAAGAGGAAGCCAAAAAAACACTTTTTTGCTGAAGAGTGGGATTCTGGTGATTCTGACAATAGCATATGTAATAAAAGAAAGAGTGAGTCTTTGTTTTAATACTGTCTTATAAACCACACTCCTTTTTTATTTTTATAGAGCATGCTGTAAGTCCTCCACCCACTTTCTCACATGATCTGAACAATATGCCGATCATTTTCGAAGAAGTTGAATCTTCAGTTATACCTGTAGCAGAAGTTACTGATAGCACAATAGGTAAATATGTTTATACCATGTATATATAAGTAATACCTAACACAGAAGTTTATATTTTAGATAGTTTACCAAAGGGAATTGTTAATAGCGCTTATAGTGTGCAAAATTCAACTCCTGTATCTGTTGATTGTCACTGTTTATCGCACAGAAGCACATCCTCCCCTGCTCTGTCATTAGGTTCCTCTTTCACATTGAATGGTATGTGACTAAATAATGCTATAATAATTTAATTCCTAGCTCTTATTTGATTTCATTTTTTAATAGTGGTTATCAAAACAATATCTTGTAACCAATTCTGCTGATCATACATGACAATTTAAAATCTATCAAAGGCAATAATGGTTTTTTGGAATACATTACAATATACTGATTTAATTATAACAAGTACTAGATCTATGCAGTAAAGATCATTTTTCTTAATTTTCGGAAATGTTTAACAAAATAATTCTGTTAGTAGTATCATTTTGTTTGGGTATATTAGTACTTACTGAGTTTTTGTTTTCAATAGAAGGCAAATAAATTTATATGAAGGATTTCTTACAATGATTTAAACATCATAAAAAATATTTAAAGACTTGGTGGTAAATATTTCAAAAATAATTTTTATGGTAATAAGTAGCAGTAGATTACAAATTATCGTTTTTAATAATACTTGACTCTTCATTTCCTACTTGTATGGTTGTATAAATGCTGAACTGAACTTGATTTGAAAAATCAGTGCTTTTTTTGTGACGGTATGCAACGAACGCGTACCAGGACCTTTTATGATGTTTACAATAAATATTTAATACAAACAATGTACATGTACAGTATTGGCACCGTATCGTTTTCTAGATTCCCAAACTATAAATAAAATTTGGAACGCAGTATCCGAAATTAAAGCACAGATGGTGGAACTTCATGATAAAGTTTTGTACAGAACTAGTTATGATTCTGGTCTTGATGACTCTGTGGCTGTTTTAAAACAATATTTGCCAGTGCGGGATTTGGAAGCATTAGAAAATTTCGAACAATTATTACAGTTTGAAGAAAATGTTAAATTATTTGTGAGTATTTGAAATTCATTGTAAAAACCTTTTTCAGCAAGTAATTTTAATGAATATGTATAATTCCATAAACAAAAAAGTTTATTAACCAATAGTATACATAATTGAATTAATACAGTTCAATTAAAATACTATTTTGAAAATGATTTTTCAGAATAAATTTATAAATAGTATCGGTGGGAGTGGTCCAAAAGAAAATATGCATCGTATCTTTAAACAAGTTTATTCTGATAATATGTCTGTAAATTGCTCTTGGTTGGGCCAGCGCAAGAACTACCGGATGTGTGATAAAAATCAATCATCTGTATAAAAGGTAAGATTGAATTCTATTATGTATGCTTCACTACCTTAAATTAATTTTAGGAGTAATTCTAAATACTTACAAAATGCGAGAAAACGAATTGAAAATATATCTTCAGAATGGTTTCGCCATGCCAAGCAGAGGCTGAATCGCAATACTAAAAAATAAGGAGAACACAGCGTGATATGTACTATATTTTAATGTTTGATATTTCTATATACATATTTTTATATATATATATATATATATTTCTAGTAATTAGTTGAGTGTTAAAAGTAAATAATACATTTATATGGTATACATATAAATAGTTTTTTTCCTAAATTTATATAAGAATTACCATAGAGAAAGAAAGAAGTTTTACCATGTTTTTATTCCATAATAATCAAATCCTTTACTTACATTTACGTATTTATAAAATTAAATACAACATATCAATGATTAAACACAAATTTAATTGATTTATTTTTCAAAAAATTAAATTTGGCATTTAGTTAAAAAATCCATGTCTGAATGTATACTATATTCACACAGTTCATGACTACTTGTATAATCTAGTTCAGTGTATTCCTCAGACTGTGGATCAAAGTAAATATTTTTAGAGAAGTAAATTTAATTTACATTTCTTTTTCGCTGACTACAGGGATTTAAATACTAAAAACCTATTGTTACTTTTTTTATAATAAGAATTTTGAACAAATTTGGTTTTCCAATAAGCATGTATTACAAAACTGCATGATTAGAATAATAATGTGAATCATTATTTTATGTGAATTTATTAACTATAATATAAATTAATAAAAATAAAATATGTGGTACAAGATTTGTCACACTCCAACATGACTAATTTATCTACTGGATTGTGTTAATTTAAACAACTAAAGTTAATACTATTCTAATCATGCATTTTTGTGGTACATGGTTATTGGAAAACCAAATTTGTTCAAAAGTCCTAGTACAATTGATAGTTAACTACAGGTATAATTTTTACTATGTAAATCTTATGCCCAGCGATAAAAAAAATGCATGAATACTATGTACTTATTACTAGTACGTTTCTCAGACCATTTACATAACATGTAACATCACTGCTATATGTTTTCTGTACCTACCATGCATATAACTTTGTGATATCAATGGTACTAGTATGTTTCTCAGACCATTTACATAACATTTAACATCTCTGCTATATGTTTTCTGTACCTACCATGCATATAACTTTGTGATATCAAGGGTATATTACATTTGACATCTTGAAAACATTATTTAAATGTACCATGTTGCTGACATTAGAAAGTAAATGAGCTCTACATGTGCTAAGTATAGTATGTCTAAATAACGTGTGATGTAATTCAAAACATGTAAGTGTTACGTAACAAAGATGAAAATGTGTTGGCTGGGAGCTTCATCTGTCAACAATGAAAACTGGTGTTTAGCTTTTTCAGCTGATGCCTCACATATTCTTTTGTGACTGTGAAGAGTTTCTAGAACAGTATCGTCGTTTTTTTGGTAAGCTGGGTTTCAGCAGTACTATTTTTGGATCGAGGGAAGTACGCACACGTGCTAAATGAGACTTTAAAGGACTTTTATCTTTGAGCTTCTCTACCATAGTTATTAGCAAAGTTTTCAACCCATTTTTAAAGGCAAGTTTCTCCTTTTCTGAACATTTGGTTTGTTTCAGTAGGCTTTTTGCAGCAAAGCCTACATCAACTTTTTCAGTGGGAACCAGCTTGATACTGTCTTGCAAGTTTAAATTTAATAGTTTTTGCGAAGTATTTGCTTCAGCTATCTTTTCAGATTTCACAAATCTCACATTAGTTTTTTCATTAGTTCCGTAAGTGAAGTAAACAGGTAAGGAACCATCGGTGTCTGACATTGAAACCTCCTGAGGAAAGGTTCTATGCATGACAAAATACTTCTAAAAGCACTCAGTTTGGCCTTAAAAAGGGGATCATTTAGAGATTATTTGATGTAGTGTAGGTTTTTGTCATCTTTTTCATTGTATTTTTTAACAAATTTTTCGACATCATAGATTTTCAGAGCTTGATCAACACAGGTTCCATTCTCTAACCACCTTATAGAGGTGAACTTGTAGGGAAAGGCAGCGCTAGTTGTTATTTCTGTGTATTTAGCACGTCGAGCAGGACTATCATGGAAAAAATA
This sequence comes from Vesta saturnalis, assembly GCA_036346205.1. Lineage (NCBI taxonomy): Eukaryota > Metazoa > Arthropoda > Insecta > Coleoptera > Lampyridae > Vesta > Vesta saturnalis. The sequence goes on along the minus strand of JARFJB010000994.1, from coordinate 2,491,427 downwards.
ATAGAGAGATCTGAAGAAGTGAAAAAGTTCCCAACCACTTTTTGACACTGCAGTTTTCACGGCTCCATTTACCGTATGCAAGCTGCAAATTCCTATATCCACCACAGACTTACCTTCTGGGTTTACCGCATGTAAATGGCTTTCCAGTTTTTTCAAAAAACTGAGATTGACGTTGGGTCCGTCCATCGAGACTTGCAAAATATTTCCTAAAGGCAAGGAAAGTCCTTGGATAAATCCGTCTAACAAGTGTTCTGCAGTTGCCCTGCCTAAAAATACACTATTCCAATATCTAGTAGACACTTTTTGAATATTAACGTCCCAAAAACGAACACAAGTCCATTTGCCCACTTTGAACAAATTTGTTCATAGCCTCATCGAAACAAACCACATAGGCATTGCACTGTTGTACATCTTTTTGTAAATTTTCTTGAAAATATGGGGCTAGTCCATGGTTTATTACATAAGAAGCCTTCGTCTTGCTCATGGTAAAGCTCTGAGCAATTTTACTGTCTGGAAACATCACTTTTAACGCTGATGAGGTTTCATCGCAGGAGTTAAGAGACATTTTCCCAGTAACAACTTGGAGAGCCCATAACGCTTCAGCAGAAGTTACGTCATCTTCATTTACAACAAATGTCTTTAAGTTTGTTTGACTTGATCCTGGCACACTTATCTCTTGTGCAGCAACTAAAGATGATGTAGAATTATTATTTTTCTTCGTATAAAATGATATTGATTGCTGCGAAGACCTAATTTTAGTGTTTTTTAAATGAGCCGGTCCTTTAGCGTGGGAAACAATTGCCTGTTTGCCCATATTGCTTAACTTAAATAAAAGATTTAAGGGAAACTTTACAAAACGCCGCAATTTTATCACTAACTACTGAATCCAGCCAACCACTAAATTCAGGATGCACTTTACTGTCCAGCCACAGTTTATTAAACATACCCTGTTTACTGCTGTAAGCCATTTTTTCAGTTTAAATCAAATTTTCAAGTCTGAAAAAAATAACATTAGTGTATAGCATAAAAACACGTAAAGGCAACATAAGCAATACATAAAAAAACGCTGAACCTGAAAACAAAGCTGCAATTAATAGTTTGGGTTACAGCAGACTAGAGCATAAAACGCTCCCCTCAAATTCATCATCGTGGATTAACTTATCAAGTAAAAAGTAAGGGAAAACAAAAGCAAAGAACCCCACAATACATCAAATTGATGAACCTGAAAACAATGCTGCAATAGTTTGGATTACGGAAGACTGGTGGATAAAAATTCCTCTCAAATCCACCTTTGAGGTTGGATTTTCCTGACTTTCCAGGACTTTTCCCTGTTTCCCTGATCAGAATTTTTTTCCCTGACTTTCCAGAATGTGGACACTCTGCCCAACTTTAAGAATGACCATAACACGAAACGACGCATGTATTAATATAACATTAAAATTATATATGTATATGCAGGATTCTGCATCTTAGCTCCCGTATTCTACTACAACTAAATGATTTATATTAGAAAAAATATTAAAATGAAGCAATAAAATACTTGCTAACAGCGCTTTTTAAAAATATTTTTACAGATACAGGGTGACCCATAAGTCCATGACAACCCAAACATTTTTTAATGAAACACCCTATATATTATTCTAGATTTGAATTCTCCTCGCTTTGTACATTACGTCAACAAAATTTCAGCATCTTATACTGAGTACTTTCAAAGATATGCCAATTTCTTTGTCTGAATGGACATGTGTTGATCACTCTGTATCTTTCAAGAAAAACGAAATTAATTATTATTTGTAGTAGGATATTTTATGTATATGGTCGTATGTATAAATAAAGTTCTTGATATCAATTTAGCATTTCAAAATTTTTAATTAAAATCTTATGTTCAATATGTCTTCCATTTTCTTGGAGGTACAACTGAAGACGGTTTTGAAAAGACCTTGCTACTATAGTTTCTTAACATGTCGGGCGTAATAATCTCAAACGCCTTCCTTATTCTTTGCTGCCTATTTTCTTGTGTAATTGGCGGCTCTTGGTAAACGATATCCCCATAAAAAGAAATCCAGTTTAGTTAAATCGGGGAAGACCGGGTTGGCCAATTAGACGGCCCTCCTCTGCCAATCCAACGATTTGGAAATAATGCATTAAGGTGGTCCCTGATGTGAACGGAATAATGGGCGGGGGCTCCATACAATAACATGTTCGCCGATAATTCCGCCCCAAACATTTATTGACCATTCGTGTTGATAGTCAACCTGAGTAGTAATATGAGGCCGGAGCTACTCCACTTCAAGGTCACCGATGTAAATCTTATGGGATTTATTTCAAGGTCAAGTGAGTTTTCTCATTATGCCAGAACGCGCTCCACGTCTCAAGGACGTTTGAAGCATGCTTTTGGCGGGGAATTTAAATTTTTGGAGCAGGTCAAGGTCAAAGTAAAAATAGAAATTGTAAGTATATAGAGGCCGGAGCTACTCCACTTCAAGGTCACGTCGCTCTCGTAAGCTATGCATAAAAAGTAGGTCATGAGTTCATTGTTTAGTCTACATGCAAAAATTGGAATTTTTGGGTAAGGACTACCGTGTTATGATTTATTATGTATCTAATTATCAACGTGTGCGTACATGTAAACGAAAATTCTGCTATTATGATACAATTTTTTCACATTTTTTAGTTTTGAGAAAAAATTGGGACTGCTATATTTTGCGCTGTTATTTGTTTAGGTTATATACAAAAATTCAGAATTTTGACTTCTGGATTAAAAATGCTATGTAATTTATAAATATCACATAAAACAATTACAAAGAAAAGGTGAATAACATTACCTATTGAAATACTGTAGTAAGCAATAATTTTATGTGTTTGAAATGTTTTAATGTAAATATACTCTTAGGATAGCAGTTAAATAAATTCGAATTTCAAAACAAATAGTTTTGTGAAAGTACATAAATGTTTCAAATTTTCTAAAACTAAAAACTACTCCACTTCAAGGTCACGTCGCTCTCGTAAGCTATACATAAAAGTAGGTCATGAGTTCATTGTTTAGTCTACATGCAAAAATTGGAATGTTTGGGTAAAGGACTATCGCGTTATGATTTATTATGTATCTAATTATCAACGTGTGCGTACATGTAAACGAAAATTCTGCTATTAAGATACAATTTTTCACATTTTTTAGTTTTGAAAAAAATTGGGACTGCTATATTTTGCGCTGTTATTTGTTTAGGTTATATACAAAATTCAGAATTTTGACTTCAGGATTAAAAATGCTATGTAATTTTATAAATATCACATAAAACAATTACGAAGAAAAGGTGAATAACATTACCTATTGAAATACTGTAGTAAGCAATAATTTTATGTGTGTGAAAATGTTTTAATGTAAATATACTCTTAGGATAGCAGTTAAATAAATTCGAATTTCAAAACAAATAGTTTTGTGAAAGTACATAAATGTTTCAAATTTTCTAAAAACTAAAAAATGTGGAAAAACTTTAAGACCTTCTTTTACTGCGAAATATTACTATCACGATATAACACGTACATTTTTAATATTTACTACTAAAAAATTAATAGTATAACAAAACTTTAACATGTTTGTAAAGTATTTGTAATATGGTTTTATCGTATGACATTTCTTAGAAGTATAAAAATAGAATCAATTCATGGAAACAAGAAGAATGCGTTGTTTATGCTAAAAGTAGACCAAGTCAAATGGGCTTATTAAATTGAGTCAAGGTGAAATAATTTACTAAACTAACAGTAGGTGTGTATTTAACAAGTTTAAACATGTTGTCACGACGATGTCATGAGTTCATTGAAGGTGAATACTCCACTTCAAGCCAAAAATAGAAATTGCAATGTCACCATCCTCAACATTTTACAAGGTCACTCTGCGGTCAAACGTTTTGGCGAAATTTGTATGTCAAGGTCAGAAGCTAAAAATAGAAATTGCAATGTCATCATCATATTACAATTCTTAGAAGTCTAAAAATAGTGTGACAAGGTCAAAGGTTATTGGCCTACGGTGGTGTCATATTTCTTAGAAATATAAAAGGTGAAAGCTATATGTTAAACGTATATATAGGTGTAGGTTTTGTTAACGTTGGCAAAACAATATCTGGCGGAGAAAGACGTGTACATCACCAACGCCGGAACTGTTGGAAAGACAACTAATTTAACATTTCTGTAAAAATAATAATATATATCTATGTATAACTGTTTGGAAATAAATTATATATTTTTATTGCAAAAACGTCTTTTATTTCTTGATTAAATGAAGAGTAGGTACATCATAAATGAAGCACCATCATTAAAAATAGCTGGTGCGAGTCATTATTAAAAATAGTAGGTAACCAAACACATGTGTGGTTTGAATCTGTGCTGTCTCAAAGGACAATAATAAGATATGTGTGGTTGGAGTCTGTGCTAGACACACATCTGGTTCGCGTCCTCGCAGGAATGTGGTGAATCATAGCTAAAATAGCCGGTTTATGTCCTCACTAAAAGGTGGTTGCGTCATAGCTAAAATAGTCGGTTCGCGTCGCACCATCATTAAAAATAACTGATGTGCGTCTTCATTAAAAATAGTAGCAAACACATGTGTGTGTGTAACTAGATTTGCAAGGTAACCATGGGGTCAGATGATAAATTTTGTGAATTTTGGGGCTGAGGTGTACAAATATATAGATATGTAGTATGTAAATATGTAGAAATAAGAATTATATGTAATATTGGTTAAGTAATTATAATAAATGTAGATAATTGAGTGTTGGAAATATTTGCATTAATAACGACCTCATATGGGAAATCCTGAAGTGATGCTAGCTTTAACATAACATTTATGAAAAGGATAACGAAATTTTTTATAACAAAAGTATATATCTTGTGTGCGTACATAAATGGGGAATGAGGCAGTATAAGAATAATTGTATAAGTCCTAAAAAACGCGCTCTTCAATGTTTTAAATTTGCCCATAGGTTCAAATCGAAATTAATTTTTGAAAGTGTGATAGCGTGTTACAAGCGGCACTTTATCTATTGCGTTTTTTAATTTGTCAAAAATATGAAAAATGGTCCTAAAATTGATCTATATAATTTTGAAACGATAAACTGCACTTAAAACACAACTTTTTTTGCTTTACTTACTTATACTCATAAGAAATACAACTTACCGCACGATTTCAACAATTTTAATTAGTTTAGGACCACCAATTTTTAGTTCCAACGCGATGTAAGAATTATATATGTAATTTCATGTAAAATCAGTACTATAGTGAATAAAATGTACTTAACAGAAAGGAATGTATATGGTCAGCATTCCATTGAAAGATATAATTACGAGCGTTTTTCACACAACTTTTTTTGCTTTACTTATACTCATAAGAAGCACAACTTACTGCACGATTACAACAATTTTAATTAGTTTAGGACCACCAATTTTTTTAGTTCCAACGCGATGTAAAAAATTATATATGTAATTTCTTGTAAAATCAGTACTATAATGAATAAAATGTACTTCAACAGAAAGGAACGTGTATGGTTAATATTTTTCAATGCAAGATATAATTACGAGTGTTTTTCCAATCTTATCTAAACCATATAGTTCATTATCATTTTACAAGTTTTACTCAATTTATTAATATATTTCTTATATTTCTTATAATTTTTTATGTAACCATTAATTAACGTAACACTGTTGATTTCATTATTTGAAAATGAAACTACTTACTATTAAAAAATGTACATTAGTACAACTTCGTATTTCGCATTTGTAATTCATATAATTTTAAATTAATGATTATTCCATTTAAGTTATGTTTTTGGAGCGTAATATTTTAAATTAAACAATATTCATATATTATATAATGCAGTAAAGCATCTTCGTTTAATGATTATATTTAATAATAATAATTTACGTTAAGCATCTTTATTTCATTTTCATTTTTACGTATTACCGAGTCTAGGAAAAAAAATCCTAGGAAAAAAAATCCTCGGAAAATAAATCTTGGAAAAAAAATCCTCGGAAAAAAAATCCTGTGGAAAAAAAATCCTCGGAAAAATCCGTGTAAAAAAATCCTCGGAAAAAAAATCCTGGAAAAATTCCTGGAAAAAACCCGGAAAAAATCCCGTGGAAAAAAAATCCTGCCACATAAAATGTTAACACAAGCGTGCTGTTTTGACTATAATTGAATTATAAAAAAACCATACTTAGGGAATTCTTTTAGGGACTACTACATACTACATAGATATATCAATATTATAAAGTGTAAGGCCGATTCTAACCCAAAAAGTCATTATAGTAAAACAGCACGCTTGTGTTGACATTTTATGTGGCAGGATTTTTCTACGGGATTTTTCCGTTTTCAGGATTTTTCCAAGGATTTTTTCCTAGGATTTTTCCAAGATTTTCCGAGGATTTTCCTGATTTTTCCCCAGCATTACAAACATAAGTAATATTTTGTTTAAAGAATACTATATATACACCACTTCACAAATTTTAATAAACTATAAGTTTTCAGGATTATTCTTTACAAAATTTTAAAATTAGGGCAAACAATATAACAAGAGTTCACAAGAATAAATAACAAGGTATTTAAAATCTATTCAAATTTTACTAAAAGATCATAAGTTTTAACTTTTGATTTTAGTTCTGCCAGTGTAACACTAAACACACCAATGTCTAGTTTGTTAGCAATTTTACAATAATGCATTAATAGTAATATTTTAAATTAAATCAATATTCATTTAAGCATTAAGCATGCAATAAAGCATCTTGGTTTAGTTTAAAAATTTTCATGTATATACAATTCCGTTGAGCACCTTTATTTCATTTGCATTTTACATTACAAACACATAGGTAATATTTGTTTAAATAATACGGTATACACCACTTCACAAATTCTAATAAACGACAAGTTTTCAAGACTATTAAATTTAAAAATTAGGGCAAACAACATTACACCAATTTACAAGAATAAATAACAATTTTTTCTAAAATAAGGTATTTCAATTCTATTCAAATTTTACTAACAGATCATAAGTTTTTAACTTTTGATTTTAGTTCTGCCAGTGTAACACGAAACACATCAATGTCTAGATTGTTAGCAATTTTACAATAATGCATTAATAACAAGACTTTAGTTTAATCTTGCTTTTTTCAGCATACGCTGCACTTCATACAACTCCAAATCATATTTTAACTTCTTTATTTTGCGTATCAGGTCTTCTATTTGTTCCCTTTTTGGAGACCTCTTACAAATTGCTCCTGATGCAAACTTTTGCATTGAATTCTTCATTATTATATTGTATTTCTGCAGACTTATTAACTTCAATGAAACCTACATCTGTCTAAAGGCCAGTTTATATACCCACTTGTTATAAACCTCACATCTAGTTACTTTTCTATTACGTATCTTTAGCACAGAAGCGAACCAAACATATCTGGTTATTTCCTTTGTGACATATTTGCATATCAGAGATTTAAAACACACAATGGGTTTGGTCACCTACTATTTTTAATGATGACGCACATCAGTTATTTTTAATGATTGTGCTGTCACTATATTTTTAGATACGATGCTAACCGACTATTTTTAGCTATGACGCGATCACCTTTTAGTGAGGACATAAACCGGCTATTTTTAGCTATGATAAAACCACCTTTTAGCGAGGACGCGAACCAAATGTGTGTCTAGCACAGACACCAACCACACACCTGGATATTTACCTTTGTGACAGCACAGATTCAAACCACACATGTGTTTGGTTACCTACTATTTTTAATAATGACTCGCACCAGCTATTTTTAATGATGGTGCTGTCACTATAATTTTAGCTAAGACGCTAACCAACTATTTTTGCTATGACGCGACCACCTTTTACTGCAGACAAGCACCGATTATTTTAGCTATGATACAACACATTCTAGCGAGGATGCGAACCAGCTATCATCTGACCCCAAGGTGACCTTGCAAATCTAGTTACCTTTCTAGTGACTTTTTTCGAATCTAGTAACTTTTCTAGTGACTTTTTGGGTTAGGATCGGCATCGGTGCAGATCAACAATAAAACAGATAAACAGGTAAATAAACAGCTCTGTTTAAAACAGGTCTGTTTAAACAGGTCTGTTTAAACAGGTCTGTTTAAAACAGGTCTGTTATTTATGCTGTTTGCCTGTAGACTGTTTGATTCCAAATGATATTATAACGACACCGTTAGGGTATTATATACTGATCGAAGCCTTTCCTAAAACGACCGTTTTGTACTTTAGCGTCCTTATTTATTACCATGAATCCGTATCGATTTCGCCAAGTCTCTGAGCACATGTAACGAAACAATCGCATGCTTACTATTGGGACGACATGGTCTTCATATATGCGACGTAAATTCAAATCATCATGTTCGAAAAGCTCTATAAAATTGGCGTTGTCTCTAATCAACTGTTTGGGGATTTTATTATAGGTTTGACCCAAGTAGAAGCAGTCAATGTTATTGTGACGACCCCTGTGGATCTGTGTATCTGTGTATCTGTGTATCTGTGTATCTGTATATCTGTGTATCTGTGTATCTGTGTATCTGTGTATCTGTGTATTTGTGTATCAGTGTATCTGTGTGTATCTGTGTATCTGTGTATCTGTGTTTCAGCAACAGGCAGAAACAGCTCAAAAACAGACCTAAAACCGGTACCCGTTTCTCAAAAACAGGTAGCTGTTTCTCAGAAGCCATTTATGCTGTTTGCTTGTAGGCTGTTTGATTCCAAATGATATTATAACGATACCGCTAGGGCATTATATACTGATCGAAGCCTTTCCTAAAACGACCGTTTTGTACTTCAGCGTCCTTATTTATTACCATGAATCCGTATCGATTTCTTCTTCTTAAGATGATCATATTTTTGCTGTATAGCTTTACGAACTTGAATTATACGTTTCGTCAACGCTAATCTCTTGTTATTCATCGGTGCAGATCAACAATAGAACAGATAAAACAGGTCTAACAGGTAAATATACAACTCTGTTTAAAACAGGTCTGTTATTTATGCTGTTTGATTCCAAATTATATTATAACGACACCGCTAGGGCATTATACACTGATCGAAGCCTTTCCTAAAACGACCGTTTTGTACTTCAGCGTCCTTATTTATTCCCATGAATCCGTATTGATTACTTCTTCTTAAGATCATATTTTGCTATATAGCTTTACGAACTTGAATTATACGTTTCGTCAACGCAAATCTCTTGTTATCCATCGGTGTAGATCAACAATAAAACAGATAAACAGGTAAATAAACAGCTCTGTTTAAAACAGGTCTGTTTAAACAGGTCTGTTTAAAACAGGTCTGTTTAAAACAGGTCTGTTATTTATGCTGTTTGCTTGTAGGCTGTTTGATTCCAAATGATATTATAACGACACCGTTAGGGTATTATATACTGATCGAAGCCTTTCCTAAAACGACCGTTTTGTACTTTAGCGTCCTTATTTATTACCATGAATCCGTATCGATTTCGCCAAGTCTCTGAGCACATGTCACGAAACAATCGCATGCTTACTATTGGGGCGACATGGTCTTCATATATGTGACGCAAATTCAAATCATCCTGTTCGAAAAGCTCTATAAAATTGGCTTTGTCTCTAATCAACTGTTTGGGGATTTTAGTATAGGTTTGACCCAAGTAGAAGCAGTCAATGTTATTGTGACGACCCATTGAAAGTACGCTCTAATATGATTATGTTTTCGCAAGCGATATGGTCAAAGATAAACACTGAATTGGGTTCTGCCACGCTCGGTTCCATAATATCAGCATTATCGCTGACGCAATAATAACCAATATCTTTCATGGGATCCAGAATTTCACCCAAGAGTCGATATTTTTCCTGATTCAACGATTTCGAATAGATATACACGAGTTTGAAACGAAGACTGTTCGGTTCAGTTAGGAGACTGAGCATGGTGTTTGTTCTCCCACAATTGGGAGGATCACAAATTATACCGCGTACGCTGTTTGGAAGTAACTTCCCATCCCGTTGTATCTCCCTATTTCCAGCTCGGGTCAAATCATCGAGATTTGCAACAGGTAGCTTTGAGTTTGAACCACTGCTCTCATGTTTGCTGTTGTTGTTGTTGTTGGTGAGCGTCAATTAAAGCTGCACGACTTGTCAATATGATTCTTTATTTATACACCTAATATTACATCTTTGTTTAGTTTAAAAATTTTGATGTATATACAATTCCGTCGTGCACTTTTATTTCATTTTCATTTTTACATATTACAAACATAAAGGTAATATTTGTTTAAATAATACGGAATACACCACTTCACAAATTCTAATAAACGGCAAGCTTTCAGGACTATTAAATTTAAAATTAGGGCAAACAATATTACAACAGTTTACAAGAATAAATAACAATTTCTTTCTAAAATAAGGTATTTCAAATCTATTTAAATTTTTACTAACAGATCATAAGTTTTATCTTTTGATTTTAGTTCTGCCAGTGTAACACGAAACACAAGACTTTAGTTTAATCTTGCTTTTCTCAGGATACGCTGCACTTCATACAACTCAAATCATATTTTAACTTCTTTATTTTGCGTATCAGGTTCCCTTTTGGAGACCTCTTACAAATTGCTCCTGATGCAAACTTTTGCTTCATTATTATATTGTATTTTTACAGACTTATTAATTTCAATGAAACCTACCTACATCTGTCTAAAATTCAGTTTATACACCCGCTTGTTATAAACCTCACATCTAGTTACTTTTCTGTTATGTGTGTTTAGCACAAACGAACCAAACATATCTGGTTATTTCCTTTGTGACATATTTGCATATCAGAGATTCAAACCACACATGTGTTTGGTCACCTACTATTTTTAATGAAGACGCACATCAGTTATTTTTAATGATGGTGCGACGCGAACCGACTATTTTTAGCTATGACGCAACCACCTTTTAGTGAGAACATAAACCGGCTATTTTAGCTATGATTCACCACATTCTAGCGAGGACGCGAACCAGATGTGTGTCTAGCACAGACTCAACACACATATCTTATTATTGCCCTTTGAGACAGCACAGATTCAAACCACACATGTGTTTGGTTACCTACTATTTTTAATAATGACTCGCATCAGCTATTTTTAATGATGGTGCTTCATTTATGATGTACCTACTCTTCATTTAATCAAGAAATAAAAGACGTTTTTGCAATAAAAATATATAATTTATTTCCAAACAGTTATACATAGATATATATTATTATTTTTACAGAAATGTTAAATTAGTTGTCTTTCCTACAGTTCCAGCGTTGGTGATGTACGTCTTTCTCCGCCAGATATTGTTTAAACTTTTTGAAGTATTCATAAAATCGTAAGGGAAGTATACACTTAAAGTACTGGGTTTCAATGATAATATGTTGACCATACTTCGTGTCGATAGTGTTCATATCAATCACTTTATATTTTGCACTCACCTCCAAGTCTTTTACGTTCGTGAAGGATTTACAGAAAGTGCTACTATTCAATGCAGATAGATCCATCTTTACTGATTCGAGAACCTTCAATGAACTCATGACATCGTCGTGACAACATCTTTAAACTTGTTAAATACACACCTACTTTTAGTTTAGTAAATTATTTCACTTTGACTCAATTTAATAAGCCCATTTGACTTGGTCTACTTTTTAGCATAAACAACGCATTCTTCTTGTTTCCATGAATTGATTCTATTTTTATACTTCTAAGAAATGTCATACGATAAAAACCATATTACAAATACTTTACAAACATGTTAAAGTTTTTGTTATACTATTAATTTTTTTAATAGTAAATATTAAAAATGTACGTTTTATATCGTGATAGTAATATTTCGCAGTAAAAGAAGGTCTTAAAGTTTTTCCACATTTTTTTAGCTTTTAGAAAATTTGAAACATTTATGTACTTTTACAAAACTATTTGTTTTGAAATTCCGAATTTATTTAACTGCTATCCTAAGAGTATATTTACATTACATTTTCACACACATAAAATTATTGCTTACTACAGTATTTCAATAGGTAATGTTATTCACCTTTTCATTGTAATTGTTTTATGTGATATTTATAAAATTACATAGCATTTTTTAATCCTGAAGTCAAAAATTCTGAATTTTTGTATATAACCTAAACAAATAACAGCGCAAAATATAGCAGTCCTAATTTTTTTCTCAAAACTAAAAAAATGTGAAAAAAATTGTATCTTAATGGCAGAATTTTCGTTTACATGTACGCACACGTTGATAATTAGATACATAATAAAAATCATAACGCGGTAGTCCTTTACCCAAACATTCCAATTTTTTGCATGTAGACTAAACAATGAACTCATGACCTACTTTTATGTATAGCTTACGAGAGCGACGTGACCTTGAAGTGGAGTAGCTCCGGCCTCTATACTTGAGGCGTGGAGCGCGTTCTGGCATAATGAGAAAAAACTTGACCTTGAAATAAATCCCATAAGATTTACATGGGTGACCTTGAAGTGGAGTAGCTCCGGCCTCATATTACTACTAACCTGCTTGAAAATTCTCGGATTCTGATCTGAATTGGAAGTTATGGCGATTCACAAATCCACTTTTGTGGAATGTGGCTTCATCCGAGAACAAAACCTTATCAAAAAAGTTGTAAGTTATATCAATTTTATGTTGAGCTCAATTGCAAAATACGACACGTCGCTCCAAATTCATATCAAATAGTTAATGAAACTGAATATGATTGATACGAATGAAAACGGTTATCCTTCAAAATCCTTTGAACGTTTCGTTCGCTAACAGCTACAGCAGAACTAATTGCCTTTTGACTAACTGAACGATTTTCGGTAACGGGTCTAGTCTTAACTAGTTTTGTATAGTTTACATCACCCATTTGTCTGGATGTCTTCGTTCGGGATAACGCTCTGCACAAACTCAACTTGCCAGAAAAGAGTGTCTTTGGGATTATAAAAAATATCATTTAAATATTAAAATTTGTTGTAAATGGTATTATTAATATTAAAAATCTATGTCTCTTTACAGCTTTTGATGAAAATCTCTAAAACTTTGAAACATATCAGTAGAATTTATTCCGCATCCAAGAGGAATAAAATATGCAGGTGTTATCATTAATAAGGGATTGTTTCGGATAAGGACGAATTTAACTAAAAAACGAGTAGGTTTGGGTATAGGGAATGCTTAACAAAATTGATACAGTACCTAATAAACTATTCCATGCCGATGAAAAATATAAGGTGTAGCCACCTGTATAAAAATAAAATAGACCATATACATAAAATATCCTACTACAAATAATAATTAATTTCGTTTGTTCTTGAAAGATACATATTCATTCAGATAAAGAAATTGTCATATCTTTGAAATCACTCCGTATCAGACGTTGGGGTGATGTACGAAGCGTGAATAATTCAAATCTGGAAAAATATATAGGGTGTTCCATTAAAAATATATAAGTTTGTGTTGTTATGGGCCACCCTATAATTGTAAAAATATTTTTAAATTGTACTATCTAGCAAGCATTTTATTGCTCCATTTTAATATTTTTTCTAATACAGGCATATAATATGTGCCTACGAAGTCAATATTCTTGATTTCGTAATTTTATAAGATAAAATCGCCATAGTTACCATAAATCACATCTGTGCGGATGTGATTTGATTTCGATTTTTCTTCGTTTTAGAAAAACGGCTATCTCGGATAGGATTGAAGACCTTGGTGACTGATCCAGTAACCACAAAATGAGTTAGACCGCTTTATTAATAAAATTGCTCCATATATAACGATTTGACAAACACCTTGTTTTAACAGTACTGTCGAGTTAATCTAGTTATCCCCGTTCTCGTTCAACCTTTCCAAAAGCACAATACTGAATATTGGGTAATTTTAGCGTCCAGCAGAATCCAAACTGGTACAGATCGGCTTCAATTCATACAATTGAATTTAATAATATCGCGTAAGCATGGTTTGATTATTTTCAACGGCGGCTGCCCACAATCTGATAGAAGTTTGTTAGAGTTCGATTATACGTGAAATTACGAAAATTGCACGAAACTAACGATTTTTATATCTTTTGCTAAAACTTCAGTCCAATAAATATATTTGCCAAGGAATTTATATTCAAAATATAGGAAATTAACGTCATTAAGAGGTTATTAAATGAAAAAACCAGACCTGAGTAGATTAAAGAAACTACCTAATTGTATTTTATGAGTTATCATTTTTAAAATTGGGAGTGGTCAAGTTGGGCGTTGTGATCACTTTAAAGTTGACCGTTGTGGTAAACTTTAAAGTTGACCGTTGTGGTAAACTTCGGCGTTGTGATCATACTTAAAATTCTAGGTTGTGGTCAAACATATAGTACGGGGTTATGGTATGGTATTGATATGGCGGGTAGACCAATTTTTAATGTGGTTGTGTTTCGTTTGATGTTATGGCCAAGTTAGATTTTGTGATCACTCTTAAAGTTGGGGGTTGAGGTCAAGTTGGGTGTGGTGGTCAATATTAAAGTTGGGTGTTGTGGTCATTTTGTGAAGTTCGGTGTTGTGGTTAGACCTCAAATGAAATATGCGGCTCTGTGACAGCGGCAACCGCTCCAGATTTTACGTTTCAATCCAATATTATTTCAACACTTTCAGTTGCTTATTAGCAGAGATGTAAGTATACTATTCACATGTGTTATTAAAATAATTAACACTTCTAATCAGTCAATTTACTTGCCTACGTTTATTATCTGCAGTCAAATTTTTCAAAAATATACTACGGAATTGTGTTTTGGATTAAATATTGGAAGCAATAGTGATCATCAGCATTGAAGAGTCACTTTTAAAACGAGTTGATAACCATCAAGAGGTTATAAACTCGCTTGTGGCTACAGCCTATTGTTACAAAAGCCTTTGTAGTAAATTAACTAGTTTAAGAAGTTAAATGTTTTACTTTGTTTGATCATTATTGATATATTCATAGGTATTATATGTTAAGTTCCACAGTTTCTTTTGATAAATTTCCAGGAGTTTGGCTAAGTTTCCATCAAATCAATTATTTTGGTTTATGCATTTATTGATGTTAAAATCTGCTTTTCCAAAGTTATGTGTTTGCTTTGCAATAATTATCCTTAGTCATTAATTTTACAGTTTATGGTTCGCAATTTGTATAGGTATTATGGTCGATATCACTTCAAGATCACCTTTTTGACTAACATGATGACAATTGTTGAATTTCACAAACTCACATAGTTTATTGCAAATTCTTACAAAACCTCTGTTCATAATTCAGATATTGCTGGTGATATTCTTCAGCTTACATGGTTGCATTTTCATGCCATTTCATATATAAAATATATATTTACGATTAGTACACTCCATTAACTACTACCTATTGATAATATTACTGTTCTACTATAAGACAAGATGAAAATGATCATAATCAACAATCCATCTTGACACCGTGTTGAATGAAACTAACTAAAGCAATTTGCTACTCACTAACAGTTTGACAAAACTTATTTGTTGGCATTTTTCATGGCATCTAAACCTAATTAATCTACAGTTAGAGAATAGTGTTTCCTCATTGACCTTTGATACTCAGGTATGGATATCTTATAATTATTTACTCCTAATCACCTGTATAATGACTTGCTAAAGTTATGTATACATAACTACATAAAACCACTCAAGAATTTTTAATCCAGAACTTCTCTCAATAATGTTTAGGTATATAAATAAATTATTATTTATGAGCGTTATAGATGCCTCAAAACAAGTAGTTATGTACTGAAGCATTTTTGGAAGCGAAATTCCATGAGATAATTTACCTACAACATGTTCATGCATAATTATGTGATCATATAAGTCATTGGAATTCTAAAACTACCATTTTACTTGCTGAAGGGTAGATCCCTAAATTTGCAAGGTAATTGATAGACTAGAAATTTCTGTCATGCTTAGAGGCAACTAAAAAGGTTAGCTTCAACATTCTAGTACTCATTTTACAAACAAGATTAATTGATTATTTTCATCGTTTTTTTTTTATTTATTCAACCCAAAAAGACAAAGTCCATAACAGGTTCTACACAATCTTTGAATATATATATTCAAAGTACACAATGTACCAGGTGGGCAAATAAGAGGAGGCGGTAAATCCTAAAATATAAAATATTTTATATTCTAAGCAGTAAATAGAAGAAGGTGTGCCGTGTTTCTAACCTCAATTTGTCTAAAGATAGTAATAAAAAAGAAAACTAAAATACACGGTAACCTATAATAAAATACTTATCTTTTTGGGATTTTTAATGGTGTACTTTAAATTATACAATCTAAACGTTTCGATAACACTTACAGTTATCTTCGTCAGTAGTAATGTTTGTTAAAAATTGTTAAAGATGAAGTAAACAATTTTGTCAAATTTGAAAAATTAAAACATAAACATAAGCCTGCTATTAATATAACAGTTTGGGAAATATAAAGCCAACTATACAATTTTTTAGTAAAGAATAACTAGGTCATAAAATTAAATATTATTAAACTGCCTCAAAGATGACAAACCAGAACACTCTCTACGACGAAAGCTAACAATGAAATTTGCCAGCCAAAAAACACATTTAACAAAATTTAATCGAGTTATGATGTAAGTGTAAAGTTGTGAAAAACTTCAATTTTAAAATGATAGAATCATTCACAAATCCAAACATTACATCAAATAAAATAACCCAGTTAAATCTAACAAAGAGATATCTTTATCAATAATTGGAAGTGTTATTAACAATGAAAAGCACAATGCAGAACGTTCTTTGTAATTTTTAATTTCAATTTAATTTCAACTACTTATGTTAAATTATAGTGCTGTGGAAATTTAACATATAATTGGTAAAGCATTTGCTTCAAGGTCTAGGAAAAACACAGCAAAAACCTAGACATACCAAAAGTTGAAAACAAATTAAAATCAAGGCGTATCATTATGCTCTTTTTAATTATAAGATGCCAAAACCTATTTAAACGGAGATTTTCTTCTTGTCTATTAAAATTATTCGGGTGTTTATATATTTCAATAGCTTCACGTTGCAAACGAACATAATAATGGTTTGTCTTGACAATATTTTCATATTGTCAAATTGAATGTCATGATTTAGATTATTCAGGGCATGGTCAGCCACAGCAGACCTCTGGTTGACCCAATCTACAAAATCTCATATGTTCTTTGCGTCTTGTATCAAAGCTACGTTTTGTGGTCCCGATGTATACTTTTCCACATGAACAAGATAACTTATACACTCCGGAAGATGATAAAGGGTTTGACACATCTTTAGGTGATCTTAAATGTTCTTTAATTTTTCTTGTAGGTTTAAAAATAGTCCTAATGCCATATTTGATTAGGATTTTTTCAATTCTATTTGTAACATTAGCTATAAAAGGAAGAAAAGCAGTACCAACATTAAGAACTGGTTTTTCTTTAAGGTTACGCCTAGAAGGTGTAATAACATTATTAATATCTGTAAGTGAATATCCATTATCTTGTAAGGATTTTCTTAAATATTTATATTCATCATTCAAAAATTCAGGGTCACAAATTCGTTTTGCTCGATCTACTAAAGATTTAATTACACTAATTTTTTGACGTGGATGGTGGTTGGATAATTTATGAAGGTATCTATCAGTGTGTGTCGGCTTTCTGTAAACCTTAAAAGATAGTGAATTATTATTTTTAGATATTAATATGTCAAGAAATGGTAAACTTCCATTAGTTTCTTTTTCCATGGTAAACTGAATACTAGGATGTATACCATTTATAAAATCAAAACTCATGCAGTGCTTCGTCTCCATGTCTCCAAATAACACATGTGTCATCTACATATCTATACCAAACTGAAGGTTTTTTAGGTGTATTTTGTAACGTTAATGTTTCAAATTTTTCCATATAAAAATTAGCTATAACAGGACTAAGAGGACTACCCATTGCTACACCTTCAATCTGTTCATAAAATTTACTATTCCACTGAAAATAAGTTGTAGTAAGACAGTGCTGAAAAGAATGGTTATGTCCTTTGGAAAAAGATGATCTATGTATTCAATAGTTTCTTTTAAGGTACTTTTGTAAAAGTGAAATAACATCAAAACTAACCATTATATCACCCTCTTCAATTTTGAAACTATGCATTTTTCAACAAAGTCGGCAGAATTTTTAATGTAATGGGGTGTTTTTCCTATATGAGGTTGTAATAACAATGTAAGATGTTTTGCAAGGTTATATGTAGGAGAACCAATTGCACTAACAATAGGCCTTAAAGGAATATTAGGTTTATGAATTTTTGGTAAACCATATAGTTTTGGTGAAATAGCTTCAGAGTTAGATAGTTTCTTTTTATTTCTTCAGGAATAGATGATAATTTAATCAGCTCTTTAGTTTTAAAAGAAACTTTTTGTTGGATCTTTTGGTATTTCACGATAAGTTTCTGGTCCCAATAATTGTTCTATCTCAGTGTTATAATCGTTCATATTTAATATAACAGTTGCATTACCTTTATCTGATTTTAATATTATAATACTTTCATTGCGTTTAAGATCAAGTAAAGCATGTCGTTGACGAAAGGATAGTTGCTCTTTGGAGGTTTTGTTTTCGTAATATGTTAACGGTGTTATATCTAACTTCATTAGCAGCATCAAAAGGTAATAATCTAATGGACTTTTCGATGTTGGAAATTATATCTTCAAAAGGTATTACTCTTGGTGTTATCGCAAAATTTCCTCCTTTAGAAAGCGCTCAATAGCATAATCTGAAACAACATTATCAGAAAGGTTTATAACTGTTTTTCTACAATCAATAGATGGTCTATTATTTTGTTGTTTGTATAATTTATTAAATTTTTCTTTTTGACGTTTACATGAGATGTCAAAATTTATTTCCATAGATTTAAACGTTATAGAATCAATTTTATCCCAATCTTCTTTATTCAAAATAGATGAAATTTCTAAATGTAAATATAAAAGATTTTTATCGGTGTTATCCAGTAACTTCCTAGTAATATGTATTTGATTACGTAGAAGAGCATTTTCAGTTCTTCTGTAAATATTATTCGCTTGCTTGTTATTAAAATTTCTTTTAATATAGATAAACTTTGGGATGATCTTTTGGTCTCGGCATCGTAATAAAAAGTGAGTGACGATAATAATTGTGCTTTACGTTTCCTTAATTTTTCAAATTGTCTGATAAAACGATAAGTTTCCTCCCCATAAAGGACTGAAATATGAAAATGTAAACTTTCACCTTGTAATTAAAAAGAGCATAATGATACGCCTTGATTTTAATTTGTTTTCAACTTTTGGTATGTCTAGGTTTTTGCTGTGTTTTTCCTAGACCTTGAAGCAAATGTTTACCAATTATATATTAAATTTCCACAGCACTATAATTTAACATAAGTAGTTGAAATTAAATTGAAATTAAAAATTACAAAGAACGTTCTGCATTATGCTTTTCATTGTTAATAACACTTCCAATTATTGATAAAGATATCTGTTTGTTGGGTTCAACTGGGTTATTTTATTTGATGTAATGTTTGGATTTGTGAATGCTTCTATCATTTTAAAATTGAAGTTTTTCACAACTTTACACTTACACCATAACTCGATTAAATTTTGTTAAATGTGTTTTTTGGCTGGCAAATTTCATTGTTAGCTTTCGTCGTAGAGAGTGTTCTGGTTTGTCATCTTTGAGGCAGTTTAACAATATTTAATTTTAATGACCTAGTTATTGTGTACTACAATTTTATAGTTGGCTTATACGTTTCTCAAACTGTTATATTAATAGCAGGCTTATGTTTATGTTTGAATTTTTCAAATTTGACAAAATTGTTTACTACATCTTTAACAATTTTTAACAAACATTAGTACTGACGAAGATAACTGTAAGTGTTATCGAAACGTTTAGATTGTATAATTTAAAGCACACCATTAAAAAATCTCAAAAAGATAAGTATTTTATTATGAGTGTTAATGGTGAAAGTTTACATTTTCATATACGGCAACCTAGGTTACCGCAGATTTTAGTTTTCTTTTTTATGTCCATTTTTTAAATCTATATAAATGCCTTCGTCAAAATGGCAAATCCTCTATTTATCGCCTCCTCAAATAATCGAGGTAAGTAAATCTCAAGACCTGTTAATCTGCAAAATGGGAAAACACTTTTATTATGAATATGACCACGAGAAAATGCTGTACCGTATTTCAATTATTGAATTATACTCAGTGACATGGAACATGGACAGAAACGTTTAACTGCTAAAAGGTAGCAATTGATTAAAATTTCATTCATATGGATGGTAATCAGTTCGTTCAGTTTTTTGAACAATTTTGTCAGATGTATATTGTGCGAGATTGTATTCAGAAGAGCAACCTGAGGCGAAGAAGAACAAATGATGCATTTTTCAACTTATGCAACAAGAGACCGATTCTCAAGTACCAGATCAATTGCCGATCAATGGTTAGCTAACGAAGATTGTCCTGTCATTCAAACGGTTTACCGCAGAATCAGATTTTTACAATTATCACATCTTGTATTACCACTGACGGCTCAACATCGAGCAATTTAGTGTGTAGATTGTGATTGCAAACAGATGTTGTTCACTGAGAATCTTTCTGTTTATGCATGATGCGTATGAGGATCAGACGAAGACGTGCAACCTCGAAACGTTGAATTTTCTGTTGCAGGCATGTGCACCAAACTGTAGGCATTATGGTATGTGCTATAACTTATGAGTAGGTCTTGTTTGACATTCATCCGAGGCAATATGAACCGTAACGATATGTGGATGAGGTAGCAAACCACATTCTTCCATTTATTCAGCAGTTAAGACCCACTTTTGCAGCAGGATAATGCCCGTATATTGAAAGACGTTCTTGGACTGATTTGCAGAGAAAATGTTAATCTCTTGCCATTTCCACCAGATCTTGACCTTTCTATCGAGCATTTAACATTACGGAGAAGACTGAGAATCTTGCAGCATCCTCCGCAGGCGCTACATGCTCCACAGCACGAATTACAGGTTACTTGGGACAATACCTCAAGAGGAGATTGACCATCTGCTAGAATCGATGCCACGACGATTGAGGATGTAACCAACAGGACAACCCATTATTAATAAAAATTATGTTTATATTTTTGTTCTTTTTTTGAAATTTTGATCAATTGTTATTTTTAGCACAGTATAAACACGAATTTATACTGTGCTTTTAGTAGTTAAACGTATGTCATGAAAATTTTATTATATAATAAACATGTTTAAATCGCAATAGAAGGTTTAACGGTGTTTGATATATTTTGTTATATATTAAGTCGTAATTTGATGTTTTCTGGATATTTTATTTTCTGTATTTTACGTAATTGATATTTGAGTAAGGGTTGAAAAAAACACATGTTAGGATAGAAACAGATGTTCGCTCGAACTACCTTTATTGAGGTGAAACTCTCCGTATGCACGTTCTTGTGGTAAAAACTTCACTAATGTAATAATAAATTGTATCGGTACACAGTGCAAATGTAGGGTTTGTTACGGACGAATGCATACTTTTCAAATTAAGATGTCGTGCAATAATTAATATGAAACCGTTCCAACGTAAATTAATGTTTCTTGTTGTTTTATCACTTTTCAAAGACAGGGGTTGATTCAAAGACATGCTTAGTGGAAACCAAAGGGGAGGCTTGCTGTTGTTCTGATAGAGCCGGACGCTTTGACTAATTTTAATTACAAACTGCCATTTTAAACAGTTTGTCTTTAAAATATTTCGTACGTGTACATTTTCTTGTGAATTAGTCAACACTAATTTGTCCTTTCTTTTGTGTTTTTCAAATATTAATCTATAAATAACAGTCGCCCTTCTTGAAGTTAAACCGCGTATGTTAATGATTTGTCTGTGATCAATTAAAGAATATATATATATATATATATATATATATATATATATATATATATATATATATATATATATATATATATATATATATATATATATATAAGGTGTTTTATTAAGGCTGGCCAGCCATATTTCAGAAACTAGTGGACATAAAAAGTGGAGAAAAAATTCATTATAAAAGTCGCCACAAGAAAATCTTGGAAATTATTTTTAAGTTCCGTAATTCATCGCAAGGCGCAATTGAAAATTAAAAATAAAATTATAAATTTCTCCGAAAATTCCCACATTAAGGCATACCTTTGGTAACATCGTTAGAAAGCTTAGACAATTCTGCATCATTTTGGTCTAAGGCTCATTGGCGTACCGACCTTAATAAGAGTGGAAGCTATTGAATGTGTAATCATTTAAATCGCTGTTATTTTAAACGACTTATCCGATTGTAGTAAACCTAGGCTTGTTTAGAAGAAAAAGGTAAGTACTTTTAACTGTCGCATCCATTGGTACACGATAGCTCATAATAAAATTGTTAGAGGGCGCAATTTGTAATAATACCAGTTTTTTGATTTTATTCAGAAAATTAAATCATACGGTATAATTATGACATCATAAGCGGAAAGTAGCTTAAATTTGTAACAAAAAACGTAAATAACGCAATTTGATATCTTTATTTGTTCCAGAGTTATGGCGAAAAGAAGACTTTTAACCGTTTAATTTAATAATTGATTGTTGCTATGGTTTCTTAAGGTGTATAGGTTGGATTAGTAATGAGAATCTGCATTTATCATAGTCTGTGCCTCCTTCACACTCTATCTAGGCTTAGGACTAGTCCAAACTAAGCAAATTGCAAAATTTGGAGCGTGTTTAGAGGCCAACGGGCCATAACAACGATATCAAAGTAATGATTGATTTTTGTTTAAGAAACTTTTCAATAGAATGGTACAAATCATGAACAACTGTTAAAAACTAGTGAAAATCTATAAATGTTCAAATTGACGGCCATTTTGTAAAAACAACTATTAATTCTTCTTCTGTACGTTT
Organism: Vesta saturnalis; assembly: GCA_036346205.1. NCBI lineage: Eukaryota > Metazoa > Arthropoda > Insecta > Coleoptera > Lampyridae > Vesta > Vesta saturnalis. The sequence goes on along the minus strand of JARFJB010000994.1, from coordinate 2,468,465 downwards.
ATAACATCATATAAAACTTCTAAGGCATAATTCTAATGTGGTGTGTTTTAAAATAATAATCTAATTTGCTGCGAACAAAGTCGGCTCGTTTCCATGGAGGTAAATAAATTGAAATAGTTGTCAACTTACTTAATTTTGATTGATGTTGTGTTGTAAAAATTTTTTCCTTCATTAGTTTTGGGTTTCATTGTACCTTATCAGAAATTAGTGCTATCCTTCAAAAATGTCGTATACCAATGCCGAGGCTTACGACATGCTTGCCGTGTATTATGAATGTTTTCAAAATGCAGCTATTGCGGAACGACAATACGCTATCAGATATCCTGATCGAAGGTACTACACTAGAAAAGTGTTTCGGCGAATGGCAACACGTTTAAGACAAACAGGAAATGTACGACGTATTCCACTTCCTGTCAGAAGACGTCGCATAAGAAATGAAGACAATAGTATTAATGTTCTTGCGTACGTAGAATCGGAGCCTCACGTAAGCATCAGGAGATTTCCACAGAACTAGGTGTATGTTGCTTCTGTGTTCAGAATTTTAATTTTAAGCTGCATCCTTATCATCTAGTTTTACACCAGGCTTTATCAGACACTGATTTTGACAGGCGGCTCGACTATTGCTATTGGCTGAGAGACATGTAGTGAAAATCTTCGATTCCTTTCAAAGTTTTATGGACCGATGAGGCTACTTTTGCTAGCTGCGGCAGAGTTAATTTGCACAATATGCATTATTGGTCGCAAACAAATCCTCACTGGATGCGCGAAGTGGATCACCAAAGCAGATGGAGTGTAAATTTGTGGTGTGGTGTTTTAGGTGACAGAATTATCGGACCATTTGTTTTCATGGACACCTAAATGGTGAATCTTATTTAAACTTTTACAAAATGACTTGCCCAATCTTTTAGAAGACATTCCCTTGACGTGAGAGCATCCCTGTGGTATCAACATGATGGATGTCCTTCACACTATTCCCGAAGAGTCCGTGATTTCTTAAATGTTAGATACCCAAATCGCTGGATGGAAGGGTAGTTTGTTTCGTGGCCACCTAGATCCCCGGATTTAACTGTATTAGATTTCTACTTGTAAGAATAAAAGATATTGTTTACGAAACGAGACCAACCACCGAGAGGACATGATTCACCGAATTGAAATTGCAATAAATTCGATTCCACGAGACGAAATCAAACAGCTGTTTCAGTACGAAGAAGAATTAATAGTTGTATTTACAAAACGGCCGTCAATTTGAACATTTATAGATTTTCACTAGTTTTTAACAGTTGTTCATGATTTACCATACTATTGAAAAGTTTCTTAAACAAAAATCAATCATTACTTTGATATCGTTGTTATGGCCCGTTGGCCTCTAAACACGCTCCAAATTTTGCAATTTGCTTAGTTTGGACTAGTCCTAAGCCTAGATAGAGTGTGAAACAAGACATGATAAATGCAGATTTCATTACTAATCCAACCTATACATTAAGAAACCATAGCAACAATCAATTATTAAATTAAACGGTTAAAAGTCATGCGACAGTTAAAAGTACTTACCTTTTTCTTCTAAACAAGCCTAGGTTTACTACAATCGGATAAGTCGTTTAAAAATAACAGCGATTTAAATGATTACACATTCAATAGCTTCCACTCTTATTAAGGTCGGTACGCCAATGAGCCTTGAACCAAAATGATGCAGAATTGTCTAAGCTTTCTAACGATGTTATCAAAGGTATGCCTTAATGTGAATTTTCGGAGAAATTTATAATTTTATTTTTTAATTTTCAATTGCGCCCTTGCGATGAATTACGGAACTTAAAAATAATTTCCAGGATTTTCTCGTGGCGACTTTTATAATGAATTTTTTCTCCACTTTTATGTCCACTAGTTTCTGAAATATGGCTGGTGGTTTTAATGAAACACCCTGTATATATAGGGTGTTACTTAAGTGTATGTACTTATTTTAATGATTCCTGAGGCGATTTCGAGGAAAGTTCATATGAATGTGTCCTCAGAATTCGTTATCGATCTACAGGCTGTTGAAGTTGTTGTGTTTTTTCGGTTTTTCCAAATTTTTCGAAAACCCTTCTAGATATTACATTGAAATTTTACATATTGTATAAGGGCGTGAAGGCCCTTATTTCAACTGAAAAGTTCATTTTAATTTAACCAGTTGCGTAGATACAGCTAGGTCATGACATAAATTCCACAAAAAATGTTTTACGCCACTGTTTTATATGACGCGTTTACACGATATTCATCAGAAATCAATTCCGAACAAAAAGGTCTCCATACATTTTCACGTAAAACTCACCGTTTAGGAAAAATAATTAAAAAGTGCCATGTCGTTATAACGTAAGTTTATTTACAAGATAAAGATGTCACAAAACACAAGTGAGCTCTGTCCGTTGATAAGGAAACATCGCTATGTATTTCGTTAATAATCCTGTCATGTCAGTCTTATTCTTGACAGGCAATAACTAGTTTAAAAATTTGTTCCTTTTGTTGTTTTCCAAGTGTTTTGTCTTCATAAAAGTAAGAGAAATGGTCAATTATGCTATTTCGGAGATAACCGACATGCATTTCGTCTATGGTCTGGCTGACGGCAATGCTAAACATAGCGTCTTTACCAAGAAAGATTTCCAACCGTGCTGTTCCGATAGTAGAACATTCACAAACATCCATCTGACTGTCTCAATATGGCAGTTTACAAAATGGAAACCGAGAGGACGACCTCGTACAGTGAGGATAAAGTAGAGGAGGCTGTTCTCAATGAAATTGAACAGAATCCAGGATCTAGTACACGCAAAATTGGGAGTGCGTTGAATATTTGCCACAAAATGTATGGGAAATTTTGAGAGAATATTTGCTGTATCCGTATCATCTGCAAAGAGTGCAAGCTCTCCTTCCACGAGATTTTCCAGCACGCAGGAATTTTTCCATGTGGTTTCTCCAGAGGTTGCAGAAAATCCTCATTTCGACAGGCAAGTTATCTTCACGGATGAAGCAAATTTCTCCAGAGAAGCAATCAGAAATTTTCGTAATACTCATTTATGGAACGAAGAGAACTCATGCTATAGTAGAAACAAAATTTCAGCAGCAATTTTCAGTCAACGTGTAGGTTGGTATTATTGAGATTTTAGTTGGACCATTCTTTCTTCCAAGGCGCCTTGACGGCAATACCTATCGTGCGTTTCTTCAAAATAATTTGCCTGAATTACTAGAAAATGTCCTCTTCTAGTACGTCAGCACATGTGGTTCATGCACGACGGTGCCCACTTCAGCATTTTGATGCGTGAATATTTGAATTCAGTTTACCGAAATCGATGGATAGGTCGTAGGCGCCTCAGTTCTGGCCACGAGATCGCTTGATCTGAACAGCTTAGACTTTTATTTCTGGCATCTTAAAACTCTAGTTTATAATACACCAGGTTCAGACGTTGGAAGACTTAAGCAATAGAATAATTGAGGGCTGTGCAACCATACAGAACACACCGGGAATTTTGAAAGAGTGCGTCGTTCAATGAGGAGAAGAGCAGAAGCCTGTATAGAAGCGGATGGTGGACATTTTCAGCATTTTTATGAATGATTGCACAAAAGTTTTTCCCTTTATTGTTCAGTTTCTGTAAATAGTTTCTATGTTAGGAATAAATGCACTTTATAAACCGAAAAACACAACAACTTCAACAGCCTGTACATCGATAACGAAGCTTTGAGGACATACATTCATATGAACTTTCCGGCTGAAATCGCCTCAGGAATCACTTAAAATAATTACATACACTTAAGTAACATGTATATATATATATATATATATATATATATATATATATATATATATATATATATATATATATATATATATATATATATATATATATTATATGTATATATATATATATATATATATATATATTATATATATATATATATTCAAGTGTAAGTAGGTATTTTTATATAAATTAAGGCTGGCAGCCTATATAACCTATTAAAAATAGAGCATTGCCTTGCAAAGGTATCTTATCCGTACGCGGGCTCATTAAGCTAAAATCTGCTGGAATAAAAGACAGTATAGGGCTCCCTCACTCTTGTATTTGTGTGAATTAGCATTGTTTATATTTATATTTGTGTAGAGGTGGGCTAGCGAACGTGATACCGCTCTGGTTATTAATTGTAATCAATTGCCAAGTGTACACAGGTCCAGATAACCATTACACCTCGAATTTTATTTTTATTGTTTTTATTGTTGTGTAGATGAATGTGTACCCTGAGAAAGGGGCGCTGTATTTTTCTAACGCACTCAAACGTATATACCGGTCACGATGTTCTGATCTATTCATAACACCCTTGTAAGGCTTAGTTTTACTGAGTTTTTTTGTCAGTTTGCTAAGTAGAATTATTTTCCTGCGAATTAGTTTCTCTTTATATAATGTCTTGCAACTGTACCTATGTATTTTGTGCCTTAGTAGTCACTGAACAATTGTGTACGTGTAAATTCCTTGTCTATTTTCTTTTGTCCTTGCCTTTACCTTATTATCACCTGTGCAATTTTACTGTACCGTAATTTGCTTTATTGTTGTATGTGCTTATTTATTTAAAGACCGGCATGATTGGTTTTAAAGGGCTACATGTTTGGTATTACGATTTTTATTCTGATTATTTATAACACGATTGTGGGTGTGACTACATGAGTTTTTTATTATTGTGTTTATGTGTGACTAAACTGCATTTTTCTCGTAATGTTATAATTTTGTACGCACTTTAACCTGATTTAATGGGGTTTTGTTATATATTTAAACCGTTCAGTGTTTTTTTTGTTAAGTATTTGATTTATTAATGTACTTATTTCTGAATAAAGTGGATTTTATCGGTGGTTCTTTCCCAAAATAGTATATTAACGGGATGAACCACCATTGCGCAATGCTCGTTAATTTTAATTTGAGTAGTTTCATTGTTTACCTGCCCTTCATGATGCAACACTTACCTCATCCAGCCTATCTAATTCAAATAGCACAGCGTACCTAGCACTAGACAGCCACTTCGTTTGATCAGATTTAAGGTTTGAGAGTAACTAAATATCGGACTTGCAAATAAATTCTAATCTTTTAATTATTGTCAGGCAAGTTCATGTAAGGCAAGCAATTAATTTAAATTGTAGTAACATTGTTGTCAGCAAAGACAAGATAAATCACGTAGCGATTGTTTTGTTCTTGAATTTGCATTCTTGTAAATAAGTTCAAATTACACATTGCAAGATAGGGGGACGCTACAAACGTTTCCGCCAAGTTTGGTCAAAAAATTCCTACCACTTCTTGGTTTTGCAATTTCCATGTGACTGAGTATATTTAATTACTGCAATTAGAAATTAAATAAAATTCTAAACTTCTCCCAAAACTCCTATATAAAGATATACTTTTGCTTACAGCGTTAGAAAGTCTAGACAATTCTACATAATTTTGGTTTAAGGTTCATTGGCGTACTGACCATAATAAGAGTGGGGGAAGCTATTGAAAGTGTAATCATTAAAATTGCTGTAAATTTTAAACCACTTATTCAATTTTAGTAAAATAAAGCTTGTTTGGAAGATAAATGTAGGTACTTTAAGTTCCCGTTCCCATTGTTACACAATAGTTTCTAATAAAAGTGCTAGAGGGTGCAATTTATATTAGTTTTTTCATTTTACTTCGAAAATTTAAATCATATGGTATATTTTTGACATCGTATTCGAAAGGTAGATGAAATTTGCAAGAGAAACGTAAAGCCCCAAGTTGAAATATTTGCTCGTTTTAAAGTTATAAACACTTTAATTGGCGCAGTTTGGTTTTGCTGAGCCGAATTGGATAAATGTTCGTCTCATATTAAAGAGATAGTTGTTGTTTATTGAATTAAGGACCAACAGTGCCTTGTCACTGTCGCTAGGGGGCGTTAAGAATACAAAAATAAGGTTTTTATGCTTTTTTTTTTAGTTTGAATTGCAACTTATAAAAATTGTTCTTTAATGAACGCACATAAGTTCAGTTTAATAATCACTAATTGTATTTTATTTTAAAATTAACTTTTAAAGTACATACAGTAAAAGAGCCCCACTCTATCAAAGTGGAGGTCGTGGGTTCAAGTCCCACTCGAGTTAATCTTTTAATAACTCGAGTTAATTTTAAAATAAAATACAATTAATAGTATTTATTATATCAAAATCAAATAGTAAATTAAATTTCCCATAAAAATGAATTAAAGTTTAATTTTAACGTGACTCACCCTGTAAAGTTGAAATAAAATCAAACATTCGATTTTAAACCCAAAAATATTAGGTATTTAATGCCTCGATAAATGTTCAAACTGCCTTCCGTCACATTCCAAACAGTCTTCCAACCTTGTTCGGGTGTATAAAACTGCTGTTTCGATTTCCGCTTATTAATCCCTTACCTTAAACTTTTTACCTTCCTTAAATTAATTTTATTAATTTTACACAGATGTAGTAATTAATCACTACATCAATCATTGAAAGTAGTAGAGTTCAATGACATCAATTATTAAATACCGCCATGTAGCGCTGTTGTCTTGGAATGTCTAACATAGTAAATATTATAGTTTGTATTGTCGTTGAAATATTGAGCACTACGTTTGAAGTAATAGCTTGTCTTGTTGAGTTTATCTTGTAATTTAGTAACATGGTGTTCAAACGTAAGACGTGTGTCTATTGTTATACCTAAGTAAGAGGCGCTGTGTACTTCGCATAGTTTTATATTGCTTAAAATTAAATCATATATAGTACCACATTTAGATTTGTTGAAGATAGTGTATACACATTTATCCTCATTCACTTTGATTCTATTACAAACTGTCCATTCACTTATAGTATTAAGATCAGATTGCCCATCTCGAATTATAGAGTCCACGGATCCGCTATAAAATAGCATGGTATCATCTGCATATAGATGCAACTGTCCTTACAATTCACACTCGGTGATGTCATTAATATAGAGCAGGAACAAGGGAGGCCCGAGCACTCCATATTTGACGCTTGTCCTTGAATTTTCTATGTCATTCCACACTATATATTGAGTTCTGTTTGTTTGGTAATTTTCAAACACTTTTAGGACTGGACCTCGCACTCCAAGTAATTCCATTTTCTTCAGGTGAATACTGTGATCAATTGTGTCGAATTTTACACAAATCCAAGAAGATGGCTAACACTGATTTTCCTTCGTCTAGGCTTTGGTAGATGCAATTTAGGCTGGTGGCTACGGCACTTTGAGTACAGAAACCCATGCTGGCGAATTGTGAAGAAGTCCAAGCTATTCAAGTAACACATCAAACGATTCTTAAGAACAGTCTCGAAAATTTTTGGAGAAAATGGACAGAACACTGATTAGGCGGTAGCATTCACGCGGAGACTTTTTTATATATCAATTTTAAGAGTATCCGGAAAGTCTCCTCGCTTCAGGTACTGATGCACTAATAGAGAGATAATAGAAGCTACTATGTCTACAAGTGATTTTATCACATTTGGTTTTATATCGTCGCACGCACTTCACTGGCAGTTGTTGGTCTCAGAAACATTGATACATTTTCATCCTGCTGGAGCGTAAATTTTTTACTGGATAATTTGCCTACTGCTTTGTCAACCAAGTTGGTAAAATGTTAGCAACTTCCAGAGGATAGGTTTTGATGACATTATTGTCTTGCATTTTAACAGTATATTTATTATTATCCTTTGTTATGTTTAAAGCTGTTTTGATTCCATTTTTTTCTAGGGCAATTTCCGGAATTTTTGAATTTTTTCTCCAAGTGTAGCATTTATTTTGATCGATCACCTTTTTGCATTATCTTCTTAGATTTATAAAATTATTTTCATGTATTTGTAGTATCGTGAGTTTCATTGCTCTGTATTCTCTGCCCCGTTCTTTTATTTTTTTTGTAAAGTTGATTTGACATCCATCCTCAACTTAGGTTGGTTATCTACCATCTTGTTACCGATGTAGTGACATTATTAATTTCAGATTGGAGTATATTGGTTAGAGTCTAATTTTTTTGTAGTCGATTATCGTTGACGTGTAAGATTGTTTCAAGCTTCTCACCAGGGATTTTATTTCTGCACTTATCTCAATGATTGTATGATCAGACATACAATGATCATACAGGTTCAAACTACTTTTAAAATCCATGTTTATGAAGATATGATCAATTACCTGTGTTCTTGGATCAATTCATGTGGCAGCTCGTTCGTTAATTTTGTTAATTATTTTGAAGCAATTATAGTAGTAATAATTTCTCGATATCTTTTACAATACTGGTTAGTCTCAAGCAAATATGTATTAAAATCACCAATAAATATAGTTTTTCAACTTCAGTACACTCTATGTTCGGCAAAAAGGAATATTCTTGACTTGAAGGTTGTTTGTAGGTCCCATAGAGTTTAATTAGAGCGAAGGAATGTGGATGCTAGTATATTATTTTTATCTATAGGTACTTTGCTGTTCTATTATTTCACATTCATATGTCTTTGACAAAATAGATACCCGCCTCCTATTGTTTCTCTGAACACGTGGAAACCAGTATACTAAGGTATGTGAATACAAACTGTTTCAAGATTATATATATTTTTTATAGCCATGTTTCTGTGAGAATGATCAAATCTGGTTGTTTCTGTTGAGTTTCTAAAATAAATTCGTCAAGTTTATGCCTTAGGTTACGTATATTGATATAGAGCAATTTGAGTGGTGAGAAGTTAGTTTTTTGGAATGTTGTTAATCGACTTGATTGCAACTGGTTTGGTATTTTCTTCTTTACGTGAAAAATCCCTCCAGCCTTATACCAAATAAACTTGCACCCATTCTCCTGTTGAGAGTCTTTTGTTGCCTTCAGCAGCTGCTGGTTGTACTTGGTTTGGTCGTGGTCTATACGCATAAATGCAGTTCTTTCTAGTCCCATCTTCGGAATGGATAGCCGTTGTACCGTCAAACGGGGTGGCTTCGGACAGTTTTCACACCACTTTGATTATATTTTTCAAACCAATGTTACAATTGTAGTTGTTTTCTGTTCCAATTATCCAGAAACGCGAGAAGAAGTTTGGAAAATTCACTCAATTAGTTTTAGTAAAAAAAAAATATCTAATAGTGTCCGAAGTCACCACATAGGTTGGGGTGACTGTGGATAGTCATATAAATCGCATGGAACTCGGTGTTTTCCTAACGCTGGGTGACTTCGCGCAGACTTTTTTAATATTCTATCAATTTTTGGGTATTCATAGAAACATCAACATCTATTGAAAAGATATTTATTCCAAGGAATATAGTACATTTTATACAAGAAATACAAGGTAAGAGTAGTAAGAAACTTACAGAAAATATATGTCTATTCTATATCTACGTCAGATGGCAATCTATCGAATGTATAGCCTCCTCTACGATGTTCAACTAGATCCAGTTTTTTATAGACGTGTTGCATCCCAATTATATTCTCATCTGCAATGTCCGGGAACACAAAACAATAACGATCTTCATATTTACTCTTCCCGAGGAAATTTATGTGGCGCATATTCTTTTGTTTGCTTATAACTCTCCCAACATACAATTTGGTTTTCAATAACTTTTGTATCGGTACTTGAATAACTCCAAAATCGTAGACTTTGAGGTACATTTTATTGTTCGAATCATCTATGGTCTTGGTCTTCTTTTCACGCTGGATTAGTAATTTTAATGGCACGGAATCAGAATGAGAAGATGAGCTATCTAGTGCCGGAACAGTTCTTGTAGATTTCTTGCTTTTTGAACACCTGAGGTTGACGGTTGTGGTTCTTCTGGATCAATATTTTCTTTTCTTATCTCTCGTCCCAGTGGCTCATTTATTCCCCTTCGCTTCACCTTTTTGCTATTTTCTTGCGGATTTCTGTTTTCTTTCAGGAAGTCTAAAAGTGTTTGATCGAGCCGGTTAGCATCTTCTCCATCATGGTAGCCGCTTTAGCACTTCATCGTAGTTGAAACGAATGATCTCACATCCACGAAACAGAAAGAATATTGGCTTTAGACTTGGCTTTAACAAATTTCAACGTTTTTTGCAAGAGTTGTAGAAAATCTGATTTTTGAAAGGCACCCTTCCTTTGGTATTTCCACTCAGTCAATATTTTTCTCCATCCCCTTTTTAGGGACCCAAAAATTGCATGTCAAACGGCACAGATGAATTTGGGGGCAATAAAATAAATTTTATATTATTTTCTTGGCACTCTTCAATAACTCTGATTGTCAGAGGGCCAGAGAGATTATCGCCAATCAGCACCATCGTTCCTTCTCTCTTGCGAAAATATGGTAGTGTGATCTTACGAATCCACTCAAAAAACGTTACCGCCTCAAACCATCCTGACTTGCTGATGCTATAACCGCATCCTGGAGGGCCATTTTCCTCCAATTCTTCGTAGCGATGTATTACCTTGTATACAACAAATGGCGGAATAAGCTCTCCACTTGCTGCCGCAGACATCATTACGCTTACACTAGTTTTTGTAAGAGTCCATAATTCGATAACAAGATTTAACACCGCGTTTGCAGACGACTTTGACTTTGCCGCGGTCATCGCTAAAAAACACTATAGAATTCTGACGCTTTTCTGAGCGACCTTTTCCCATTTTTAACATCTTCAATCGCCCTTTTGAGGTTATCTTCATTATAATTTTGCCCGCGTAGCACCTTCAACTTATCAGATGGCATAGTCCAGATTAGTCAATCGCACCGAGAATACATGGAATTTGATTACTATTCTAGGATTCTTTAAGATTAAATCACAACTTCAGAAAAAATCAATGAAACAGTATCTATGCAATTAGATCTTAACGTCTGAAAACTGAAATGTAGATAATACATCTATGTTTAAGACATAGAATTCTGCGCTTTCTGACTATTTTACATTTTAAATCAATCGACAATTGAGTTATTCTTGATATTTTGCGTACACTTCAGTACTATTCGTGGATGCGAAGTCAACCCCAGTACATGTTTATTAGAGGCTGAAACCAACGAAATCAATGTGAAAATTAGCGATTCATTGTCTAAGTTCTGAAATACCACAAATAGATAACAGCAAGTAAACAAATCCGATTGAATGCCAATTTATGAAGTTTTACTTAGTCCAAGATCTTGTTAAGTATTCACTGTTCTAAATACAATGGGAAAAAAAAATGCCATTTTCATTTAAACTAACTTTTTAATTCAAAGTGTTGAACATATTCAGGAAATGGTGGTAAGTTTGATTTTAAATGCAAAATGTATCCGCAATGATTTATGCTGAAAAAAAGGCGCGACCTAAGGCGTTTCAAGATCTTTCACATAGATTTGAAAAAAGCAGATAGTGTTAAATTTAAATAACGGAAAGTAGCTAATAAAGCAGTGACAAATGATGAAAACCAACTTATAGTTTTACTTGCAGTCCAAGAAAATCCTCATGTAAGTACTTCACAAATGTCACATAAAAATTTAGTGCGAAAAATATATTAAATGCCCATAAATACCATAGATATCATATAGAACTTCATCAACAACTATATCGTCAAGATTTTGAACGAAGAATTAATTTTTGCAACTGGTTTTTGCAAAACATTGCAGAAGTTCCTAATTTTCTCAATTCTATATTATCTAGTGACTAAGCTAGCTTCAAAAGTAATGGTTTAGTGAACAGACATAACAAGCATTATTATAGCACTGAAAATCCTCATTGGATCAGGCATGTTGACTAACAAAATCGGTGGTCACTAAATGAGTGGAGGGGGGGGGGGGATTATTGGATCCCATGATATAGGTCCTTATTTTTTTGAAGGTCCTCTAACCGGCGCGGTGTATTTAATTCTTTAAGAGATGTGCTACCTAACCTTCTTCAAAGTATTAATGAAGCAGCTTATGGCAATGTGTGGTATTAGCATGATGGTGCCCGCACGAACATTTTTGAACGACTGGAAAGGAAATCAGGTCGAGGAGGGCCCATTGATCGGCCACCGAGTTCACCTGATCTCACCCCACTCGATTTGTTTTGTGGGGTTACGTAAAAGATTATGAACTTAACCTTCACGCCATTTCCTTGCGGGGTAGACAAAACTATCCCTGCCTCTTATTTATTTTTCATTCACAACCTTTCTCGATGCTTTCCTATCTCCGCATACCTCCTTAGCTTCCGCAAGATTCATACATTGTTTCTGACATGCCCTTTTATTTTTAGAACTGCTTTCTTTCCTTTTTCATACACTCTACTACATTCAGTCAAGTTTTACGTGGCTTACCAGACACGGCCTTACCTCTAACCTCACCCACATATATTTGCTTCGTTAATCTTGAGTTGTTCATTCTCTCAATGTGACCAAACCAACGTAATGTACTACTTTTATATCTATCCATCGTCATCATTTTCTCCCCACACTCCTTCATTACGCACTCATTCTTTACCTTGTCACTTCTCATTTTACCACATACGCTTCTCAGGAATCTCATACCCACGGCATTTATTTTTATTTCGTGCTTTTTTTGACATATCCATGTCTCACTTCCATACAGTATTGATAGGACAAACACCCCATTATAAAATGCTCGTTTCGCAGTTAGGCTCATACTTTCGTTTCGCATTATCGTTCACATACTTCCAATCACGTTCCTTCCAGCAATGACAGTAGTGATATAGTGTAGGTTCTGGACCAGTTGACGGTCACTCGCCTATTGGTTTGTATATGGAGAATATGGCGAATTTTCATGTAAATCGTAAGTATGTGAGAGAGAGAGAGAATGTTTGGAGGGAGAGAGAGAGAGAGAGAGAATGTTTGGAGCTCTTGGCGGTAAATTTTTGAAGCTGTTCAAGGTGATCTAAAAATAGATATGTTAAGGTCATCATCATATTGCAATTCTTAGAAATCTAAAAATAGAATCAGTTCATGTCAAGGTCATCTGGAGTGAGTGAGAGAGAGAGAATGTTTGGAGCCAGTTCAAACTTTTGGCGAGAAATTTTTGGAGCTGTTGAAGGTGATCTAAAAATAGATATGTCCAGGTCAGCGCAATTCTTAGAAATCTAAAAATAGAATCATTTCATGGTGGGGGAAACAAGGATGTTTCAAGGTTGGTGGTTTTCAAGGATATACACACGCAGATGTATAATAAAAGGCGAGGTGCGCGATTCGGTAATCAGAATTAGCAGAAGTAGTAGTAGTACGCAAAAAGAGAATGAAAAGAAAAGAAGGTATTGATGAGAGAATGGTATCTAAATATTGTTCCACATAATTAGGTGCATGTGGAGCATGAAAGGCGAAATACAAAGAAAAGCTTTATTCATGACGCTGACCATGGAGCTATTTTAAGAAATTCTTGGAATTTGACTGAGTCAAGTTCACGTGTTAACTCAGTTATTACTTTCAAAAAGAAAATATGCTATTGATGCGAAATCTTTAGTCAATTTTCAAGGTCACCTGCAAGGGCAAGTCTTAGAAATCTACGGCATCGTAGGTACTGAAGGAGACGTTTTTTCGTATATAAACCGCAGCGAGCTGTGTGTTCAGATCAGCCAGTTAGCAACTTGTAATAGGGTAAACATGGAATTAGCAGCATTAAACCAAAGCACCTATGGCAAGCTATAAAAATGCGTGTAACCTAGAGATATCGAAAAAATATAAAGTTATTAATGTGGCAGTAATTAATACGAAGTTCGGTGAACGTATAGTGTTGGAAACGGATGAGTTTAAATGTGTATTACCTCAGCACTTTTATGATTACTTCAAATAAAGAGAAACTCGAATTGAAGAACTTAAAACGCTGGTAAACACGAAGGATGTGTTGATGAGTAGTTTGGGTGCAGTCGGAAAAACAACAAACATAACATTTTCTTTGTAATAGTAGTACCCCAACCATATGTAAATTACGCATGCCTTAACTAGAATCATTTCGTAAACAGTGTTTAGTCGTAGTGTAATTGCGAGCAAGTAAAGTCATGCAAGCAGCAATAAAATCATTTCTGGAACGATCCAAACTCAGAAGTTCACCGTTATATATGGATACCCCACATCGTTGTAGTAACAATATGAATAATAACGTAACATTTTGTTGTTGGTGCTGTCAAAATAGTAATGTTAGTAGTAGCAGTGGTAAAAATAAAAATAAGGAGAGAAAAGATGCAGGTTATTTTTCGCCTGGCCGGTCTCAAGATAAGGATGAAGTGTATAAACAAGCAGCTAACGAATACTTAATCGATTGTGCTTATTATAAACTATCGAACGTTACTCATCATGCAAAACACATTTAGATTGGATACAGTACACAACACACCTCAACCTTACACCGGTAGTGCGTATAGGGTGCGATAACTGTGATCAAAGTAATAATGTAGTGTTAGACATGAAGGAATGGAATGAACTTCTACGATGGCATTCATATGTAAAATTACAATTTTTGCGATCCCAAGAAATTGATTGGTCTAGCGTAAACGAAGAGGAAGATATAATCTATGATCAACATTATGAATCTCTGCCTATCAATCTTGGTATTTATTAAAATGGGAATTGATTAAACGATATTACAGAACTTTGAAAACTGTTAAGATAGAAAAAAACTACAACCGCTGTTCTTGCACATTTAATGCTCATAATGTAGAAGAACTATTCAGTTTAAAGGATATAATAAGCTATAGTTTCAAATTTCTTGAATCTTACAATCTGACGTGTTTTTATGAAAAGTTCATACAACAAGTTGTTGACTACCGTCGTTTTCGCGAGAAAGAATTCGGCGGTAGTGTCGATGACATTTACAACGACATTGAAGATGTTATAAATGCTAAGTATAATATTAATTCACATAACTCTGTATGCTTAATGGAAATATTGTATTATCGTCCTGCTTATCTAGTGTATAGCATTTACTAAATAAACCAATATATTAATAGCTATGATTTGTTTTTTTTTGTGGTCTCGATTTAGGTATAAATACCCTGCTTTATCCATCTACTTAACAATGTTAGGTAAGAAGAGAATTGGTGCAGGTGGTGGTGGTGGCTTAGGAAATACTCTAATCAATAAACTTCAGTTTGTATTGCATTTACCTGGTTGCCAGTATTGTGGCCCTAGTAGAAAGTTAAAGAAACGATTCGCACGCGGTGACCCCGGTATTAATCAATTAGATGCTCAGTGCAAACTTCATGATATCAGTTATAGAGATTGCAGAGATTTAGAAAATAGACATAAAGCAGATAAAATTTTAGAAAAAAAAGCTTGGGAACGCTTTAAATCATCAGACGCAACGTTAGGGGAACGAACTGCGGTTTTAGCAGTCGGTACCGCCATGACAGCAAAGGGAAAATTAGGAATAGGGTGCAAACGTCGTCATCGTCGATTCAATCAGAAGAAGAAGCAGAAATCGTTATGCAATGGTGGAAATTTATTGAATTTACGGAAAATAATAGCTAAAAAAATTAAACCTAACGGAAATTTTACATACACAATGCCATTTCTTATTCCGTTATTCGCAGGTTTATCTGCATTCGGTGCTTTAGCCGGCGGTGCATCGGGAATTGCTAACGCAGTCAATGAAGCTAAAAATGCCAAAAAATTGCAGGAAGAGACATCGCGTCATAATCACATGATACAATCTATCGCTATAGGCTCCATGAATAAGAAAGGCGATGCATTTTATCTAAAACCATACAAAGAATGAAGAACCATTACAAGTAGAATTCAATGAGCAAAATGGAAAAAAAATCCTTTACAGTATGCATACCATTGAACCAGTTATATGAATTACCTACTTTAAAGCAAGCAATCTCAGACATATGGCCAGTAAAAATGTCGACGCAACTGGAAAAACCACGTTGGATAATTGTTGCATTCCAACAAGGTAAAAGGTACACAAAGTCAGCAAGGGCCGGAAATTTTGATCACATTAACATCAGAAACCTTAAAGTACATCTGAATTCTGAGTATTATCCATATGAAGCAATGCATTTGAACTTCAGTGCTAACTAATACATACCTGCCTATCGCAATTTTTTGAAATTCCGATGTGATTATTATGGTAACGATGATAAAGATGCATTATTTAACTACTCCGAATCCAAATCATGTCCAGTATTTTTAATGGACTGCTCTAAACAAAATGAATCTTTAAAAAACTCAACAGTTGACTTCAAATTGGAAATGGAATCTCTAAAACCTTTCGATAGTAGTATCGTTGTCTATGTCTTATTCTCCATGACGCTATTGTGAAGTACAGCCCGCTCACTGAA
Source organism: Vesta saturnalis (assembly GCA_036346205.1). Lineage (NCBI taxonomy): Eukaryota > Metazoa > Arthropoda > Insecta > Coleoptera > Lampyridae > Vesta > Vesta saturnalis. The sequence goes on along the minus strand of JARFJB010000994.1, from coordinate 2,452,238 downwards.
CAAGTGAAAAAATTATGATTATTGTAATATACACTGTATTATTCGTTTATTTTTATTTCATCCATCACCAAAGATGAAAGTAGTTGCTCAGAAGCAAAAACTTCCAATTCAAAATTATGACATTGATGATGATGAAAAGTCTAGTACTCCAAAACATAGTGATTTACTTCCTAATAGTATTCGCGGAAAAATTACTGAGAAAAATGGTTTGAAATTTAAACATGTATATGTATACTCTAAGTCATTGAAGCAAAACAAGTACAAACTTTTGCAGGAAATCTAACTTCCAATGAAGGATATAGGTTACTTCACCTTCACTGATAATTAAGATATGATTGAGCCTAATTGTGCAAAATCCAACTTTATCTTTATCTTTGATGATATCGCTTGTGAAAGTAAAATAACATATGGGCATATTTTTCTATGGGTAGACATAATATATTGACTATTTCTATTTGGTTCAAACTTACAGTAAAATTCCAAAGCAATTAATTCATGATAATGCGAATCTAATTATATTATTTGAGCAAGATGAATTAAACTTAAAACATGTGTATGAGGATCATATAAGTCTCACAATAAGCATGAAATTGTTTCGGGACATGTGTTAAAAGTGCTGGGTAGATCCGTTTGGTTTCATGGTCATAAACAAGGATGCTGAAGTTAATCATGGGCGCTATAGCTATCAGTTCAGGGTAAACAGCTATCTGCCATGGGTAAACTGGTACCTGTTCAGTAAACCCCCGTTTTGCTACAACGGATACCAAGGAGATGATATTAAAGAAAAAAATTATTCAGGCTCGTAAAATAATACAGCAGAAGTACAACAGTCTTAAAACTGCCCGCATTGATAATGAAATAATATTGGAAAGTACTTATAAGCCCCTAAAAGAACATCTAACTGAAATAGTAAATAAAATCGATACTGATACAAAAAATTAAAACACCTAAAAAGGAGGCCATTGGCGTTAAACCCAGAAAACCACGCCTGTTCATATTTCCAAGAAAGCATGCTACTACTACTACTACTACTCCCACTAGTCTGCTAGCTCAAGTTCAAAGGACACCAGGATTCACTTCACCGTCATTAGGTGATTCAAGAAAAAGTGATACTAGCCCACTAGCTCAACTTCCGCCTTTTCAAAGAAACCCTCCTCCAGGTCTTCTTACACAATCTTTCTTAGATAGATCTGTTGTAGGAGAGATTAATACTGAGGAAGAGGAACCTCTTAGTATCGCAGATGATTCCTGTAATGAACCCATCTCAGAAGAAGAATTTCTCGAGCAGTACAATGAATTACCTCGTATATACGTTGAACGTATTATGAGGGATGCTGAAGGATTGATCATACTTATGGAGTCCACTAGGATGCCAAAACTGACGAATGGGCAATTGGTAATACTCCTGTTACAATTAAAGGAAACGATATGATTATTAGAGGTGTCAGCACGTATAAAGGTACTCCAGGTTTATATGATCTGCTTATTATGAATAAACCAAATTTAAATCTAGTAAATTCAGAAGACAGAAAAACATATAAAAGTATTTTAGAAGCTATGAACGTCGCAAGGCGAGATTATGATGTAAGTGGACAAATTCGAGGAAGCTGCAGCAAAAAGTATACACAAATTATTAAACCCTTGCTGTCATCCTCATCATCATCATCACCCACAAGTAAAGGAGGTGGAGCTATGTTTTTTTAACAAACAGACCGATTGAATATAAATATTGGAATGATATACATGAACTAATTCGTCATCTAGAGGTGTTGTGGGTAGAAACATTGACGGGAAGCACAGGTGTCGTAAATCACATAATATTAATTGTAGAAGAACTATATGAAGATGGATACATTGAAAAACCAAACAGTCGTTTTTTAAACAGTATAAATGAGAATGCATTGATGTCGACATATAACTCAAATGCCCCTTGACAAATTTGGACGTTCACATGTCCAGTAACAATTCAAGAAATTAACCTCTCAGTTTAAACTGATTAATGATAATCAATTTGATATCGAGAATAAGAGACTCAGCAATGTTGCCAATCCCATAGATCCCCAAGATGTCATCACCAAGCAATACTATTTATCAACAAGGTTCAATTTGGATGGAAACCGTTTGACACAGTTGGCAGACCCTGAAGAATCCGGTGATCCTATAAGTAAAGCATACCTTAATTTTAGTCTACAAACAGTTCAGAAAGCTTTTGAAAAAAGGAATACTAACGCTTATCTAGTGTAAAGGGTCGAAAACCTATCAATTTGCAGACAGATACAGGAAAAGAATTATACAATGAGCATTTTACTAAACTGATGCAGCGTTATGGAGCCAATCATTACTCCACCTATAGTACAAAGAAGGCCGCAATTGCGAAACGTGTTATCAGAACCATTAAGAGTACAAGACGTTTAGTCTACAAGGTAAATACAATTGATACAGTAGATACCATAACGATGGATTATAACGATCGTAAGCATAGAACTATCCGAATGAAGCCCAAATAAATGAACAAATTAATGACAATTTCGTTTTTTTTTCAAGGTTCCAAAATCTGAAAAGGGATGGAAGCAGGTTGTATGGGAGTTTGAACAACAATGGAACTTTGCTAATTGCGTAGGGAGTGCTAATGGCAAACACATTGCAATACAAAAAAAAAATGGGCTAGTATCAGATGGTGAAGTGCTAAAGAATACGTTATTCTGGCGAAAGTTGTGTGAAAACTAACTTAACATGCCTGATTCTTGTCAGTTGCCAGGAACTGATAAAAACTTTCCATATGTGTTTATTGGTGACGAGGCTTTCCCACTACTGCCTAATTCTATGAAGCCTTATGGCAGAGCTGTTTTGACAGACGAGAAGAGAGTTTTTAATTACAGACTGTCCCGAGGCAGGAGGGTCGCTGAAAATGTGTATGGAATATTAACAAGAAGGCTTAAAATATTCCAAAAAGACATTAAATTCGAACCACATAAAGCTAGAAAAATTGTTTTGGCTTGTTGTCATTTGTACAACTACTTGTGCTTAAGAAATCATGCCAACTATTTGCAACCTCATGATGTTGATAATGAAAATACATGTACGGGTACTGTGGAACCTGGGTCATGGAGACAAGAAACTTAGCTGATGGTAGAACTTCAAAGAACCAAAAATCAAGTTTCGACAGTTTTAACGCCCCCGTTATTTTTTCTAGTGGCGCATTTATTTTATTTTTATTGAAATAGTCCTTACTTTTAACTTTCCACAACTCCGGACAATCACGATATAACTCAATGATTCCGAACCTTCGGAAACGAGCGAACGACCCTCCATCGTTGGTGTCGAGCAGGTGACTGATACAATGCTTGATCGAAATTGTTCAAGACTAGACTATCAAACGCTCCACCCAGCCGCTTGAGTCTTACTAACTTTCCATCAATCACCGTCAAGGTTTGACTCAAGCATCAAACGAGTTCCTAGACTATCAATCACGCTTGACGCGCTGTTTTGATCAAGCAACTTCATAGTCTAGGGCCTGCTTAGTATTAATTACATCCACATCTATTACTTCATACTTTTTAGATATCTCGCGATCACACACATTTTTGAAGGGTTTGCAATAGGTGCTTTGATTTAACCCTGCTAATTCGATGTTTAATAATTTTATTAATATAAGTTGGTAACTGACTGATTTCAACACGCCACACTGCGGTTTATGTAAGGAAAATGTGTCCTTGACTTGAGTACTTATCAGAACATTTTTAATTTGTCAATTACTCAGCTTGACCTACTCTAGTCAATACAAGAACCATTTAACCTTGACCTACTTTTTAGCGTAGACAAGAACGTGTGTTTCAAAGGAGTTTGTAAGGTCACCACCAGAGAGCGAATGACCTTGAACCGGTCCCTATATGACTACTAATGGAGTATTTTAAATAATTATTGGTTTTTTATTCATTCCACCGATCACATTATGTAGACCGAATATTATAGTGCGGTAGCCCCATGTAGACCGAATATAATATATAGACCGCATATTACAGAGTGGCCACTATTATATTTATATCTGGATTTAAATACTGTGTAGCATTCTACTGCACTAGAGCTTCATGTAGATGGCACATCAACATTTTTAACCTGGAAGTTTTCAGAAACGAAAGTTTTAAAAGTGGTTGCTAGAATTCTGTTTTGGCTACCGAAGTAGGGGAGAACGGGGGAATGACGATCACGGGGGACGGTCAGCGTGAAATCTGCAAAAATATTTTAAATATAACCGAGAACTTGTGTAGACGATCTATCGAATAGGCGCTAAACTATACGCGACACGAAAAAAATCACGTTCAGTTTTGAGTAAAGTTGCCGGTAAGTAGTTTATCATTCTCCACGTGTGTCATGTAAATAAGCGAAGGTAGTTTTTAACATTTTGACGAACCATTTCTGGGTAATAAATTCATTATGCGATAACTTATCACATACATAAGTTGTAAAAATTCAATATGTTTGATTTTTAATGCATTTTCACCATTCTTAGAATGATTGGGGTAATGACAGTCAGTGACCGCAATTACCCTGGGTTAACCGGCATTATCTGACTGAAATTATAAACGAGAAAGCTAAATTGACCGTAAATGATCTCTCGAAAGCCATCGATGATGTTAAAAATGGAGTGTAAAAATGCAATACTCTAGAAATAGGTGGTCCTAGTATGGATAGGAAAGAGGTCTTCACAAAAGAACAGGAGGCTGAAATTTGCGTTAATATAAAGACATTAGCCCATATGTATTATGTAGTCACTCCCATACAGTTGCGGAGGTTAGCTTTTGAATATGCAGAAAGGCTACAGGTGAATCATATGTTTAACAGAGAAAGTAAGCTGGATGGAAAAGATTGGTTAGAAGGTGGCCCTGTTTTTTTTTTAATCTTGAAAAAGTCGTAAAATATAAGTTTCCTCCACACTATAAACGGGCAAAATTAATTATGGGAATTAGAGGGCAGAAAATGATTGATGCTGTTACTTCTAGTGAATGGGGGAAAACAATGACAGTTATTCATTGTACGAACACAACAGGGGGACAAATAAAGATCTGAATCATAATTACATAAAATCTACAAGAGATGATCCAGCTCTACTTATACTTAATAATCACGGAACTCACATCACACCGGAAGCCTACAAATTTTGTTGCAATAACTAAATAATAATGTTATCTTTCCGCTCTATTCGTCTTATCGGATGCAGCTTCTGGACGTCGTGTTTTATGGTCCTTTGAGGGGGGCTTATAATCGTGAGTGTGACTTGTACATGAAAAATAAACCTGGCAATCCATTACAGTGTACAAAGTTGCTGAATTATTCAATAAAGCATATTCTGATGTAGCAACCATTTCAAAAGAGACGTCTGAGTTTGCATCGACTGGAATGTTTCCTATAAGTCGAATCATATTTTCTGATGAAGATTTTCCATTTGATACAGGTAATGAAGGATTCGAACCAGTTTTTGAGCTTGAACCTCTAGAAGACTTATTTCCTAAAAGAAACAGAACCAGTTGGACCATATTTCGCCTCTTCCTGGACCCAGCCAAATTTCCAAAACGTCAATAAGTTATACTAACAGATACCTTATTGAAACTCGCACTGGAAGAGAAACATGAGAAACGAACTCAGCGTCAACAAGGAAAAAACAAGTGAATGCGGCAAAAAGAAATGTGAATGACTCGATTCGTGATAAGATTGAAATTTCATACAACAAAAAATGAAAACGAACTAATAATTCTTCCTCAGAAATTAGTATCCGATGTGAAGCAAGAGAATCTCCGTCAGAATTCATCTGATGATGATCAGTTAAGTGAAGGTGATGAACCAAACATCTTAGGGGAAAATGGAATTTCGATCGAAACAGAGCCGCAGTTGAAAGGGAATGATTTTGTTTTTGTACTAGTCTCCAATGATAAATTAGAAAAAAGGTTTGCTGCGCAAGTGGCTAACTTACGTAATAATGAGATAGTGGTTACATTCATAAGGGAATACCGCGGGCAGCGTGATATATTTGTGTTCCCAAATGTTGACGATGTTAACGTAGTTACCAAGGACGAAATCATTGGAAAATTAAGCCATCCAGAAGAGTACTGATAAGGGAAAATTAAGTTCAACTAGTTTAGTTATATTAATATTAGATACATATTTGCGTTTCTTAGGGATTCCATATGGGTTTTTTTTGCAATCCAGGACATTTGAGCTCTGAAACCCGGATAAAATCCGGACTTGTACGAAAAAATATGTGAAGTAAATAAAAACACTGTAAATTTTAAGTAAAATATATAAAAGTACATATTTTAAGCAATAATACAGTCTAAACTTAAATTAAACACTTAAAGCTATGAGGAAACAAAATATAGGATTCCTAATACAAATATGTTTGTATATTTTTATTTTGCGAATAAATGTTTGACATAAAAGAAAAAACAATACATAGGAACAAAACAAATCTCAGGTAAAAAATTCATTATCAAAATTTTGGGAAATTTGAAAATTACTCCCTTACTTGATTTTTCAGATTTCTGAATTTCCTTTAGGGTAGACACATTTTCGGGTGTTAAAATAAAGTCATAAAATTCACTGCAGGTCATATCATAATTAAATATTGTCATTATAATACCTTTGATCGAATCTAGAGTTAGCCTATTGCGTTCTTTTGTCCACTGAGCGGCAACCAATGAAAATATACGCTCAACATTTGCGTTGTGCGCAATAATGGAAAAGAAAAACTTGCACAATTTTAATAGTTCTGAAAATACTTCAGTGGATACACAATTTTGAGAATAAGTAAACCACTCTTTATGAGCTGGAAAATTCTGCTGTTGTTCGGAAAAACTAAATTTTTTTTGACAAAGAATATTGATCAAAGAACTTTGAATCGTCTATTTTTACACCCTTTTCCAAAAGATAATTTATGCATGGTAGGATGTCCATCTCCTATTCATTTGCCTCCACGTTAGTACAAAGGAGGCACCTCGCCTTTCACTTTTGTGACGTCATTTGACCTTGGGATTCCCCCGTATTTTCCACCCCTATGGTTTCAACCCTTTTCATACCTAATTACTTTTTACTTGCGCACGTGTAGGACGTGTTTTTTCACCCCTATTTTTTTACAGACCCACGTGTGAGACCATATTTTCCACCCTTTCTTTTCGAGGGTCAACCCTAATTTTTTACACACCCACGTGTGAGACCGTATTTTCAACCCTTTTTCATTCCTAATTATTTTTTACACACCCACGTGTGAGACCGTACTTTCTACCCTATGGTTTCTTTTCGAGGGTCAACGCTAATTAGAGCTTTTTTGACAGTAATTTTGCACATGCTCACGTGAGGAGCTGGGGCTGGACTTGGTGCTGGGGTTGAACCTGGAGCTAGGTCTCGGACTTGGAGTTAGTCTTAGGGTTATTTTTGATGGTCATCTACTTAAGGTCCTTTTGGCTATATTAAGAGCAGTGCCCCTGGAGGTTAGGCAAACGAACATGCATACAATGTTGGAAATTGCATAATTCATAAGATATTATTATTAAAATTATCGATCCTATTGCTTTAAAATGGTCATATGCTATTGGATGATCTTTAACCTATACGAGAAAACGTTGTATTTCTAATAAGGAGGTTCTCGTAAGACACGTGTAGGGCTTCGCAACTTGTTCTCGGGCCTTCGCCCCCAGGCCGCAGGCCGGAGATGGTATGGGAACCTAACCTTATAAGACAAGTGTAGAGCTTAGCCCCTATCGTGGCCCCCTTGGTGCAATTGTATGTGGTTCTAGCTTAATCTTACAGCTGTAGGCCTTCGCCCCGTCATACAAAATTGGATTCTAATAAGGAGGTTCTTGTAAGACAGGACTTGTATCAGGCTCTGCGCCCTGGCCCCTTTGAGTAAAAATTGATTTTAGTGCCATCTAGTGGCGTATAGACTAATGAACATTTTCTATAATAGAAGTTGATAATGCACGCCTCTCTCTTGCTCTATCTTGTTTCTCTCTCACCCTCTCTCTTTGGGTCGCACTAACTATAGTACGGTTAATGCGATTCGTACCTATATGAAAACATTGCATCACAAAATTTTACTTGTGTATATAGTCTCCAGCGAGTAAGCATTATTATTATAATGTATTCTCCTGTTTATGAACCAACTTCAGAGGACATTAGAGATTTCAGGGATTTGTTAGTAAACTACTACAATATAACGGTTCAAGCTAATGATAAAAACAATGAAGTGGATGAGGTGAATGTATTGTAACAACCCTTTTTCGTGTTGTACTAAATTATACTTTAATTTAATATCTTTCATTCATTTAGTAGTAAATATGAGAAAAAGTTTTTAAGTTTTGCATTTGATAGTACATATCTTTTTAAGTGTGATATTTCGTAAAGATTTATATTTCCCTTTCCCTGACCGCGCAAAGCGTGATAACTTAATTCTATGCGCAGATGCGTGGGGGGACACCTACTTGAGATATTCGGAAAGCCTTCATTTTTTTTTCACTTCCTGCTGAATGTTATAGCATGAAGCTTTGTTTTTGGGGGTGTTCCCTAAATTTTGCGTAATAGTGCCATCAGTTTTGATGGTAAGTTACCTTTTAATTCATTATATTTTTTTAACTAAAGCATTTGCTCTTTTGCAGGCACTATTTTTTTTTAACTATGGCACTTTTATAAGGCACTTACTTTTATATGGTATTTTATAATGCATTTTTAAGATGGTATTTTACTATTATTACCATTATTATAACTATTATTTTTTTAATTTTAATGGAGCTTAATTTGCTTTACTTACTTACGCACGTTTTCTCTTCATTCTTATTGTATCAATTTGGATGCTACTTCAATTGAACATTGATTACCTTTTAAATTGGAATTTTTGACACAAGAACTTCAACGAATGCCATAATAATTATTGGATAGAAAATTTCCATGAATAAATTTAAGAATAGTTCCAGTTTGGCAGTTTGGCGGTGTGGCTGGTAAAGATTGCCAACATTTATGCAATCCTGACCTCACCTAGTTGACAATTCCGACTCATGTGAATTCTAAAGTTATAAAATGTTAAGTACAAAAATTACGAAGGTAATTATTTAATGATTTTTTTATACTTTAAGAATAGTAATAAGACTTCTTATTTTTTTAATCATCCGTCAAGATGATAAATAAACTTAATTGCACGTTAATACTTCTTTTATTGTCATAAACACTATTATTGTTCATTAACTAGGTTTAACTGTTCCTATAACAAAGATAGTTTGGCGCTCGAGGTATTATTTTATTGTTTTTATTTACATTACATTTTTTTATTATTTAGTATAAGAGAAAATAATTAAGCAGATTATAATCAAGCAGCATTTTAGGTATTTGAGCAAATCAGTTTATTAGAACCTGCCCTTTATTAATCTACCGATTGGAGTCGACGGCACAAATTAGTGATGAAAGGTAAGTATCTCAATTAGTTATATGATTTGTGTTTAGGGAGAATTTTACCTAATTTCATTATTACTTTATTAAAATATTCAAATTACATCATAACAATTGAGTAGTTACATCACCACGTTTTGTTATTACAATTTGGCGTTGTTTATCGAAAGTTATTATACTGGCGCCGATTATTGTTGTTATAGTATCTCACACTCATGATGATGATGATTCACAGGAGAAGACTGATGAGATAGAGGGAAAGGACGAATCTCAAGACCATGACGATAGTGACGAATTACAGTCGTAAAAAGGAGAAGACTGATAAGAATGTAATAAAATAAAATAAATAAATTATGTATTGTTTAAATACATTTTTTAAACGCTAAGTTTTCTTTCAATTTTTTATTAATAATCTTTCGCGTTTCTCTTGTCCCTTTCGTCTCTCACGTCTATCGTGTCCAGTTGGCTGGAAGTTTGAGCTTGTTTGTGGCGCCATCTAGTGGTGTATGAGCTAACAGATGTTTTTTCTGTAATAGAGATTAATCATAGTTCCACGTAGGTGTATATTTTCAAAACTACATACAGTTCCTAGGAACTTGCGCTCGGATCTTTCCCCTTGTCGCGGGCCCTTGACATAAAAATCTCAAAATGTCTGTGTAAATAAAACATATCAGCGAGCAAGACCGCTTATTCAACGCGTGTTTAAATTGCATGTTAACAAATAACATTCTGATGTATACCAACCAGCTCTTAATTACACATTTATTTTAAAGTAATGAGCTGAATTATATTTGTTATTGCAATGTATACTGTACATAGATGGTTCAGCATTTTCAATAACGACTAGGACGTTCGGTCTTGTTTTATAAAAATCTAAGGTTTTTTAAAAAGCCACAACCTTTTTTGATAGAAGTCATTTTCAGATACATCTTGAATTTATTTATTTCGCTATTTAAATGGATATAATTAAAGCATTCTTATGTATCTGGTTTTATTGATTGTTTTGAAGGTCGTTTCCTCAAAACGAGATTATGTTTTACCAAAATTGAAAATGCAATGGTAAATTTTAGGCATCCCTTTTTATATCAAAATGATCACTAATAGAGATGTGATAATTTTAATAACAATCATGGTAATAAAAATTTAAAAACTCTAATAAAAAAATTATATGGGAAAATACAAGGGCAATTTAAAACCGTATGTTGCACACATTCCAACTCTTAATGTGTTTTTTTTTTATAAAAAACAATTTGTGTGTCCGTATGTACAATATGAATATTTTTCAAACCGATTTGTTATTATTTATAAGAGAAAGGGAAAATACGAGTAGTAGTATTCAGGTTTTGTGTATTACTTTCAAAATTAGTTAATGATCGGAATGTAATAGCCAATTTATATCCAACCTTTCACAAATCGTGTTTAGTGTGATTATGTGTGGGCACGCTGTATAAAAAATATTTCAGTTCAACGTATGGTACAGCTAAGGGAAAAAACACTTCTAAAGGTAAGCGTATTATTTTTAATATATTTTTTTTACCTGATATTGCTAACAAAAATGTAGATAAAGATTTTTAAAATGTATTATTACTCTTATAGGATGACGTCATAAGATCAACTCTCAAATAGCTGGTACGTATTCGTGGATTTTAAACTTGTAGTTATTGTTAATTTGCGTACAATAATAAACCAAACCTTTTGCCTTTTATTTCCATTATATCAGTTTGATATTCTTAAAAACATGTTAATTTAATTTAACTCTATGTTATATATAAGTAATTATTACTTTTCAGTCTTTTTAATGGGTTTTTACAACTCTTAATGAACACGTTACAATGAAACAATTTTATATGTGTGTTTAATTGAACATGCAAATAAATCAGATATAATGTTCCGAATGTATAGGTGGTGACTGTTTAGAGAATCTGCCTATACATAAAGCATCATTGCATTAGGGTAGAAATTATTTATTATTTCACGTCATATTTAATTAGACTTTAATGTATTCAGTTTGAACTGTAATCTGGTTTCCGCAAACTGTAAGACATAATTTCGGTTGATTGATTGATATTGATCTGGTGATCGAGCGTGATTTGTTTTAGGTTGATTAATTAATTGATTTGTTTGTGTGTGAGAAAGAGCCGAAAGAGAGAGGGTGAGAGAGAAACAAGATAGAGCAAGAGAGAGGTGTGCATTATCAACTTCTGTTATAGAAAATGTTCATTAGTCTATACGCCGCTAGATGGCACTAAAATCAATTTTTACTCAAAGGGGCTAGGGCGCAGAGCCTGGTACAAGTCCTGTTTTACAAGAACCTCCTTATTAGAATACAATTTTGTATGACGGGGCGAAGGCCTACAGCTGTAAGATTAAGTTAGAACCACATACAATTGCACCAAGGGTGCCACGATAGGAGCTATGCTCTACACTTGTCTTATAAGATTAGGTTCCCATACCATCTCCGGCTTGGGGGCGAAGGCCCGAGAACAAGTTGCGAAGCCCTACACGTGTCTTACGAGAACCTCCTTATTAGAAGTACGTTTTCTCGTATAGGTAAAAGATCATCCAATAGCATATGACCATTTTAAAGCAATAGGATCGATAATTTTAATAATAATATCTTATGCATTATGCAATTTCCAACATTGTATGTGTGTGCGTTTGCCTAACCTCCAGGGACACTGCTCTTAATATAGCCAAAAGGACCTTAATTAGATGACCATCAAAAATAACCCTAAGCCCAACTCGAAGTCCAGGACCTAGCTCCAGGTCCAGTCCCCAGCACCAAGACCAGCCCCAGCCCCTCACGTGAGCATGTGCAAAATTACTGTCAAAAAGGCTCTAATTAGGGTTGACCCTCCAAAAGAAACCATAGGGTAGAAAATACGGTCTCACACGTGGGTGTGTAAAACATAATTAGGGATGAAAAAGGGTTGAAAATACGGTCTCACACGTGGGTGTGTAAAAAATAATTAGGGATGAAAAAGGGTTGAAAATACGGTCTCACACGTGGGTGTGTAAAAAATAATTAGGGATGAAAAAGGGTTGAAAATACGGTCTCACACGTGGGTGTGTAAAAAACTAGGGTTGACCCTCGAAAAAAAAAGGGTGGAAAATATGGTCTCACACGTGGGGTGTGTAAAAAAAATAGGGGTGAAAAAACACGTCCTACACGTGTGCAAGTAAAAAATAATTAGGGATGAAAAGGGTTGAAACGATAGGGGTGGAAAATACGGTCTCACAGGTGGGCGAGCGTGGGGAATCCCAAGGTCAAATGACGTCACAAAAGTGAAAGGCGAGGTGCCTCCTTTCTACTCACGTTTTTTAAGTTGATCCACTTGAAGCATGTAAATTGCTTAAGAGGTTTTATCCTATTTTCTATATAGCTTATAACATTTTCATACGTGCAAAATATTTTTTTTCTGAATAAATCACATTCTTGTTCAAAACCTTCCTCTGAAGCCTTTTTTAGCATGTCTCGTACTTGTAGTGGGGTAAACTTACTATTTAATCTGTTATTCAAGTTTTCAATTACATTTTCAAGAATGACCAGTACCTCAATAACTGAATTATCAACGCGTTCAATACGCTCTATATTTAGGTGGAATACTGACATCAAAGAATGTAGAAAATACAAGTATGCTTCAGAAAATATATTTTGAAAAAATATTCAATTATAATGGGCGGGTTATTCTGAGACCGAAAATATGACTTAAACATCTTGAGGATTCTTTCTATAGCAGAAAATAACAATAGCCACCTTGTTTTTGAAGGGACAATAGTTGCATATAATTAGTGTCAACAAATTCACAAAATTGTTTTAAACTGGCAACCCTAACTGTATAAATGTTAAAATAATTAAAGAGCTTCAAAACTATAGTCTCTATGTCAATTGACAAAACGTCACAACTGGTCTGAATAGTATTATTTATGATATGAGCCGGACATCCAATGCCGATTAAATTATTATTTACTTTGGATTTTAATCTGTTAAAAATATTATTGTCCAGCTCTCTTAATTCCACCAAAGTTGGTAGATATTACAACTATCGCCAGAAAATGAAATGCAATTTTGAGTGAGCTCATGTTTTCCAAGTACAGAGTATAAGAGATCAGTAACAGTTTCTGATGTTTCATTGTCTGAACTACATATATCAACTAGTTTCATCTGCATGCCCCCCTTTTTGAAATCAAAGTACTGTATCATTACAGGAAACATCTTAATAGAATTATGGTTACTGGCATCTGTAGAAATTCCGATAAATGAAATATCACTTATCTGATTCCTGATGGTTTTCACTATTGATGGTCCGAGTACTCCATTTACTATGGCTTCAACTTTAGTATGGCCACAAGTCACCAATTTTAATATTGAGGAGTCCTGATACATTTTCTTATGAATCTTAGATGTGCAATCCATGGAGTAAAATGATGAACATCAGAAACTGTTACTGATCTCTTATACTCTGTACTTGGAAAACATGAGCTCACTCAAAAGTGCATTTCATTTTCTGGCGATAGTTGTAATATCTACCAACTTTGGTGGAATTAAGAGAGCTGGACAAAATAATATTTTTATGTTTTATTGTGTGGTAAGCAAGTGTTGCTTCGGCAGCCTTAACAAGTTTTTCACTATCTTTACTTGTTGTCCTAACAAAGACGTCTAGCTTGGATGTGGCTAAATAATAATTATTGTAGGTAATTGAATATGATTTACTAACATTTATCTCCTTTTTTAACTTACCTGCCTGACTCTTAAGTTTTTTTTATGTTTTTCTGTGGCTATATGGTCCTCAATATCTTTTCTGCCTTTGTGTGCAATGCTAAGGTTTACACTGCATATATTACAAACTACGTCAGAGTTTGATTTTCCTTTTTTAAAAGAGGGGAATGCTTTAAGCGTTTGATCCGACACTGCACACTTTCGCTTTGGCATAGCTATAACATAATTAAAGTAATTTGAAACTAAAGTACAACAAACTAGCATAAGAAGTTTATTCTTATATTATACTTATAATTATAAAAATAAGATAAATACGAATTAGATTAGCTACTATGTTATATGATCAAAATGAAGCACTGAACCACACTCACAAAGCACATAACCTGTACTGCCAAGTTGACGAATGACGCCTCAGGCCTCATCCAGTTAAATAAATGAAAACTCTCGGTTATAAGCGGGAATCCTCGAGTGAAATCGCAAAATTAGAGGTACTTAAGGTCATAGAGATGGGCGAGTCTAAGCAAACTTTCTAGAGATGTCCCTATTATAACGATTAAAATATCATATTTACTGGCCGTTATGCTATTTTATTGAATCTGTGATTGTCGGCGTCTATTTCTTTGAGATTTACTCTCTTGTTTTGCTTAAGTTGAAAGATTTTGGTATATACGTTTTAGGTCTTTGTGTGTACATAAGATTATTTATATAAAGTGAAAATGTTAAAAATTATTACATATATTTCTTAAGCGAACGGCATTCCGCCATTTTCCCGTATTAATTCCAAGGTATACTACTCAAATATGCTTTAATTGTTAAAAAATTTTTAAACTTTAAAGGTTAAAATGTGTTTGATTTTAATTACTTTTGTGGCACCCTGTATAATCAGAGAGAATGTCTGATCGGTACTGATACGTATTAATTAGCTCCTGCTCAATACTGGTAAAGTTACTTTGCATGTAAAACATTTGAAGTTTCAAAATTCTGACCTTGTTACTTCCAATGAGGATTAATCGTCCTTGGTTACTTCACAGTTAGAATTTTTTGAAAGTCACCGGTATAAATTTCTAACCTGTACCTTAACGCAAGTATGATAAAACGAATTGAAATTTTTTACATCTTATCTTAAACTACATTCTTTAAACATAAGTGCATTTAAAAGTCCCAGCACAGTTACAGTAAAATCGCAAGAAATACGTGTGTGTTACTTCCACACTTGCAATGGTAAACGATATTAACGATACTACTCTAAATAAACATTACTTATATTTTAACTTTCAGGTGAAAATAAGAAAATCAAAAATTGTTTTTATCCATCCCGATTTAGGTATCGGAGGAGCAGAAAGGTTAGTTTTAGATGTAGCCGTTGCAATATCAAAAGAAAATGATGTAATGTTTGTAACGAACCATTTCAACAAAAATCATGCATTTGAAGAAATAAGAAATAATCAGTATCCAGTATCAGTAATAGGTGATTGGATTCCCCGTGGTGTCTGTGGTATTTTTCAGGCATTTTTCTCGTATATCCGCATGATTTATTTAGCAATATATTATGTTTTGTTTATGTACAAAAATGAAAAACCAGATTTATTCTTTATTGATCAAATACCAATGGCAGTTCCATTTATAAAATGGGCAGGTGGTAAAGTTGTATATTATTGTCATCATCCTGATTTATTAGCCAGTTCACCTGGTGGGATCTTAAAACGCCTTTATCGTTTACCTATTAATTGGTTGGAAATGAAAGGAACTGCAATGGCTGATGTGATTCTTGTTAATAGTAAGTACACAGCCAAGATTTTTAAAAAAACCTTTCCAGAAATTAAAAACGATATTCAAATTCTTTATCCAACGATCTCATCTAATTACCAAGGTATGATTGCAAATACTCATGTAAAGATAATAAGTGAAATTGAGCATATTCCAAAAGAAACGTTCATATTTTTATCTATTAATCGGTTTCATCCTGCTAAGAAGCTTGAATTGGCAATAGATGCTTTAGAAGCTGCTCAAAATAAATTGTCTTCTAGTGAATGGAATAATATTCATCTTATAATGGCAGGTGGATATGATCCGGATTCTAATATAAATGCTACTTATTTTACTAAATTAGTTAAATTATGTGAGGAGAAGAATTTAACAACAAAAGTTACATTTTTAAAGTCACCATCTGATGGTTTGAAAGCTGATTTATTAATGAGATGCAATTGTCTTATTTACACCCCAATTAATGAACATTTCGGAATTGTACCTTTAGAAGCAATGACAGCTGCAAAACCTGTTATTGCTTGTAATAGTGGAGGACCTTGTGAAACAGTGTTAGATGATATCACAGGTTATTTATGCAATCCACAAGGAGATTCCTTAGCAGATGCTATGAGTAACATTCTCAAAAATGATAAGGCAGTTAGAATGGGTTTTATGGGAAAGAAAAGGTTGCAGCGATATTTTTCATATGAGAATTTTGTACAACGTGTTAACGAAGTTGTTGAGACCAATTTAGATTTTGAAGAACCTTTAGAATGTTTAGAAAAAATTATTAAAGGTGAAGATGGTGGCGATCTACAGAAAGAATCAAAGGAATCACAAATTAATACAATTACTTCTAGTTCTAGTCCACAATCAGAACACGTAAATGCAAGGTTTGATACAACCCCAGAACTAGAAGAAAAGGCCCAAAATGAAAGTATCACTGAAAATCCTCAAACACCAGAATCTAGCCCACAACAAAGTATTAGTCCTTTGAAGCCCAGTATAAAAGAGGTAAAAAATGAAAGCATATCGGAAAATCCACAATCACCAAAACCTAGCCCACAAAAAAATGTAGTCCTTCTAATTCCAATGTCCAAAAAATGAAAGCACGGCTGAAAATCCACAATCACCAAAACCTAGCCCACAAAAAAATGTTAGTCCTTCCAATTCCAATGTAACAGAGGAAAAAAATGAAAGCACAGCTGAAAATCCACAATCACCAAAACTAGCCCACAAAAAAATATTAGTCCTTCCAAACACATTAAAGAAGAGGAAAAAAATGGAAGTATCAAGAAAATCAACAATCACCAGAATTCAGCCCACAAAAATGTTTTAACTCAAGTGTAGAAGAGGAAAAAAATATAAGCTTAGAGGAAAATCGAAAAAATGGAGCAAATATTGAAATTGTTGTAAGCCCATGTAGTACCACATCTAGTATTGATAGTTGTACATTTGCTGAATTGGTAGATGATAATGAACCCTTAAATTAATTATAATATGCTTATTTTAATAAATTATAATAAAGAAATTTTGTATTTAAAGAATATGATTAAAAGTTTATATTTTTGAGAACTGAGTTTGGAGATTTATTTTTTTACATCTCTTTCCTCTTTAACGATCTCATAGTTATGCAGAGACCGTTTTTAGTTTGATAATTGAATTTTAGACCATTTTTCTGGATTGAGTGTTGTGTACAGTAATAAATAAACCGTAACAAGGTAAGTTTATTATAAGCATTGGAGTACTTTTGTGAATATCTGAAAAACTTGACTTTAGACCAAAAAGAAATTCACTTTTTTTAAATAAGTTTTTTTAATGAAAGATTTTAGTAGAATAATAAAAAGCTATTTTATACAAGTTATAAAATGAGTTTTCTAAGTGCCTGGAAAACTATTAACTTTATAGCAAAAAATAAAATTTTTCATACCAATTCAATTAAACTATAAAAGTACTTCGAAAGAGTCTCCAAAATACCTTTTGTGATTATATTGAAAATGATCAGCAGTGGGATCTTTAGACATGTTTTTTTTGTGATTTTAGTAGGTTAATAATAAGTCCTAAAAAGTTACTTTATACAAGCCGAGAAAGTACTTTTTGTGAATATTGGGAAAACTACCTGAGAGCAAAAAGTACAGAAAACTTAAAGATTTACAAGTTTTTTAATGAAGGGTTTTCGTAGGGTAAAGGTTCTAAAGAATTTACTTTCAAAGAGTGTAAATTACTTTTCGAGTAAAAAGTGTAGATATCGTTTTTTTTAAATCGTATTTTAAACAAATTTTGTTTTGAATTTTTCAAAGGGTAGTAAATAAAGCCAAAGCCCTTGTGAGAGCACTTTTGAGAACCCATTTACAGATTTATGTTTTTATATCTCTTCCCCTTCAGTAATTTGATGGGCATGTTTCATGCAAAATTTTGTTTTTAGTTTTTGTAGGGTGATGAATAAGGCCTTTATGAGAGTATTTTTTGAGAACTGAGTTTATGGGGTTAATTTTTTATATCTCTTCCTTTAGTAATTTGATGGACATGTAGAGACGTTTTTTAATGAGCACTAACATTGAGTAAAAAATCATAAGTTTTCAGTCAACGGCACTAACAAGTTTACTTTATGCAATCTATTGTATACTTTTTGTAAATATTTGGAAAACTATTAACTTTATTACAAAATTATATATAGCGACCCTTTTCAAGGTCAATTAAACATTAGACTATAAAAGCTTTTCGCACATTAAAAGGTCTTAAAAAATAAGCGTTGAAAAACTACGTTACATGAGCCTTAAAACATTTTTTGTGAATATTAACAAAACTATTCAATTCAACAATAATTACAGACATTTTTTAAAGATATTCACTATTAGATTTTCTTTTTAAAAGGTTTTCATATGTTAATGAGGCCTAAAAAAGATACTTCGAAAGAGTTCCTAAACTACTTTTGGAGTAAAAATTGTAGATACCATTTACTATAATGCAATTTCAAACAAATTTAACTTGTTTCTCTTATTAACTTTATTACAAAAATATATAGACATTTTGTCATTTCAATATTAGACTATAAAAGTTTTTCGTACATTAATAAGTTTTAATTTGATAGTGTAATAAATAAGCTTTGACAAGCTGCGTTATATAAGCCTTATAATATTTTCTATGAATATTAACAAAACTATTCACTTTAGAGCAATAATTACCGACGTTTTTTAAGATATTCACTAATAAGTTTTCATATCTTAATAAGGCCTACAAAGGATATTTCGAAGGAGTCCCTAAACTACTTTGTGAAGGTTAGTTTTTTCGCGAGAAAGATTAAGTAAGTAGTACGATAAATTGAAATTCAGTAAACGTTCCGTATTTAATAACAAAAACCGAAATCAAGTCCGTAAATTAATTAATATACATACCGTCAAATATTGATAAGATTTAAATTAAGTATTATAAACAATTACACCGTGAAGCGTAATGAGTGGAAATTAAAAACAATGTTAAAGTTTGGATATTCAAAATAAAATTGGGCATGATAAATAGAACTTAAAGATTTAACAGATTAAACCGTTAACCATAAATACAAATTTTCTTTTTATATCCGGCTATTAAAGCTTGACAAATAATAATTTATTTTGTATTAAAATGCATCTTTTGAATGGAAAATTATACACAAAACCTTTTATATTAATATTAGTTAGAGATAAGTACACCAAAGCATTCAAAAATAGAATTTGAAACCCGATATTTACTTATATTTATAAGTAACAGTCTCAAATTGTTGAAACAACTAGTAACTAACACCATTCTTGTAACTTTATTCATTTATTTCTTAGAATTGCATTTTTAAATAACACAGAGTTTTTGTCTGTTTGTGAATAAATTGTATTTGAAAGGAAACACCTGTCAACCTCAAATATTAATGAAATTTGGTGTGGTGATTTATCATACCAAAAAGTTTTTTTTAGCTAAGAATGTGGCCTTAACTGTTATCAGTATTCGAAACAAAATTTTCAAAAATACTTGTTCTGATTATATTTTTTCATTGTTTTTGTTTCTATTTTTGCAATATTAAGAATTTTGTTTAATACAAAGTTGAACACACATTTTTGGACCCACGCATAGTGAAATTATTATTACTAGTACCATTTTGGAGCTATTAAAGCAAAAAAATTCGAGCATATGGAAAACATCCAACCCAAAACATATACAGCCTAGTCTATTTGTTTTGAACAAGGAATCACCTCCTTAAGTTTTTCGCATTTTTTTAAACACCCTATATACATAATTTTGCCTCTACAAATACCGTTTAGAAATAAATTTTGTAATTATAGAGAAAACAAAGTTCATTAAACCACTCCCAAAATTAAAGTTAAATACGCAATAATGTCTATAATGTTGACCAAATAACGTTAAAATAACAATGGAATGTATTAATCTACTTGCCATTGTATAAAATTTTATATATTTTAAATAATGGAAATGCCAACAGATGTGTAAAACAGTAACTATCTTCTGCAATTTTGATTTGATAGAAGTTTAATTAATTAATAATTAACCCGTTGTATAGATGTATCTTTTCTGGTAGAAAGTGGCAAAATATGATATCAGTCGATCCGTTATAATAATTTTGGGAATATCAAAATAAGTATTAAACCGTTAATTGATTTAATTATAATATCTCTCGACACGTCTGCCTGTACATAGGAATAAGAAATTCCACTCAGTAACCCCTACGACCATACCGAGGTTATATAGGCAAGTGGCGCAGCCGATCCATTATCTTTTCGTTCTCACTGCTTATTGCATAATAGAAGCTGTTATCTGTTAATCAGTATGAGGTAAAGAGTAGTTTAAATTACGTAATCTAATTTAAATTAATAGATACTCGCTCTATAAGTACGGTGATTTGTTTTAACACAAGTAGTAAACGTTGCTTTGCTACTGATAATCGCTCACATTTAATCGTAGCCGTTGAAATTTAAATAATTAAGAGAGCTCATATATATTGAACCGTCATCATTCATTCATCATAAATTATCGATGAAGGATTTCGTTTGTCAAGGGAACCTGCGACCTTTGACAGCTTCCGTTTCCGCCGTCCGTCCGAATTAATTTTGTTTCAGATACATCTTCACCGCAAGGAATACCCTGAATTTTTTCCTCTACTGTAACACCTGGAGCAGCCATTTGGAACAGTGCACCTTCAGGATTGGACCCAAAGACCGCCCGGACATTAGTTTATTTTTGGGTGGCGCCCGAATCCGTTTCCAACCCCTGCAGCGAACAAGCGCTGTCCGCAACCCGTCCAGGAGTGGTCCCACAAAATAATAAATTAATACAGTAAATTATAATTAGAATAAATAATCTTAATTTTTATATTGGTGCTCGTTGAGGGCAGGCTTCACCTGCCACCAGCGAAAAACACGTTACAGCTTTTGGAGTAAAAAGTGTAGATACCATTTATTAATAAATGTTTTGAATTTTAATAATGTCAATTATTATACTGTTATAATAGAAATTTTTAAAAAAATCTCTTTCTGTTATTAAATTGAAAATATCTCAGAAATTAATTATACCATTTATTATAATGCAATTTTAAACAAACTTCGCTTACGAGAATTTTTCATAGGTTAATAAATACGACCTAAAAAGTTACTTTCAAAAATTAAGTTTAGAGCAGAAAGTATATAGACCTTTTCGAACGATAATTTGATGTCAGACAAACTTATTTTCTTTTCTAAGTTAGCCTTAAAAGTTAGTTTAATTTAAACAATCTGATGTGTGCAGCATGTGATTTACGTATTTGATACATTAAAGAGAAACATCGTTTCAATTGATATAATTAAATTCAACGTTAGAATGCAATTTCGTATAATATATAATAATATTTTTACCTTCCAACCTACATATACATATCATTTTACAACTTTTGGCAAGTTCGCCCATCATGATGTCTGATGTCTGTGTGGATGTATGTTAGTATCCATAGTATCCACGATAACTCCAGAATGTTAGTTCAAATTTTTTCTTAAGTTATTTTTACCTTCCAACCTACATATACCTATGAAGGTTATGCAATCGACTTTTTTTTTCACGATCGCTAAATCGACTTATTAGCTCATTTTACAACTTTTGGCCAAGTTTAAATTAAAATTATTACATTTCTTATTTGAGTTGACATCTATGTCTATTAATCTCTGTCAGACATGAAGTTTTAAACGTCTCTTTGACATAGATGATTGTTTCTGTTTTTACAATCTTGCATATTTTCGTAACTAACTTATTATAGAAGAGATTGCATAATTATCCTAAACAAATTATTTAAAATTAATCATTTCTTTTAATTTCCATTTTGTAGGTTGGAAGGTCGTGTGTTGTTCCACACCAGATATATTTATTTTAACTCTGCTTGCAGTGTTACTGGGTGGATAAAGTAACGGTCTCAAGTCCGGATAAAGGAAGGGACTTGGAGGAACGGGCCAGCAACTCACCCTCCGGAAAACAAATTAACACTCATAGAAATTCAAAGGATATAGCCGGACGGAATAACACGAAGACGTACAATGCGCGAGAATGGAAAAAAAACAATTACGGAAAACAAACGCTCAGAATAGCCGAGCATGGTCACCATGATAATAATTTAATACTTGTGAAATTTGGATTAACTAGCTAACAACATGTCCTATAATCACATTGAACTTCTGCAACTTACGCTTTACATATATGCTTAATCAATTCCAATGCAATTACTTTATGTTTCAGGTAAATTGTACTCTGAACCAATATCTTACTAACTATGATAATTAGCATTATAAATATCATCACAATATATATATATATATATATATATATATATATATATATACAGGGTGCGGCATTTGTGCATCGAAGTACGATATATCCGTTATTAAAGGAGATATCAAAAAAAGATATTTACAAAAATTAAAGGCAACTTCAAACTTCATATTATAAAATTATTTTCGTATTTACATATTACCAGGGTGAACCAAACGTACTTTTTTTAAATGGGACACCCTATATATTATTTCAAATTTAGATTAAGCTTATCTACCCCATACTTCCAATACAGGGTTTCATTACGTTATACAGGGTATTTCAAAAGTTATGGTTACTAGTACACGAAAATCATTCTCATTTCAACGTCCTATATACCCTAGACAGAACAACCTAATAATAATTTTTTCCAGGCATAACTTTTTGACATTAATAAAGTGTTACGAGGAAATGCTATTTCTTTATTATTGCACCAATTGAATATAGAGCGGGCCAAAACTCGAACACATGATTTTGTCAATTTTTTCAAATGAATCACCCTGTATTTTATTTTAAAAAGTGAAAATGTACTTTATGTTCTTTCATTTTTATGAAGCACTCCTTGTAGATAAAATCGTTAATTTCTGAGATATTTTCAATTTAATAACAGAAAGAGATTTCTTTAAAAATTTCTATTATAACAGTTAGCTGTGAACAAATCAAAGTGTGACAAACTATTATAAAAAATTCAAAAAACGTCGGTTATTAAGACAAAATGTCCACCGAAAACTTCAATACAGCGTTGCAGTCGATCTTCAAATTCTCGATTGACATTTCTTAACATTTCTACATTAATACTCTGGAATGCTTCTCGTATTCTATTCTTCATATCATCTTGTGTGGTTGGAGGTATTTGATACGCACGGTTTTTCACATAACCTCACTTGAAGAAATCAATTTTACTTAACTCTGGTGAACGAGCTGGCCATGTAATGGGTCCTCCTCTTCTCACCCATCCTTCAGGATCTCCCAGTACCCATGTCATGTCTGTTAGTTCCTCAACAGGAAAGTTCATTTCAAACAGTATTTAAATGTTTACAAATTAATAAACACTACACAATCTCAAAGTTGGTTAAATGACAAGCTACTAATTATTACTGAATAATATCTATCTGTCATTCCTTCACGGCTAACTTGTTATAATAGAAATTGTTAAAAAAATCTCTTTCTGTTATTAAACTGAGAATATAATTCACATGCCACATTTTGTATTACTTTCATTAGTTAAAATACAAAAACAAAATCGCAAAATTGGCTATCAAATCGGTGATAATTTTATCACCGCATGTTGAAATGTCAGTCGAGAATTTGAAGATCGACTGCAATGCTGTATTGATGTTTTCGGTGGACATTTTGAACATTTATTATGAAATTAATTAATTTTATAAGAAATTTGTCTTAATAACCGATGTTTTTTGAATTTTTTATAATAATTTGTCACACTTTTATTTGTTCACGGCTAACTTGTTATAACAGAAATAAAAAAAAATCTCTTTCTGTTGTTAAATTGAAAATATCTCAGATATTACCGATTTTAGCTATAGGGAGTGCTTAATAAAAATGAAAGAACATAAAGTGCATTTTCACTTTTTAAAATAAAATACAGGGTGATTCATTTGAAAAATTGACAAAATCATGTTCGAGTTTTGTGCTTACTATGAAATCATATTGAATATTGAGATGAGCTTAATCTACAATTTGAAATAATATATGTCCCATAAAAAAGTATGTTTGGTTCATCCTGGTAATTATAAGACCTGTAAATACGAAAATAATTTTATAATGCGAAGTTTAAGTTGCCTATAATTTTGTAAACTAACTTTTTAGATATCTCCTTTAATAACGGATATATCGTACTTCGACGCTTTAATGCCGCACTGTATATATATATATAGGTATCCATATATATATATATATATATATATATATATATATATATATATACGTGCCATCAGTGAAGCAAAAAAAAAGGCAGAGGGAATAGTATGCATGGGGAGTTTATACTCTTTTACTCGGGGGGAGAGAAACATGAAAAAGCGACAGTGGGCGTGGGATTACTAGTAATCAAAAAATATTGTGACAGTATACTAAATACAGAATATGTGAATGAAACAATACTAAATTGTCGCTACTAACAGACAAACAAAGGTTAAACATCATAAGTGGTTATGCACCTAATGCTGGAAAGCCACAAGCAGAAACTATAACATTCTATAAACATTTCGAAGAAGTATAAATGAAAATACCAAAAAAAAAAAACGAAAAAACTATATTAGGCGTTTCAATCGACGAATAGGTAATGACGTTATAGCGGGAGTAAAGCAAAAATTTAATGAACATACGTTAATTGACAAAGAGGAAGCAGTAATAACTCTCTTCGTACAAAACGAGTTAAGGATCAACAGGACCTTTTACCAACACCGAAAACAATATAAAACAACATGGAAGACACGAGGGGACATGAATCAATAATTGACTAACTTAATAACAAACAAAGTAATTCACCCGAGCACAATCCTAGATGTTGTTCGAACCCTAACATCAGCCAATATTGGTATCGGCCACGGTAATAACACAAAATAAAACCACACTACGTATAAAAATTTGATATTGAAAGCTTCAATGACGAAAGTACAAAGGTACTATATAAGTATAGACTGAATGATGGAAAAATAAAAGAAAATAAAATAAAGACAGAAGTAGAATGAGGACACTTTCACTCCCCCACCCCAACTTTTTTAAATTAGACTTCTTAAAATTCCCCGCCTCTGGTTTGAATTTGCTCATTAGCGAACTTGACCTTGATTTTATGGAAAAGAATTGTTTGTACAGCCTCAGGCTGTTTTGGCGGCCATTCCTGTAATTGTTATGGTGGAAAATATGAAATAATGTTCTAATAAAGGGGCCCGCATACTATCATAAGACAAGTATAGGACTCAGAAATTTGCTTTAGGGTCTTCGCCCCTTGTCGGGAAAACTAGAAGTTTGAAATAGTATTCTAACAAGGGGGCTCTCATACTATCTCATAAGACAACTATAGGCCTTCGGAAGTTGTTCTCAGGTGTTCACCTCTTGCCTGTCCTCCCCCCCCCCGCCGATTGTTTGGGACGCCATCTAGTAGTTTACTTTAAAAGTAGATTATCTGTTATGGCGGGAAATTGGAAATAATATTCTAATAAGGGGCTCGCATACTACCTCATAAGACACCGTTAGAACTCTTAAATTTGTCCGAGTCTTAGCCCCACTGCAGTGGTCCCCTTGTTTGTGCGCGTGGTTCCATCTACTGATTTATTTTAAAAAGTAATTATTATGGAGCGAAAATAAAGTTTAAAATGGCCTTTTAATACTAGGGCCCCCATACCAACTCATAAGACAACATTAGACCCCAAAACTTGTTCTAGGGTCACACTTACATTGTACCCCCCCGCGCCAGTTGATTTAGCGGAAAATAAAAAGATAAAAGGTTTTAATAGTTTATTATATATACAAATCAATAACTATAAAGCAAGCAGCACAGCACACAGATCAAAAGCAACAACATCCTCACTGATAAAATAGAAATATCTTCAGGAATAAGGCAGGGTGACTCATTAAGCCTAGTACTATTTAGTCTTGTAATGAACAAAACAAAAAATGATGTAAGAACAAAACCTGGATACAGATGGGAAACCATATCAATATACTGTGTTATGCCAATGATGCCATGTTAATAGCTGTCAAGGAAGACAAATTGTAAATATCACTACTACAGTTCGACCACACTGCTAAGAAATATAATGTGGACATAGCAAAAAACAAAACCAGAAGCCTAGTAATTGTCAAACTACCAGCCAGATGCAAACTAGAAATAAACAACTAAATAATTGAACAGGTAAATAAGTGTCAATACTTAGGGAGTGCAAATATTGGCTTATAAAGACCTACAACAAGAGACACGTGCCCAATGTGTAAAAACCCAACAAATAACTGGATGCCTCAGAAACATAATCTGGAATAACAAACACCTGAACATCCAGAGTTAGATGAAGGTACATAAAACAATTGTACGCCCGATAACGACACAGATGGATATCATCGTGAATGAAATCCCCACCGAATCCTTAAAACCAAAAAACAGGACAACGTCCTATATAAAGAAAAAGAAGAATATATTTTTTACAGTTCATAAAACCTAAAATATGAAACAATATTTGAACTAATGATTTGATTCTATATATGTCAAACAGTTGAAGCACCTGTTCATTAATTATAAATTATCATTGTGAATGACGAACGCTTGTTATTTAATTACGCATTCCATTTTGTAGTACTGTACAGAAGAAAATCTGATGTGGTCAGCACCTGACGTTCTTATCTATGCCATCTTGCGTTAGCAAACAGTATATACAGAGCATCTATGTATATTATGATGCAAGGGTACGTACCGGGCGATTGTCTTAAAAAAAGGTGCCTACAGTTTTGCGTGAAAATTAAAAGTTTTAAGTACATTTACAAAGGGTGCTCAAGAGACTCTTGAAGTACATACATTTTCAAAATGTTCACAAAAAGTACGTTAGGTCCTCAAAGAATCTTGATTTATGAACCGGTTTTAACCAAAATATGAGAAAACCGAGATATTTTTAGTAGTAACCAAAGTTTACTTAAATGGGCTGCCTACTGTTTAAGTTGTCATGTCTACATCACCATACACTACAGAAACAGATATCATGTGGAAAAAAGTCTAGATCATTTCAAAATACTTAAACTGAAAAATCGTCGACAACCCGTCATCGATTTTTTGACGAAAACATAACCTACGTAGCACCTAAGAAAGTAAGGCAGCGCCTGACATTGCCATATTTATTCTCCTAAACGAGTCAAATAAAGTATCCTCGTATCTTTATGAGTTTTGGAAATATGTACTTGTAGTTCAATATAAGTTAAACATAACATTCTCTTTAAAGTCATACAATTTGTTTTGGGCCCCCTTTGGCATATTGACCATGCCAAATGAGTCCGACGTGTCTAGATTCGCCACCATCACATATAAGCTACGAAATCTACAACCACAGATTGTCAGACATGACCTGGATTGACATTAGCAGTTCTGCTCATTGGTTTACGGTCAGAGGTTGGCCCCTTCAGTATCGATACTTTGAAATCCTGCGTTGCATGCATTCGCGCCCAACATTGTAGCACTATTTTTCAAGTAAGTACCGTTCTGAAACTAAAATACGTTATTTGAATCGTGGCGCTAACCACCCAGATGCATCTTAAAATGCAGAAAGAGGTGGTAGTCACTGGGCGCCATAGCGGGACTGTATGGGGGATGATCAAGTTGTTCCCAGCTAAACGTTTCGATGAGATCTTGAGTTTGATTAGCCGTATGTGTATGGACATTGTTATGGAGCAAAACGATCCCGTTACTCAGTATGCCACTTTTGTTATGGATTGTACTTTACAGAATGTATTGGATCACCACGGAGCAAAAAATTCACAGCAACACCCCGTCCCTAACACACAGTACATGCGATTTCTCGGGTTGGAAGTGTTTTGTTTGAAATTCCTTTCTTGGGTGATGTTAAATGTTGCTATTCCAATGCTTGCTGCTTCGATTCCAGTGTATGATATACCACCTGTGACAATTTGGCCTCCCTATTGTACCGCTTCAGAAAACTCAAAGCTAAACGTTTGTTTATGTGCGCCTAAGTCAACACTTTTGGTACCCAGCGTGAACACAACTAGAAGATATTTCTTGACTATTGAGGAAACACATTTGATAACGCTCAAATAGTAAAGCGCCTGTACTCTTTCACTTTTTCGTCAACTTTCTGCACCAAATCTTCAGTAAAATCTGAAGATCGCCCACTTTGGTCCACAACATGAACATTCATGCAGCCATTTGTAAATCCGTACTATTCCATCGCTCACAATGTTTCCTCTACAAACTTCACTGATCGGCGTAGGCACGTTATATGCTCACAATCACACAGCGAATGTTTCCGTAAGCGTCTGGTTTCTTCCTGACGCAGTGCGCTTGCGGCAAATGTCAACTGCAGTGACCTAATTTAAAAACGATGCTTACTTAAAAAACACATCCCGTACTTTGCCATCGTATATAGCAACATTTTAAGAGAATAACGAATTTTCAAACTATTAAATTCACACTCTCGTATTTGTTTTGAGTCTAAAATAAGTTGTAGCATAAACACTCTCGTCATTCCTTCATTCGAAGGACGAATCGAAGAAATTAGTCTCGGAGATATAATCCCATTTATTGACACATACGTCAAATCTGTGTAGTCGCAGATTAACTTTTCGCAAATATAGTTTGTAACGTTCGACTACCACGAATATCAAAGCCGCACTGGCGTTAACTTTCATTATTCCGATTTAACCGGAGACGAAAATTGCGGCGCTTTGTGTACTTTACTTGAGTAATACTAATTTGAATTTATCGCTACAAAAACTGGCACTCAATGGAACGTGGTTGCCTATCAATAATCCGCTATCGATTACACGTAAAGAAAAATCTGATGTAACCAGCCCAAAACTTATTATATGCACGTTTCGTTAGCAAATACATAGGGAAAACAGTTTATCGGTCACAGAACGGCCATTTCTAACTAATTCATACTCCCAAGCACCGTATAGCTTTTTTCTGAAAGTTTCAGGGGAAAAGGGATTTTCAAAAGGCAAAAAAAGGGAAAGATGTTGAAAAAGGGACTATTCCCAAAAGGTAGCTAAATCTATTCTAAAAAAATTTTGCAACTAAAATTTATTAAAAATTATTTTTTTATTCAAAAAACAAACCTTATTTATGCTTAGATAGGTGATTAAGCAACAATTAATTTTTTTTAGCTTTTACATATAACATTTGGAACTTTTATTTTGGCAAATGATTCTTTCAACTTAACTTATTAATACGTCGATAAAATAATAAAATTATTATAATAGTATCGTTTATTAAACACAAAACGGTGTTACGATAACGAGTAACGTAATGACCTTGTTTACATAAACAATTAAAAATTATTTAAACATAAGTAAACTTACAAAATTAATTATGAGTTTTTGGCAAAAACTGATTTTTTCATATTTCAGTCTCAATTAATAACTTTTTCTTTTAAATTTGTCACAGAAAACAAATTAATTTCAAGTAAAAAAAATTGTTTAAATAAATAAGTGTATAAACATACATTAAAATTTCATTTTAAACTCAAATATTATTGTTTTTTTATTATAGAGAAATAGAATCAACGCATGCGCAGTATTGTCACGGTCGGACTACCAGTCACGTGGATTAGAGAGAGAAAAACTCACTAGTTAGAACAAAAGAAACGGCATAATAAAAATAAAGCAATGAAAAACAATAAAGACATAACAAAAGGTAAGAATTAATAGGACAAAAATAAATAAAGAAAAAAATCAACGTTACCCAGCCCTGGAAGAGCAAAAATAAATTAAATAATTTTTAAATTTTAATAAACAAAAAATTAAACCTAAAATATACATATTTTTCTGTTCTGCATATTTTTTTGTTATCTGTTTTATATATTTTGTTTGTTGTTGTGGTCGTTTGGTTGCTTTTATGAATATTTTAAAATTAATTAATAACCTCTAATAAATAAAATTATTCGCGTGTCCTTTGTCACTAAAATATATTTCATCAGCAAAAAACAAAGCTGTTTGAAAAACTGACAATAGTGCTAAATATATATTAATAGCGTTTTCGATCTATGCATTTAATGCATTGGTGCACACCAGAATTGTCCCACACCAGAATTGGATAAAAACGAGTGTTCGATTTACTCTCAGGATACGTCAATTTTTAGTGTTCGATTCAACCACTTAACAGTCGGACATTTTTGAGAAAAATGGTAAAAAAATTGTCACTTTTTTTTTGTTTTCATTTAACTACATTTTTTAATCCTATTAATTAATTAAAATAAATTTACTCAACCAACAAGTTAAGACAAAAGTTGCCTGAACGAGACTCGGGATCGTCAGTGTACGGAAAAATGTCACGCCCGAGTGCAGTTCGTGCAAAACTATCAAGTGGTTAAAACAACTTGCTCCAAATCCTAACATAGGACAATATTTTTTGCAACAACTATTGAGTTGGTGTGTAAGTGCTCTTGTCTAGCGACAGTGTCCTATTTAATAGTGTAACGAAACGCCACTGGTTTTCTTCGAGAAAAATCGAGATACAAGTGAGGAATATACGGGAACCGGCGATGCGAATGTTCTGGCAATTTCTAGGCTCAAAAAGGGTATATAAAATTGCCTATCCGGCGCGAGACAGACAGTACAGTACAGTACATAGTGCAGGATACGAAGTTGCATACGGCGAATAGAAAGCGAGGCGCGAGATTTAAAAGCGGAATAGTTAAAAGTGTTGAGAAAGTGAATATTTGTGTTGTTTTGTTAACTTTATTGGTTTTAAATAAAGTTGGTGTGAATAGTTATCAGTGTTAAATTATTGCCTGAGAAACAAGAGGAAAATCCGTAACAATAGTTTTACCACAGAATAAAGAGACAGAAATCACAGAAAAGACAATATGGATATAAGAAATTGGTTACAAAAGGTAAGTTAAATAATTTCAGTAGAAAATTAAATTTTAATTAAAACTTTAGAGTCATTCCATTAGAAATGGTCCAAAAATTTGAAAATTGGTTGCTCAACCAGCACCAAATAAAACAAAACTACCATGTAATGATAGCTTATAATGTAGATATGTTATATCCGATGTTAATTTTTGTTCAAAATTATTTGTATCGCAACGTTTGAAAAAAATTCAATTGCAGCCCTTTACAAAATTGCCAATTGCTCTTTACTCTTTGCTTGTATCTTTGTGAAACAATTTTTATTAGCTTTGGCAAAAGATTCTGTGCATTATTAACATAATTTTATATATTTTCATTATTATGATGCTGACTTTTTGCCTTCTAATTATAACAAAAATTACAATAATGCACCGATTTTGACAGCTGATATCTCAAATGGGACTAAATATAAAACTTGAAATTTTCACATATTAAAGATCAAACAGCACTTTATACGTGCTATTAATTTCATTTTGTGTTTTAATCTAGAGAAAAATATTAACATCGGATATAGTATATCCACATTATAAGCTATCATTACATGGTAGTTTTGTTTTATACTAATTTTATACTAGGGACTAAGAACAAGAATGATATTAGGTTATTATTTTAGGTCAAAATCTCTAAAACGGAAAAAGTTCATGATGACAGTAGTGGAAGTGGAAGCAATGATTGTGATGGAGATGAAAATAAAATGGTCGGAACATCAAAATCGGAATCTATTTTTGAAGGAGGCTCAAGTAGTTCTTTCAAATCTACATGAAGCTGTCTCTGGAACTGGGACCTCTAAACAAACTGAAGAACGCGATGGCTACCATGAAAATGACATTGGTCGTTATGTTAGTTGTGCCAATAACTTGCCTTCTGAAAAAGAAGGAATTGTTGACAAACCCTTGGGTTCCATCATCCAATTACGATTTTGCTTCTGATGCCATTCACTTGAAAAGTAAATTTAACCATCGCTGGTTAGATCAATATACTCCATGGCTGGTGTACTCAAGTCGTTTGAAAGGTGCTCTATGTTTGTATTGTGTTTTATTTCCGCCAAGAATTGCTACAGTTAAAGGAGTTTTGGGGTCATTTATGGTAAGGCCTTACATGAAGTTTAAGGATATACATGAAGATTGCAAAGCACGTTGGCAGCCATTACCACAAATCTTCAACAGCTGCTGCAAAAGCATTTCTTGAAAATGCTCCTGTTGAAGTCCAGTTGCAAATAGGGCACCATAAGACGATTGAAGAAAATAAACAAATATTGTCAGCAATTATTTCATGCATAATATTTTGTGGAATTCATGATTTGCCGCTTAGAGGAAAACAAGAAATGAGGGAGTTTTCTTTGACCTTTTAAATTTGAGGATTGACTCTGGTGATGAGAAGCTAAAGAGCCACTTGGATAAATGTCAAAAAAACGCAGTCTATACCTCACCAACAATTCAAAATGAGATCATACAATTATGCGGTGAAGTTATCAAAGAAAAAATAATCGAAGACTGTAAACGGGCAAAAGCTTATGCTGTAATGGCTGATGAAACAGCAGATATCGCTGGAAAAAGCCTTTCTATTGGATTAAGGTTCTATGATGAAAGCCAAAAATAATCAGGGAGGAATTTGTAGGCTACATTGAGTTAAAATGTCAAGATGCTTCTACAATCGCTAGCGCAATTCAAAGTTTTTAGAAGATAATAATTTTCCGCCGATAATTGTGGGATTCGGATTTGACGGGTGTTCCACGATGGCCGGCAAAGAAGGTGGTTACAGGCCATTCTTAAAAAAACGCTAAATCTTTATTTTCCATTGCTCCAGCCACAGACTAAATCTTGTGGTCAATGATACTAGCAAGCTACCAGAAATAAGAAACACAATTGCAACGGTTAAAGACACAATAACCTTCTTTCGTGAATCGCCAGCCCGTAGGAAATCGGTTCCAAATCTTTCAAGGCTCTGTGAGACCAGATGGTCGGAAAAATATAAGAGCATAAAAATTTTCAGAAAGCTTCACTGACATTGTTAAAGCACTAGAACATCTATCTGTCGAAGGAAACTATGCCACAAGAAAATCTGCCTACCAATTGCACTGTGCAGTTACTAAACCAATATTCATCTTAGGTTTAAACATAATTGCAAGATACTCTGCAATCTTGGAACCCGTTGTAAACGTTTTACAAGGTAAAAGTATGGATTTGGTTATGGTGAAGAAACATATTGATGATATTCTAGATGTAATCAAAGAAGATCGACAAGATGTCGAAAATGTTTCTTGTGAATTATTTAAAAATCACTTGATATCGCAGAGAAAGTAGGGGTTGAGTTGTCAATACCACGAGTCACTCAAAAGCAAGTACACAGAAGTAATCCGCCATCTGAGTCTGCAGTTGAATACTGGAAGCGGTCAATAATCATCCCTATCTTGATTCTTTAACTTCGTCTTTGGATGCTAGATTCTCCAACGAAAATACACCTGCTTTTGCTTTAACTTATCTTCATCCTTCAAGCATGCTCAAAATGGCTTCAAAAGATTTCAAAATAATGCAGAATCTTTCATGGAATTTTATAAGTTGGGTGATGTCTCTGCAGAATTAGATTTGTGGTACAATATGTGGAAGAAAAGAATTTAACAGAAGACAAATTAAAGGACATTGAAGTGGCTGCACTTTTGGAGGAAGCTAATGTTTTTTCCTGCAACAAGGCAGCACTGCTAATATTAAGTGCTTTCCATCCACTACTCTACCGTGGAAAGATCGTTCAGTACCCTGCGAAGGGTAAAACCTGGCTCAGGAGTACAATGGGTGATGACAGACTCGCTGGGTTGTGTTTGATGAGTGTGCATCGAAAATTTTTGAAGGAAAATCAGGACTGCATAGTGAAGAAAGTTTTGGATAAATTTAGTTTAAACCCAAGAAAAATGTTATTAGTTTAATTTAAGTATAATTAAAATCTCAAAGTTTTGTTTTCATTTGCCTTTTCTTTTTATCCTAAAATTTTACATTTTGAACGACCATGGACCATGGTTTGCCCCTGTTATAAATCCTGGCTACGCCCTTGTACCCCTTTGCGTCGAATACGCGGGAGACGACCACTGACCATTCCATTTCTTTATGCTTTTTATATTAATTGACTTGCTGAATTCGCAGGGACCTAGTGAAGAATTCACTCCTGTTTATGTTAAAGTATAAGCATTTTCGCTTATAATAAGATGTTTTAATTTTAAAATATCTTTATTTTTTGGGATGTGCGTAATTCAGTAGGTAAAATGTCGTTTGTCGCGACAGTATCAGTAGCCTTACTCGATGAAGCAAACGAATCCGTACCGAAAAAATATACTTTTTGGTTTTTAATTCATTTTTTTTCAAAATTTTTGTGATTAATTGAAAAAAAAAGAGATTCAGTTAAAAAAGGGGGGAAATAGGGACTCACTACGGTGTCTGTACTTCCCCTATATTA